>VZRI01012417.1:1419-62337 GCA_013397515.1 Upupa epops
AGGAGGAGGAGGAGGAGGAGAAGGAGAAGGAGGAGGAGAGGGGTCCAGGGAGAGAAGCCGAACCCCTGGAAGGGCAGAGGGAAAAGCGACGGGAGAGAGAAAGAGCCAAAAAAAAGAGAAAAGGCACCAAAACTTCAGGAGGTTTCGGTTGCAGCTTAAACCGGGTCAATGTGTGGAATATTGCTGGTACCGGCTGGAAGTTATTCTAGATGGACGGCACTATTAAGGTAAGAGGGGGGTGGGGAGGGGAGGGCAGGAGGGGCTAGGGACCCCTCCAGCCCTGGGATCGGGAAGGGTCGTGGGGGCTCCGTCCTGGGACGGCCGCTCTCTCNGCCGCTCTCTCCTCTTCCGCCTCTTCCTCTGCCGCGGAGTGTCAGGGGGTCCGGGGGGGTTCGGAGCTTGCGGACCCGCTCGTTACCCCGTCTTGGGAGTGAGAAGGGAACAGGGGGGGGTTCGGGGAGCTCGGCGGTGACAGCTCCTGCGCTGCCCCAGGGCTGCCAGGCGCTGGGGGTGGTGAGGGAGGAAGGGGGAGGCTCAGAGGAGGCGAAGCGGCTCCCAGATGTGAACCCCTGGCTCTGATTTCCTCACCCGGCCCTGCCTGAAATGCGCTGCTGGTTCTGGTAGTCGCCTTGCAGTTGTTTTTCGGTGGGGGGTGAGAAAGTGGAGGACGGGGGAGTTCAGGAGAAACATCACGCTGGCTTGGGGGAGGCAGGGGGAAGGGGAAGCGAAGAGTGTGGCAAAAAACCACAACGTAACCAACCTCTGGTGGCCTTGAGCAACCGAGGATGCTGGCTGGGACCTGGAGAGCGGTTCCCCCTCCTTTCCCTCAATCCAAGTGGCCAGTCCTGCAGCCTCCTCAAAGCCAACCCCAGGCTTTTTCCAAGCCCCGGAGGTGGCTCACGCTGGTTCTCTAAGCCAAGGCAGCAGCTCGTTGGGTTTTTTTGCTTTGGGAGACCCTTGTGCAATTCTCATGGGGCAGTTCTTGAGGGCAAACTGCAGTACAGAAGGCAGCTCGGAGAGCGGAGCCTTGAAGCGAGAGACGCTGTGGGTGTGTTTGGGTTGGAGGATTTCGAAAGATGCCTATCGCCTGGGTGGGGTGTTGATCTCTACTTAAAAGTCTTTTTTTTCGCTTTTTTTGGGTTGGTTTTTTTTTTCTGGTTGTTTTTTTTTTTGCTGACCTGTGGAGAAAGAAGCTGCAAAGGGGCAGGAACCGAAACTTTCTGCCTTTGATTGCAGCTTGTGACAAGTGCAGTGTCTGGAAGGGTGGCAAAAGAAAAGGGAGGGAAGGAGATGGTCAAGGAGAGCAAATGGAATGAGGGAATGAAGAGGTATACATCAGAAAGGAGGAGAGAAAGCAGGAGCATGGAAAGCACAAAACTTGGGAGGTATGGCAGGAATAGGACAGGTTTCCCCCTCAACCTCCTCAGATCTGCAGCAAAAGGACCTGGTTCAGGACATAACAACCTTCTTTGATTTGTGCAGTCCTAACTATTATGCAGTGAAAGTGTCAGAGTTTCCTCTCTGTACCTTTGCTATGGTTTGGATGTGGACTTGCCTTTCTGCTCAAGCCACAAGCCCCCTTGCCCCATCCTCTGCTGAGCTATTCTCATGACACACGTAGCTCACGATGCCTACTGGGAGCTGCTCAGCAGGCTGCTCCTCCTCTCCTCAGTCACCTCATATTGCAAAGTGCTATTGCAAACCCCCTTTGGCCCCTCCGGTTTGGAGATGAGGAACTGCAACGTTTAGCAGCTCAGCCTGCAGTCACGTTGGGGAGGCTGTGGTCAAAGGAGGAACTCAGCTGCATCCCAGGTCACTGCTCCTGGATCTGCGTGTGGACTGCTATGCAGCATTTTCTTGCAGTCCAGAAATAGTTCAGCTCTTTGAGCTAAGAGAATTGGAAACCAGCTACACCAGAGTGGTTGGTGACCTGGCAGTACCGGGTCAAAATTGGAATTGATGATCTTAAAGGTCTCTTCCGACCAAAGAGATTCAGTGATTCCTTTTGAATCCATTAATCCAGGATCATCAGTGAGATATCGCAGAGTTGTTTAGGTTGGAAAAGACCTTCAAGCTCATTGAGTCCCACCATTAACCCAACTTTCCCAAGGCCACTGCTAAACCCTGAGCTCCATTATCTACATGATGTTTAAACATGTGCAGGGATGGTTATTCAGCCCTCTCCCCTGCTGCTGCAGGTCTCCCTGTCTTTGCCACCTCCTAGAATTCACCGCTTTTCCCGTATGGTGAGTTTCCAGCAGTGCTCCCTTAGTGCCCACAGGATTATCTGAGATTTCTTGTAAGTTTTCTTACTGGTCAGAGTGGCTTTTGCAGAGGTACTCGACTCACACACTGGCAGGTTTGCTGCAGCTCACCACGAAAAGGAAGGGGTTAGGCCACCTTGCCTGGCTTGTCCCAGGCAAAAGGCAATGGGGGAGGATGTGGCTAGAGAGGCTGAAATGTTTTCAGCAGGGTGAGCTCCCTCTATTTATAAATCTTGCCCTTCAGGGTAGATTTTCTGAATTCTAGGCCAGAGTAAAGCAAACCTGTATCCAGAGGAAAGCAATTTAAAAGCAATTGTGTCCTCAGGTCTGCTCTCCTGAAGGCTGTGTGCGTGATTTCTCTCTGAGCTGTGGTTTGGGTTGGGAAATAACATGGCAGAAAGTTGCATGTAGGTGACTTCAGAGCAAGAAAACCACAGAAAAAGGATCTTGTGTCACCTAGAGCAAGAACTTGGTGAGGGACCAGGTGAAGTTATGTCCCAATGACGTTAAGAAGAGCTTTCTTCTGTAAACCCTGAAGTTTGCCTGTCTGTGGACGATGAGAGCAGTTCAGAGCAGAATGGATCTCAGAGAGGGCCAAGTGTTCCTGAGGGAATAGATGTGGTCAGGATGATCCTGGGCTACATTGGACTCCATTGTGTGTGAATGTGCATTGAGGTTGGCTTTGGAGTTTCTAAACCCAAAGCTCAGGGAAGCCCGTGTGTATAAACACGTTACAGGATCAGCTCAGGGCTGTAAGTCATCATACTCCATCACGTACTGACTTACACCACTGGGTCTAGAACTCATCTTTATTTCTTCCTAAGTAATTATTTATCTCGAGGGGGATCCAATCACTGAGATGGTGGGTGACAATTTTTGTTGGTTTCTACAAGTGATCTGTGTGATGGCTGGCACGGGATGGGGACTGGCTGGTTTGGAAAGTGACTTCTAGAGCAATGCTCAAAGGTCTTATGAGGAAAAAAGTGCAGTAAATCATTATTTGCCATATTCAGTTGATATTCCATGAGCAACACTTTGCAGGAGGTGATTTGGAGCCGAGGAAGCTCTTGACAGCCTGTGTTCACACTAATTTTAGCCGATAACATTTTTATTGCATGCCTCCAGACGCTTCAAATCTCATCTTCTTGGGGTTAGCATCCCACTTGGACTTGATTTACATTGTGTTTGGGAGGGGTTGGCGTTTTTTACTGCCCCACATGAAATCCCCAATCGGGTACATCTAATCGCAGCAGGATGCCCCTGCATGGATGTCCTCGCAATAACTAATGGTCTGGTTTCAGACTGGTTTAATTGTTTCATGTGGACAATAATTAAAGCAAATACACTTGCCAAAGCCTGACTGTTAATTAAAAGAGCACATTGTGCGTAACTGCTCCCTTCATTCCATGAAAATATATTTATCCTTGTGTTCTGGATGCTAGAGACAGAGCATCTGAAGGATATTCAATGGCAATTGTGCATCACTCGAGGAGATGACATCCATACTTGTCTCCTTCCACGAAAAGACAACTCATCTGCTGGAGTTGCTATAGCAAAGGGTGGAGTAGAGTTTCTATTGCAATCACTGTTTCTTGTCATTGTGAACCGTAGGCGTTCGCCTCTTGGCCTGAAACTTGGCCATCAAGATCTCAAACGAGGAACATGTTTCCTTTCCGAGCCAGTGTACGTGTCACTTTGGCCATTTGCTCGTTGCCTTTGGCCCCGCCGAGATGAACTTTCCTGGCAGAAGGGCACTGACTCGCAGGGCAAAGCCTCCTCATCCCCAGCTTGAAAAGCAAAAATAAAGCAGGAGGACGTTTGCTCGCTGGAGCCTTTCCACGTCGCTCTCCCTCAAAAGCAATTTGGAACAAAACCATCTGAAGTTTCCAGGGCGTGAACGCTGTTCCCTGGCGCCCCAGTCAGTCCCTGTCCAGGTGATGTATGGCATCATGCTTTTCTAATGCACAGCAGCAAAGACCTGTTAGAAACCTTTAGTGACTGGGGTACTTTTATGCTGTCACTTCATATTCCCGCCTGTGTACAAACATCTCTTTTGCCTTACTATGAATTACAAGATGCTGTAGCACAGGGTGGATCTGGACTAACTCCTCTCTGCCATGCCAGGAAACCTCCAGGTGGACTGTGAGTAGTTCTGTAGTAGAATTCTTTGTGCTATGAGCTGGAAGATGAGTCCGAAGGAAACCCAATGCACAACAAACTAGCACCAACTGCTTAGGGTTTGGGCACTTGGGGTTTCACTCAGAGGATTTAAAGAGGCGCTGAGAGCCCTGTGTAAGTTTCTTGCCACCGCTGTGGATTTCACCCTAACAGGATGTGGTCACTTTGAGTAGTCTTGTGCTTGTCTTGAGGATTTCATGCTTTTAGTCTAGTTGGTTATTTGAATTCTGTGATGCTCCTGCTGTCAGGTGTGGCTGGGGGGGCCCAGCTTCTGTCGCTCCTTGCAGTGTTTATTCCAAGGAGAGTTTTGCTGGAGTCTGGCTGTGTAAAAGGAGGACTGTTCATAGGACTATTACAAGAAAGAGAAGCAAAGGTTGCACCTCGATGTGAGGTCTGAGATGAAATGATAAGGTGAGATGTGTTGGGGGAAGGGCATTTAGAGCTATTTTTGCAGGAAGCAGAGTTTATTTTCTTCACGTCTGTCCTTTCCTCTTGACTTCAGTTCATACCTTCTGAGAAGGAACAGGCCTAGAACTCAGGAATGTAGAACCAAAGCATCTTCCAACCTTTTTCTCCCTGTAAAACACCAGCGTGTGAAGTTCTTTCACAGCACCTCATAAGCTGCCTTTGAAAAATGAAAAGTTTCTCATTCTGCTTGAGTTTACTCGACCACTTAAAGAAAGACCCTGTGTCCCTTCTCGGCGCAAGCAGGCACAAGCAGGAAAATTAAAGGAGCCAAGGGAGTCTTAACTTCAGCTTTTCAGATATTTGTGGGTTTGCTCAACACCTAAGGCTGCAGAAGCACTGTGTTAGTCCTGGACTGTGCATGAATGTGTGCCTGGCTTGCCCAGAAAAAAAAGGGGTCTAACATGTTAAGCTTAGCTCTGCAGCTTGGTTTGAAGCCAATTGCCCCCTAAAATGTAAAATTCTCTTGAGGTCTTTCCTTCTGAACTGAACAACAGGTTTATTTCCAGTGTCTATGCCTCTCCCATGGTCTCACACATGGGAACGTTGAACGTGATGCACTGGCATCTATAGAGAGCTGTCTGTTCACTTATACAAAGCTCTGTCCCGCTTCCATGGGTGATGCCTAGGGATGAGCAAACAACTGTTTGCTTACAAGGCTGTGGGTGAGTATTTATAGCTGCTTTTGAAAATACAGACTAAAATATCACCATGCAGGTGTGGGTTTGTGCCTCTGTCTGGAAATAATTCACCTAATGTTGCTGATCTGAGATGTTGCTGATCTGAGTGCTGCATCATTACGGGTTCTCAAGCAGCCAGGGTGCTCATCAAGTAACTTATCACCAACTTAAATGACTTAAACAGCTCCTTATGGCACAGGACAACATCTAATCTACTCTTCTGAATGCCAAATTTCGAAGCCTTCAAAGCATTAATGCACCTCCTGCTTATTTTCTTCCTTCATTGCTCAGGCCATGTAAATGCTGATGTGTATCTGGATAGCTAGTAGCTCTGATCTAGAAACCTGTCTCTTGCAGTAAAGCCACAAACGTTACCTCCCTCCTCCCCCACCTCCGCCACCAACAGCTTTTCCTTTAGCTACAAGACAGAGACCTAAACAAAAGGGAGGTGAGCTACTGTATGTGACTGATGAAGAGATTTAGGCTCGCCTTCCTTTAGTGATAAACAGCACCGAAGGCAAAGCTTTGGCCTGATGACCTGACAGGGACCATCAGTATTTCGTGCCAGAGATGCTTCCACATACCTAATTCTGGTTTGCTTCTATGTTTTCAAGCCAGAACCCTAAAAATAGGTGTGTAAGAGCACAGTCACCTAACTAGGCAGCTGGATTTGTAAAGGTGCTGGCAGCCTGTGCCTCTCGTGAGCTGTTGAAAGTAGCTGTTGTCTCTGCAGAACAGGCTGCTGCCTGGGTACTTAATCGAGTATTTTGAGCTGTACATAAAGATGCCGATTAGGGTTTGCCCTGCTGGCTATGGGGTACAGTTGTCACTGGAAATAGGGGCAGAAGTCAGGCTGAATTGCACAGGCACCTTGCAAAATCTCAGCCTTTGCTTCCCTCCAGTGCTGGTGTGATGTGAAGAAAATGACCCTGGCTCTTCATTTGCATTGAATGCTCTTCCTTTTCCTGACTGGACAGTTAGGATGACCATGAGGAAAACTTTCTTCCTGGAAAGGGCCCTCAGCCCCTGGCACAGGCTGCCCAGGGAGGGGGTTGAATTGCCATCCCTGGCCATGTTTGACAGTTGTGGAGATCCAGGAGCTCAGGGCCAGGGTTTAGTGGTGGGGTGGGACAACTGGGTTCATGGTTGTACTGGATGAGCTAAAAGGGCTTCTCCACCTAAACAATACCCTGATTCTGTGACTTTTTGCTCCAATAGAGTCAGGACAGAGGTTGCTGTAGCACAGGTCACGGGTACAGCTAAGCTTACAACTTTGTGTGCATGTGTTCTGTTCCTGTTCTCCCAGCAAAAATGAACCCAGAGCTTAACCAACCTCAAAAGAATGAGAAACAGCAAAAAAAAAACCCTATTAGAAGCCCTTGCCCAGCCTGACCAAGCTGCCTGCCCACAAACCGAACCCTGGTGTTCTGGCCTCTGCTCGTCAGTCATGCAGAGGGAGTGAAAATCAAGTAACGGGCAGCAGAGCCTTTAATTAGTCATTCACTGATTTCTCAGTCAGCACCTGAACTGCCCGACTGAACGAGTGCTGGTTTTGCTCTCAGGGGAGGGGATAAAGCAGCAAGGGCACAGGGTTTTTTAAGTTGGTTGATGAGTGAAAAGAAGAAATGGGCGTTAAGGTCTGGTGGGGTCACTGGAAGGTGTGGTGGGTTAAGGAAACCCATGTCTGTCTGATGAGAGACTCCTTTGCCCAGTGTTCTATAAAAGAAGCCTCTGTTTGAAAAAAAAAAGTGCTTTTTTAGAAATAAAGGAGATAAGGAAAAGATTAGTAGAGGTTAAAGTACCCTTTTTACAGCTCAGAGCAGATTTTGGCTGCCTGGTCTCTTCTGAATAGCTCTTCTTGTTGTTCCAAACTTGATTGACTTATAACTGCATCTGAACCAACCTCACATCAGCTCCTTTTTATCAGCCAAAGTGAGACTTCCTGTGCTCCGCAGTCTGGTTTCCTGATGTGTTTCCTTTTCCCTTTTAACAGAACAAAGGAAACTGTAATTCCTCTGCTGCTCCTGTTCCAAATCTCCTTGGGACTTCATAGACCATTAGCATCCATGGTGGGGTTTTTTTGCCTCTGAGCGAGGCTGCCCAGAGTGATAGTGCCCTCTTCATACCCCCTCCAGCCTTGCATTGCCAGCCCCAGGGGGGCAAGAGGGGTGACTGCAGACACCACACTCCAGTCTAGCAAGGGAAAGCAGAAAAGCAAAATCCAGTGAGTTACTAGAGGTACGGGATTTTTCACGTTCTGCTGAAGCAAACCATCAGGTGTTGAGATCTCACTGAGTTGCAGAGGCATCTGTGTGTGAACTCCACTTGATATTTGGACTCTTGTGTCCTGAAATATTTGGCCACTATCAGAAATGCTCCCCAAAATGGTTACAGATGCCCAGGAGAGATGGTGTTGCCTGAGGACACAATGGAACAGGCAGCTCTGCACGTTTTAACAGGAATACTTCTCTTACAGCACCACCCTGAACTGCAATTCCACTCTTCTTACAACTACATTTTGCATAGCTGTTCTGTCTCATTCTGGCTGTGAACATGATGTAGAGGTAAAGGATTGAATGCAAAATCCAAATTCCATGGTGCAGGAGGGAGCCTCCTGCTTGGGAAAGCCCTGTATCCCCCAGCTACTCTATGCTGTCCCCCCCAGCTAACAAATGTGCTGTTTTGCGGAGCTGCACCATCCCTTTGTAATCTCTTCCTGACCTGGTCAGAGCTGATGCTCTGTCTAAGCATCACAACTTCTAGTTCATTTGAACGACCAGAATCACTTGTCTTGTTCGGATACTGGAGCGTGATCTCGGATCAGGATAGAGGAGACGCTGGTATAAGCCTTCCCGGCCACATCTAGAAGCAGCTGCACAAGAAGGGAGCTACGTGCACAGCTAAGGGCAAACCTGAGCCTGGTTCTGAGGAAAATCTGCAAATTCCCACTGAAACTGGTGCTGTTCATTCACGTTTAGGAGTTATCCAAACCAGCAGAGCTCAGCAGGCTTAGAGACAGGAGGGGAGGGGAAACTGCAGGGCTGCATCTGGAGGCCAAGCGAATTGGCAGAGGATTCCTGCACCACGTCACCTAGCAGGGCAGCAGTTTCCAGGGAGCCCTGGCAATGCCCTCATGTTGAAAAATGTCCTTTTTAGTCAGAAAATTTTGATTATGGAGGGAAAAGCATCAGAAAGTCACATCCCTTCTCTGAAATCCAGGGGGAAAATCAAGGAATTTTCGCCTTCGCTGCTGTTTTCTGTTTATGGAAAAATTTCTATACAGTTTAATTCAATTTCCATAAAAACTCCATTGATTTAATCCCTATTAAATTCTGAGGATTTGTCCATGAGGGTCATGTTGCAGATCAGCCTTTAGGACTGACTCCTGATTGGAACCAGAAGCTGTGACTCGTCTGATTAATTCCTGGTGTTATGGTAGCTGTCCCCAGAGAGGCATGGCACGGAGATGGAGTTAGAGGCCGGAATCCACCCAGGGAAAGCACAAAACAACTAACCAAGAAACAGCCAGGAGGCACTGGCCAGGCCTCCTCTCCAGTCCTGGGGGCACTTCTGGGCCCCTCACTTCAAGAAAGAGATTGAGAGGCTGCAGTGGGTCCTGATGAGCAATGAGGCTGGGGAAGGGACTGGAGGGAAAGGCTGATGAGGAGAGGCTGAGGCAGCTGGGGGTGTTTAGCCTGGAGGAGACTCACGGAGGACCTTCTCCCTCTCTCCAGCTCCCTGAAGGGAGGGTTGCCTCTTCTCCCAGGCATCTAGCACCAGGATGAGAGAGCAGGGCGTGAGGCTGCCAGGGGAGGGTTAGGTTGGATGTTAGGAAGCCCTTCCTCAGGGAAAGGGAGCTCAGAGCCTGGACTGGACTGCCCAGGGCAGTGGTGGAGTCCTCGTGTCTGGAGGTGTTGAAGGACAGCCTGGCTGTGGCCCTGAGTGCTCTGGTGTGGCCGCTGGGATGATGTTAGGTGCTGGGCTGGGCTGGATGAGCTCAGAGGGCTTTTCCAGCCTTAATCATTCTGTGGTTCTGTGAGATGAAATGCAGGAAGCAACTAGTCACTCAGCAAGTCACCACCAGAGGAGACCTCATGGACATTAGTGTTGTTCAGGGGTTTGTAGCAGAGGATGAATCCTAACACCCTTAAGTGAGTTTTACCACTGCTGCAGAAATCACCAGAGCCAGAATTTATCTATAGATGTACAAACTCCTCTCAAAGACCATTTCAAACATCCCAGTTGCTGTCTGTGCTTTGAGACACGGGAAGAACATAACCCACGCTCCTTCAGAGACAGTTTGCTGCAACAGGAGAGTTTTTCTGATGATGACTTTCCGCACTTGAACTTGCTTACAAAATGCATGTGACAAGCGTGGTAACATCCTCCCTTGATTAGGTTTAACGTGCAGCAGCGTCTCCTTCCATGGTGCAAGGATTTATGTTTGGGTGATATTTCTAAGAGTCATAAACGAATACATCTGACTCCGTGGGAACCAGCCAGGCTCTAAAATAACCACGTGCTGAAGTGATTTGTTGGGCAACAGCTCTCAGTCTCATCCCACAAATATCACCAGCGTTGTTTGGAACAGCTCTACTGTGACGAGAGAAGTAAGATTGTAGGGAAGGCTCTGTAAAATAACTGACCTGAGCAGGGGTGGGCAAAGGTTTTCACAAATGGGTAACATCCGTCTATGTTAGGAAGACAAAACGAGGCGCTGAAGTCCCTGTGACCCTCTGGATTTGCACCAATGTGTCTGGGGCAGGCGTTTTCTTCCTCTCATGGAACATGGGGTGGTCATTAATAGGCGGAAGAAGCTGGTGGTTAGTTCCCTGCTCATCATTTTTGCTGTTCTCATATGTCATCTCTGCTTCAGGAAGGATGTAATTATGGTCAATCGTTAGTGTTATGAATGATTTGTGCTACAGTAGTGCCTAGAGACCAGAGTGGGCTCTGTTGTGCTAAGCAGTGTCTGTAAGGAGAGACTATTCCACAAAATTCCTTAGGAGTGAAGGAAGGCTAAGGAGCTTAATAGGAACTCCAGGGTGGAAGCAGATCTTCAGCTCCTCTCTCTGCTGTCAGACAGGGCTGTGCTCTATCATTCCTTTCCCAAGGTTTCTGCAAAGGATGGATGAATTTTCTTTGTAGTGCCACAGCTCCCCATTGAAAAGAGTTTCTGTAGCTTCTTCATTCTTCTGATTTTGGACTGGCATTGGCTTGGGACTGAACTGTACCTCTCTTGTGCCAGCTCTACTGGCTTAAACAGCACTTTCCCTGCCCTGATGTTGTGCCCCTAGAGTGCTTTGTAAAATCTCTCTCATACCTCCCTGTTTTTCTGGGCTAAACCAATATCTTCTAATCTCATAATCCCCCAGCTCCTGGTTGTTCCGTAGCCCTTGGCTGCACCTGTTCCCCTTTGAATTCGTCTTTTCTCAGCATGAGTCACTGGGGTGGCACATGCTGTTCCCAGTGCTTGGCATGGAGCACGCTGGAAGAACCCTCCCTGATGCAATTCTGGGATTGCAATGCTTCTCGTTTCTTTTTTTTAAACTTCTGGTGAGTCAGAAAACTCTGCGAGCAGTTAATTCACTCCAGTCTTTGTCCTTGGCAGTGCCCAGATGGTTCAGTGAGTTGTTCTGCCACAGTTTTCCTGCAGGAGTTCATGGCTTTGTTGCTCTGGAACTTGGTTTCTTATTGGTAGGAGAAAGCAAATGCTCCTTCCCCTCTCTGCCTTGCCTGCTCCATCTGGAGCAGATGCTCTGGTGAGGTGGGACTGACTCCAGTTGTCTTCATGAGCAGCAGTTCCAGTGCTCCGAGTGCAGGCACGTCATGCACTGCTATGTCTTGAACAGAAAGAAACCCAGTACCTGAGGGTGTCTGCAAATGAGCTCTGTCCCTGACAGTGTTCGGGCCAGATGCTGCCAGCACATGCAGAGCTGATTGGTACCAGGCTCAGGGGGTGCCACACATAAGCAAAGTGGGTTTGAGTATCGTCAGCTACAGGGGATAAAGGATAAGTTCTTCTTAGCATAAACTACAGGTTAAACTGGTGGAGTGAAGCAAACAGTTAGAAAATTGATGTCTCAGACAATGCAAAATTATAAACTATGTGTAAAAATTGTATAAACTCATATATCTATATATATAAAATTGCATGTCCAAGTGATTCTATTCCTAAACCTTTGCTCTTCTGTTGTCTCCATCAAAACTGGATTCCAACAGGGGTCAGAGGGGTGAGCAGGGCGAAGTGATTATCTCTGTTAATTTCTGATGTATAAAATGATTCCAGAGTCATTTTGCAGGACAGGCCCTTGGCTCTAGTCTCTTTCTGAAGCCAGCGCTACAGTGAGGTGGATACACACAGCAGTGACTGCTGAGGTGCAGGCTATTTCATCTGGAGCCAATAAGGTGTTGAAGTGGGGCAGGATGCCCAGTTCCACTCCCTTGAGGGAAGCCCAGACAGGGCCTGTGAAAGGTCATTTTTCTGTAAGAGCAGCAGATACTCAGGAAAGAAACCAAACCTCCGTTTGTGACATTTCATGCTCTAAGGATAAGATCCAGGACCCCTGATGCCCATTCTTGGCTCTGCCAGTGGCTTTCTGTCCAAGCACAAGAAGGGCCTGAATACCAGGTGGGACTGGTCATTCCCTGCTTTACTATCTTCCCTACCCAGACCTTGAGCTCTTTGGAGTGGGCTCATCCTCCAGAGTGTTTTCACTCAGGGCTAGCACAGAGGCAACGTGAGGTTTGCTCACCCAAGTTGGGCTGTGGAGGATCTCACTAGGAATTATGTCTGAGATGAGCACTTGGTTATTCACTCTTTGTGTGACTACTTTCATGGGTTACACGGATAAGGACACTTCTAGAAGAGAAAGAACTTGAGAAACCTGCAGTTATCAGTAACCGTGCTTTCTTGGCATCTAAGATCATAATCAGACTGCCATTATTTGGTGAAAGATAAAGAGGAAAGATCTCTCACAGGCTATCTGCTCAGCAGATACCAACCACACTCACATGCCCCTTCTTTCAAAAAAACCAGACATTTATAGAATGTTCTTTGGAAGACAACAGGGAGATTCTCCTTGGCTTTACGCTTCTGTCTTCCCCAGAACCCCTGAGCAAATTATTAAGAGGTCCCAGTGCCTTGATTTTCCTAACTGTAAAATAATAGCAGGTAATGCCCCTGTGAGGTTGGGCTGAGAGCTGACAAAGCTCCCCAAAATGCTTTTTAAGCCTGGGATAAAGACAGCTGGAGGTGCCTAAAACATCGCTCAAAAATCCTCTCTGAAACCAAGTGCAAAGCAGCTGGATGCTAGAGATGGGGGTTCTGCAACTGCATTCTATTTATAGGATGTAAACTATTCTAGTCACTCACGAAACACAGAAAAGCAGAGCCTCAGAAGGCTGTAGAGCCTAAACCAATTGCAGTCACGGGACCCTCCTGTGACACATGTTGTACTGAGCTCGTACAGTCGCAGCCCCTCAGTGTGAGCAGGAAGGGTGGTTGCTGCAGCCCACCCCTCACCACACTTCTGAGGACACTTTGCTTCTTCTTAGACCTGATAATCAAAGATGCAAAGGTCACGTTAGCTGCGGGTTGCTTTTCCTCAGCAGAAAGGTGTAGAACTGTGTGCAAAGCACAGCAGCTCCTTGCTCTGGTGATGTCTGATGAGCAGCAGCGGAGCAGAGCAGTGCCAAGGTGTGGGGTCTCACTCACCCGCCTGCTTAAACCAGGCTCCTCGCACTCAGAGCTGTCATTGTTTGGTTTGGGGCTGCCTAGGCAGGTGCAAATCTGCTTCCAGATCACACTCACGTACGTGTAGGCAAATTTTCATTAGAGGCTGCGATAACAAGAAGCAGCTCTTGTCTCTCAATGCTCTATAGAACAGGGAAGCCCTTCGGCAGGCACCTGACAGTGGCTGCGAGCACAGGGCAAGGGCTTTTCAGCTGGGGGGGGGGGCACACTAGGAGCTTTGCCCCATTTTGTCCTGCTCAGCAGTAATTTAGCAAGTGCCACTCGCTGTGAGCTGATTCTTCAAAGACAAAGGGGAAGGAGAATGCAGTTGAAATGGGCTTTGCCTTTTGAGCCAGCTCAGAGCCCTCCCTGCTTCACGGAACTCAGAGTGCGGTTGGGTGTGGGGGTGTTGCAGGAGTGGAAACCCTGATCGGGCATGTGAACACTTCGCTCGGAGAGGCAGGTGCTTTAGTCATCCCAGTGAAAAGGTGCAGTAGGTAAATACAATGCTGCACTAGGCTTACAAAAAGCTGCACAAGTTACGGTTGTTCACCAGCTCCTCTGGATACACCCTGGGAGAGGGGAGATTGAGATTAGACATAAGGAGGATGGGGCTCTGGGCAACCTGGTCTGGTGAGAGGTGTCACTGCCCATGGCATGGGGTTGGCACTGGGTGAGCTCTGAGCAACTTCCAATCCAAACCAGTCTGTGACTGGATCAGCCTGTTACAGATGAGCGCTCCTTGTCCTACTCAAGGTGCACAGGACCTCGGTGCAGTACTGTGAGATCAGGGTTTTCTCTCTCCAGTCACACTTTAGCAGAGGGTGGCAGGGTGGAAACAGTTTCTAGAAACCTAGGAAATTTGGGTGTATTTCCTGCACACAAACAGCTGGAGTTGTTGTCACTACATCCTGGTGAAGGTAATAAAGAAAGGCTGGGATTCACCTGCAGATGAGATGAGCAACGGAGATCTGAGGCAAATTGAATGTGGGGAGAGAGGGCTGTGACTTGAGCGTGCAAAGGGACATGTGAGATGCCCCTGCAGAAAGTGTGCTGGAAGCTTCTGCACCCACCCAGAGGTGAAGAGGGCAGCCCTGGGATTAGCATTAAACATATTTCCTACTGGCTAGAAAGGAGCTGAGATGTGTGAGGAGCAGTTCAGCTAATGAGTGCGATGAGGCAGGTGGAAACTGCAACACAAGGCCAGAGCAGTTGTGAGCTGCCTCTGCACTGATGCTCTCATGTCACCACTATGGGCTCCCAGTAAACACTGTATGACACGAGCACATGTGGCAGAAGGATTCTGGCTCTGGATGCCAGATGGTCATGGAGAAATAAGTGTGTGGGAGAGAAGGGAGGAATCTTGACTTCTGTAGGAGGGAAGAAGGGCTGGCTGACAAGGCAGTGCTGCTGCCAGCTCTTCTGGGGTTTGCTTTTCATCTGGACAGTGTGAACTACTGTGTTCTGATGACATAAGAATCTCAGCATTTAGTTAATAAAAGGGAGTTTCTTAGGATCACAAGAAAGAGTTAGAAATTATGTGCTAAAAAGATGAAAACCCAGCTTATAAATAAATACCATTAGACTTTTAATTATGTTCAATTAAAAGGTTCTTGGTGCATGGTCACTCCCAGCTGCTCTGATCCAGGGAAGTGTGAAGCAGAGACAATTGTGCTGGGTCTCAGGAGAAAACTGCTCACACTGTGCTGCTGCTTGCAGACCTAAAGCAATGAGCTGGGGTAGCGAAGCACACGGCCCTTCATTTCTTGTACACAGATGTCCTCCTAACAGTCACCATCTCTAAAAGAAGAAGAAGTAAAAATAAGTTTTAAAAAAGGAGTGGTTTAGGGGTTATTGTTGCCTTCTGATACTTGAAGGGAACTTACAGGAAGGCTGCAGAGGGACTTTTCCCAAGGGGATGCAGCAATAGGACAAGGGGAAATGGTTTGGAACTGAAGGAGAGGGGGTTCAGACTGGATCTGAGGAGGAAGTGCCAGGGTGGAGAGACTGTGGAATCGATTGCCCGGAGAGGCTGTGGCTGCCCCCTCCCGGAAGGTGTTCAAGGATGTTGGATGAGGCCTTGAGCAACCAAGTCTGGTTGAGGGGAGTCGCTGCCCCTGGCAGGGGGTTGAAGGAGATGGGCTCTGAGATCCCTTCCAGTTTAAACCAAGCCATGATTCTATAATTTTATGCGGTGAGTGATGAACTGGCAAGGAAGGGGCCAGGCAGAATCTGTAGAGCCTGCAGGGTCTGAGTGCTAGGGATGTGCCACGATGGCTTTAAGGGCTATAAGAGGAGCCAAGTAGGTTTATACCTACTAGTCTAAATCTGAAAGAGCTCGGGATGCCTTGCGCTCTCTCGGTTTACTCGTTGGAAAAGAATCCAACCTAGTGCCTAAAGGGTGAGATGCTGTGAGGGGAGGGCATGGAAGTACCATGACAGGTAGGTGATACAGGGAAAGTGGTGTGTGAACTTGTCGATTCCAAATCAAACGTGGCAACACCCCGGGAAAGGCCATCTTGGGAGATGAAGTCAGATGAGTTGTTTTGTAACCCCTCTCCCCAGCCCATTCCATTTCTATTATTCCCTCTGTCGTGCAAACGATGGAAGAGGAGGAAGGGGCTGATTCATGTTTATTAATTCCATGTGACAATAGGACACCTGGACTAGCACCTGTCAGAATACGATGCAAATGAGCCCAGGAAATCTGGTCTTGATCAGTGCAACCATAATGAAGCAATAATAGAACAGATAATGATTCCAACAGCATTCAGAGGAACAAGCTTCACCGGGATATTGGCTCAATTGCATTAATTAACGCCGTGCACACAGAAATGCAGCGGTGCTGCCATTCACAGGGGCTTCCCGATGCTTTTCTCTTGCTGTTTGTTTTTTAAACAGACAAACCCAGGACTTATTATATTTGAAAACAATGGCAGCATGAAGATGCTCAGATTTGCTGCAGAGATAGAGAGGGATGGTGTCTGAAAGCTTAAATGAAAGCAGCATTTCCTTCTGCTTTCTCAAAGGAGCGATTAATATTTGCCAATAACTGTTGCGGGCTGGAACTGGTCAGAGTTAAGTGTCATATGATGAGTTCTTCTGATTGCTTTTAATTGAGGTTTTTAGAGCTCATGGGGTATAAACAAAGAAATGAGCTGAGTTCACCAGCTCAAAAGACTTCAGGAGATGGGACTAAGATAAGAAGGAAACTGCCCCGACAGTGAAGCAATGACAGGTTCTTTGCTTCCTGAGTCACACTAATTTTTTATCACTATTTTAACGTTCCTTATTCTGTATCTCTCACTGAGATAAACTGGTCTGCAGCGATGGATAGAGGCTCAAGTAGCTTTTGTGAGTGGGTGGAGGCGTTCTTACCCTACAGAGATATTGTTGTATTATCTGTTTCATGGGGTTGTTTTTTCACTCTATCAGACTTTAGGCCAAATGTAGATGATGGGAATGAGTTAGAAACAGCCTCTCTATTTAGTTCAGATCAGCAGAACCATGGCAGCTCTGGGGCTGGAAAAATGTGTATGATCTTCCTACGAAAATGATTGCTTTTTGCTCAGTGTCTTCCCAGCAGAAAGGGATAAATGGGAAGATGTTCCTTTACCCTACCTGAAAATAAAGAGAATGGAAATGATTCTCTGCACAGAGAGAATCCCAGGGGTGGGCTAACATGTCCTGAAGAGCAAGCTTGGGGTTCTGCTAAAGGGTTTTGTTGTCCTGGCATCTCAGGGACTCTGTTGTTCGGAAATCCAGGACCACTGGCGCCTGTGGGTTTGTATTATTGCTCATTTGTGAATCGGGAGAAACAAACAGGTTTAGGTCAAACCTACTGGTTGCCAGGGTTCCTGTTTACTCACCGGAGGGTGGCCCATCGCATCAGCTGCAGAGACATCCCAGTATAGAGCAGGGAGAAGTGGAGTGGGACGATGCAAGTTCAGCAGGGAGCAGACCGGGTGAAGCACATGCAAATCTCCAGCTGACACAAGCTGTGTCCTCTCCCACGAAAAACTTCATAATAATCTGTGCAGAACATCACTTCAGGATAAACACAATAATGCTATAAATACCCCTGGCCATTTCCTGTTGTTCTGACTGCAGCTTGCACAGGGCTGGTGTCTGGGTGAGGGTGTGACTGTGCACCGTAACACATACGTTAACCTTCTCTCGCTGGTTGTGCTACAGGACTCGAGTGTGAAAACGTGTTTTTTCTCAGCTAACCTGTGGGTTTGTTGCCCTGAGCCTGACACTGATGAATGGCGCAGTGTTCTTCACATAAAGGATTCAGGGCAGCAAAATGTAATCCCTTGTATTCGTGACTTAATGACCTGAATATGAGGAGTCACGGCCATAGGACTCTTCCCATCCCAGCTATTCCACTGTCTGCACAGTCCTAATTGTGTTTGTCACACGCAGAGGCAATCAAACACCTTCAAATTTATTTTGAGAGAAGCAAAAGCGTCGTGTTCTATGCATGATACTCCCTGCCCTGTGTGCTTTGTTGAAGTGGACTTGTTATTCTAGCGAAAACAGAAGCAAAAGTTACATCTGCTTGTTAATTGTATAAACACAAGGAGGAGAAAGCAAACAAATTGCAGAGGGAGGCCCCTGACTGGTAAAACGGATGAATTAAGCCTTTGGAAGACTAGGCTCAGAGTTCCTGCAACTACCTCATTTTCAACTCAGCAATTTAATTCAAACCAATCATTTCTTGTTTTTAAGATTGCTGGCAACATGCTTCTTACTACGCAGAGCAAACCAAAAGCCTGGATTAGGAGTACTCGCTGAATGGCTTCAAGTTTCTGTCTAAATTAAGGTCCAAAACTCAAAGACTTGTATAAAAATCCCCCTATGGGCACCTCCGAAGGAGATAGGGAGGTACTGTGAAGATCACTGCGAAGCAATTTGCCTGTCTGCATGAACAGACAAGGCAGTGGGGTGTGGGCGATGGATGTGCTTCGTCAGAAAGGCAGGGTAGGAAATGGGAATAGCAGGCAAGTGGGGGGAAAAAGTTCTGATGGATGAAACAGAGACCTAATGCTCTGCTTCTGCTCCTTTTGCCTCCATGCAGCTTTGGGTGAAGGCAGGGAGGGGGATCTTTCAGAAGGTTTAAAATGAGGGATAACGTGTATTTGGCCTGATGCCTTTGAAGAGGTCCCTGGGTTATGTGTCACATCTCAGCACCCCCTGGCCAGCCTGCTCTAGGGTGGGGTGTCCCTGCCCATGGCAGGGGGGTTGGAACTGGATGATCCTGTGGTCCCTTCCAACCCTGACCGATTCTGTAACTTCTTCCCAGTGAGGGTGATGGGGCACTGGAGGGGGCTGCCTGGGGTTTGTGGGGACTCCTGCTCTGGAGACATTTGAAACCCGCCTTTCCAGGTCGTTTCCAATCCGTCATGTTCTGTTCTGTGACTTGGTCCAGGTGTCCTGCTGTGGCAGGGGGGTTGGACTGGACGAACTTTTGAGGTCCCTTCCGATCCCTGGTAATTCTATGATTCCATGACCTACGGGGTTGTGAGAAGCCAGGTAATTGGGCTCTGAGCTAGATTTTACTAGAGTTCTGCTGTTTGATCAAATAGCATTGTGTCCCCTCTTGGGTTGTGAGCTAAAGAGAAGGCTTTTCTACACAGATTAGAAAATGTGGCGTGAGATCTACCCCTGGCCATGAAGTTTAGCATGTGAGATAAAACAAAGCCATATTTTGACGTATGTTTACTAACACCCACCTAACATTTTTCTGTGATGATGCTGAAAAAGTTGCTTCCCTGGTGGTTAACCCTGAGATCCTCTGGCATTCCTAAACGCGTTACGTCTGCTCTGACATGGAAAAGTAGCAGGGGAGAGTAGCTCGTCTGTAACTGCATCAGTGTAAGAGATGTGAAACGTCTCTTGCTGTGGTCTCCAGAGGTCCTTTCAGTCTGTCACAGTAGCACCTTATGTACAAGCTCTGGCCCCACCAGCTCTCGTTGAGAGATTATTACATATTTATGTGTGATCCCTCATTAATGGTGTTAACTGCTGCATGCCAGCACTTCGATCAGATCTTAGGAAGACATTCCTCCCTCTGAGGGTGCTGAGGCCCTGGAACAGGATGCCTGGGGAGGTTATGGCTGCTCGATCCTTGGAAGAGTCCAAGGGCTCTGGGCATCCTGGTCCGGTGAGAGGTGTTTCTGCCCATGGCAGGGGGTGAGCTCTGAGATCCCTTCCAACCTGAGCTATTCTGTGATGACTTTCAATTCTGTAATATTTGGTGTTTTATTAACTGGGCACCTCTGAAGGAAACTATTTGCTCTGGAAGTTTTTATGGTGCAGCTAAGCAGTGGGTGCCCATGCCTTCAGGCAGTGAGTGTTGCATACCAGCCTCTGGGTTTTCTGTCTGTGTTACCTTCTCACTCCCAACCAGAGAGAGTGAATTTTGGGGGAAGAGTTGAACATGTGCAGCTCTACAGCACAAGAAAGGCCCTATATCTCTCCAAATCTCTTGAAGTGTTGCTCAGATATCCCCATCTTCACATAGAATTATTTAGATTGAGAAAGACCTTCAAGATCAAGTCCAACCATTAACCCATCTCTTCTAAGGCCACCACTAAACTCTGTCCTTAGATTCTGTATCTCCCCTTTGCAGCTTTCTTCTGAGAGCTTCAATTGCTGTGCAAACATGTGGCACTCTAGTCCCAGCTCTTTCTTCCTGTCCCCTCTGTATTGGTCCCACCCAGCTCTCCCACAGGGTTCTGTGCCCATTCATTCTGAAATGCTTTATCCAAAGGTTCCTTTCACTGTTATACCCAGGCAGCTCTATAAGGTATTTTGTCACCCAGCAGACCCCAGATCCCCTCACAGCCTACACTACGGTTATTCTTTCTTACTCTTCACAGTGTCAACATAACCTGAAACAATGGTTCATGTCATTTTGTTCTCCCCATTGAAGAGAAATTGTCTTCATCATCATCACAAACTGACAGGAACAGACAGGGCAGCCTACAAGGATGCACTCACTGCTCAGCTGCTGAGCAAACATCTTGTTCTTAACAGGGTGCTGATGGGGAAAGAGACTGTTAGACCTGCCGTGAGGGACAGGTTCTCTTGGGCGCCCTGGTGGCACCTTTACAAACCAGTAAAAGCCCGACCCTTATGACTCTTGGAGAAAGTGAGAACTGGGAGAAGAAGCAGACCCCAAGTCTGCAGATTATCAAGTATCTCAGGAGGTTTTATTTGGTCATTTTCTGTGTTTCCTAAGCAACTCATCTTCCCTCCAGGATGGATCTGATGTGGTTTTAGTCATCACGACACCAAAATGCCAAATGTTAAAGGCATTGAGGTACATGAGGAGGCAAAAGGAATCATCCAGAACTGAAAACAACATAGATGTTCTTAAAATCATTCTAAGCACCTCATTGTTGCCTCTGTGTAAATAAGCAGGTGCCTGTGTCTTAAAAATATCACTAAAGCCATTGAAACTCTCTCAGGACATCCCATGTGCATTCAGGTTGGAGCTGCTCATGCATTCACATCTGCAACCCTGAAAGATTTGATTGCACCCCACCCCAAAGACAGAGCTCCCAGTGGCTCTGTTGGTGTGGTACCAAGACTAAACAGGCTCGATTTGGTCCCATCTCCAAAAGCTGTCACAGAATTCACTCTATGAATCTAGGGATGGATAGAAGAAGATTCTTGTGAGACATAGCCTGATCTTTCTCAACTTTTGTCTTTTCATCAGAAAGACGCAAATCTCTCCGAGGCCAACCCTGCTCACGGGAGTTGTCTGAGGGTTTGCTGAAAGCCCTAGTGGGTGCTTTCTCATCCTTTGAATCTGCTCTTTATTTAGACACGTAAGCCAGCTGCAGTATTTTAAGAGAGCTGCAAGGCAGCGTTCAGAAGATCTGAGACAAAAGATTTCAGTTAACTTAGAGGGGACTTCTCTGGAAGGTCATTTTGACTAGGACAGCAGAAATGCGAGTGATGAGCAAGGACAAACAACATCCAGGATGCTGGGCTCTGAGAAGAGAATAAACTCACCTTAACAGCCCATTCCTCCAAAGCAAAATGCTAAACAAGTACATGTAATCCTTGCACTGCTGTTTCTGCATGGATATGTGTGCAGGTATTGCCTGAGACTCTTAGGGCTGAACGTGATGTTGCAAGGCTCTCAGTTTCTTCAGAAAGAAGCGAGCAGAGGCAGAAGCAGAACCAGAACCATACCTGTCTCTGAGGTAGAACTCACAGCCACAGAGGTGACACCCCAATGTCTTGCACCACTAGTAACTAACTCCTTCTCTTAAGACACTTGAGAAATTCCAGCCAAGGTGGTGTCTAAAATTTTAACCCCCTATGAGTTTTAATACCAAGCTAGCAGAGGTTCTCCCTTTTGCCCGGAAGCCACCACTGCCTCTCTGTGGGGTGGTGGTTGTCTGGTTTGCACAGTCAGAACTGAGAGGGGGGGAGGAATCTTTTATTAGCTGGTAAATCTGATTGATTTATTGGAGCAGAAATGTCTTGCTAGCTCCAAACCAGGTTATTCTCCAAAAGCAAACGCTCTTTCGTTCCGCGCACGCCACAGCGCCCCAGTGCCTGCGCTATGAATGGGCCCCTTTGTTATGCTGCGAATCGACAAGACAGACTGTTTAGTTCATGTCTGTACATTAGTGAAGGAGGACGGGGTCTGTGAGACAGATGTGGCCTTTAATTGCATGGAAATATTAGAAGATCGTTAAGCCATTTCTGACAGGGCTTTCCTCTGACCGAGGGAGCAGAGCGTTGTTTCAGGGAAGGCGCATGGAGCAGCCCTCTCTTGCTGGCCCCACAAATAGGACCTTGTCCTACTCCCTCACCCCTGTGCTAAACAAAACCAGAGGAGATTTAGTCAGAAGCCTCACTTCCCTGCCAGAGCTGCAGAACTACATCGCAGACAGAACTCTCTTTAAATTGCATCTGATAAAAAGCTTTTCAACACAGCTCAGGGGACTTGCCCTGTTAGAGATAAGGGCGGTCGTATCAGCTCTGCTGAGAACGTGGAGATGTGCCGAGAGCTCTGCTTCTTATTTATGTGAGTGTGATCTGGGTATACAAAACCCTTCAGCAAAAGGAAGTTTAGGTTGGACATTAGGGAAAAGGTTCTTCCTAGAAAGGGCCCTCAGCCCTTGGCACAGGCTGCCCAGGTTGGGGGTTGAATTGCCATCCCTGGCCGTGTTTCACAGGGAGATGGAGAGCTCAGGGACAGGGTTAGTGGAGGGGTGGGACCGTTGGGTTCATGGTTGGTTCCCATGCTGTTAAATTAGTGTAACGACCTGCTGTCTGTCAGCCTGGCCCCCCTGAGACATGAGCTCTGCCCATCAGGCACATGGCTATGGAATGAGGCACCTGATGGCTCTGTGTTTAACAGTTATTGAGCCAGAGCTAAAGGCTTTCATTAAGAAAAAGAAAACCCAAAGCACAACAAAACCAGACACAGACACAGACCATTAGGGGTTGGGAAGGACCTTCAGAGGTCATTGAGTCCAACCCCCCTGCTCCAGTAGCATCATAAAACCCAAGACCGGTCACATAGGAACACACCCAGAGGGGTCTTAAAAGTCTCCAGAGAAGGAGACTCCAACAGCCTCCGTGAGCAGCCCCTTCCAGTGTTCTGTAACCCTTGCAGTGAAGAAATGTTTTCTCACATAGAAATGAAATTTCCTGTGCTCCAGCTGACACCCAGTGCCCCTTGTCCTATCACAGTGCACAAGTGAAAAGAGATTGTCTCTTTCTTNTCTTAACAGTCTCCAGAGAAGGAGACGCCAACAGCCTCCGTGAGCAGCCCCTTCCAGTGTTCTGTAACCCTTGCAGTGAAGAAATGTTTTCTCACATAGAAATGAAATTTCCTGTGCTGCAGCTGACACCCAGTGCCCCTTGTCCTATCACAGTGCACAAGTGAAAAGAGATTGTCTCTTTCTTCTTGACACCCAGCCCTCATGGGTTTATAGACAGGGATTAAATCCCCTCGTAACCTTCTCCTCTCCAGACTGAAAAGCCCCAGATCTCTCAATCTCTCCTCATAAGGTAGGTGCTGCCATCTCCTAATCAGCCTTGTGGCCCTTTGTTGAACTCTCTCAATCAAGTTTCTATCCCTCTTGAACTGGGGAACCCAGAACTGGACACAAACCCATGGCATTAATTTACAGGTCGGGGTTTGCTAAGGGGAAGCTTGGATTGTGTTGAGGTCTGGAATCGTGGGCCTGGAGGTGACAGAAACTTGACAGCAAGCCTCAAACTGTCCATTGCATATTCACATTTCTAGCATAACCTCCAGTTTCTGCTCTCCCAGTCTGCTTCACAAGGACCTCCAAAAAAGCCATTGGATCCCACAGGTGTGGAAAACAATCCCGAGGTGGCAGTAGCAAGAGACCTCATCTAAGCGGGGCTAAAAGCCCTTCTCAGTACCGCACTGATAAAACCAACAGTTTCTGTTAGCTGTGCTGATAAGAGATGTTGCTTATGCTTGCTCATCCTCCAAGCAGAACTCAGTTTGCTCTTGTCTAGCAGTTCTAGCCCTAGGACGACACTTGTCACTTCTATAAGCTCCTTCTTCCAAGAGCATTGGAGCTTGCCACCACATCTGAACTCTTTTGGAGACAGGCACCACACGGGCTTCAACATGGAGTTTAACTCAAATGTAAACACAACATTTTCATTCCTTTTACTCTCACATCTGCTGCTGCTGAGTTAGGCAGGAGCAGCATTCCCTGGCTGATTCAGTTAGTTGGACACCAGAGGTGGTGATAGATGGGTATACTCACTCTGTATGTTTGTCTCCAGGAATAGCTTTGGTGCAGCATTCAGCATCAGAGATGTTCCATTATTGCAGTTTCCTGAACCAGAAGAATGGGTAGGACAGTCTTTTCTCAAGAGGTTTGGAATTGTGAGGAAAAGCAGCACCTTCTCAACTCCTCATTGGACTGTGATGTTAACTCAGGGTCCCAGCCCAGGTGCCAGTATGGGATTTGGACCCATAATATTTTGTCCAGGAGGTCCAAGAGGGATGGCTATTCCAAAGCC
The DNA here is from genome assembly GCA_013397515.1 of Upupa epops. NCBI lineage: Eukaryota > Metazoa > Chordata > Aves > Bucerotiformes > Upupidae > Upupa > Upupa epops. The sequence continues at coordinate 25,782 of VZRI01012417.1, forward strand.
ATAGAACAGAACCATAGGGTGCAAAGGGACCTCCAAAGGTCATCCAGTTCAAACCCCACTCCAACAAGCAAGGCCATCGCTCCCCAGACCAGGTTGCCCAGAGTCCCATCCAGCCTGGCCATGAATGGCTCCAGGGATGGGACCTCTACTATCTCTGTGGGAAACCTGTTCCAGTGATCACCCACTCTCAGATTCAAGAACTTTCTCCTCATGTCCAACCTCAATCTGCCCTTTTCCAGCTTCAAACCATTCTCTTAAACAGCAATGCCTCTGTAAAGAAATTAAAAGCCCCTGGGAACTTTCAGTGGTATAAACTGGGTTTTCCTGTATAAAATATCTCAACTGAGATTGACAAAGAAAATATCTTGGTGCAATCCTGCCGAGCTGTTTTCCTTGGAATGCCGCGAGCAGCCTTGTTCACAAAACCTCTGCTTTTCCTATAGGCGTATGCAGAAACAATCCTGTCCCTGGAGCCGCAGGGGCTGGGCTCAGTGCACAAGAAAAACACAGATTGGTGCCATCCCAGCAGGGTGGCAGCCCTCAGTTCCACTGCCAAGTAGAGGAGACCAGTTAGGAACTGGGTAAGGAACCAGCAGAAGCTGGTTATTCCGCAGAAGGCAGCAGTGCATGGCAATGCATGTTAGCCAGGCTGGGCAGTGATGACACCTGCGTCTGAAGCCAGACCCAGTGGGCAAAGGAAAGGGAAAACTTGGTCCAAATGTTGTTTCTAGCTGCTCCCCGTTTGGCTGATCTCTCTCTCATGAAGTCTGAACCAAGCATTTTAAAAGAATTCAAGGGACTGTGGCTCCCAGCTCCTGCTAAATGTGAGTGTGATCTGAACAACTTCAGGCTTTCCTGAAAATCTCAACCTTGCACTGCGTCCACCCGGTAAATGCCATTTGTTCGGGTTAAGAGGCAGATACAGCTGCACAGGGCTCTATCGAGCACAGGCAGATGCTTCTTGGGGAAGAAGTAGGTTCCTATGAGTCCCGAATCACCTCCTCCATTTCCCCTTATCTCCAAACTCACGCTATGCACACTTAACATCAAGCTCTGGGCTGACACACAAAGTATCATGAGCACTGAGACCTTGAACAGAGATTGCAGCCAAACAGAGCTCAGGGACCAGGGCCAAACCCAGAACACAAATAGACTGAAGCCCTATTGCTTGAAATCTCAAGCCATGTCTGGTTTAGGATTCAGCTGCAGGACTGCACTGGACTTGGATTTGCCCCTTCTGCTACAGTGTCCAGACCTTGCAGAATGCACTGACGATGTCAGTGATGGATGATGCCTTTGATTTTCTTTTGGCTGAACTTTCTCATCCCCTAGGTAAGGGAGCTGAGCATTGCTCTGGACTCCTAACCCTGTTTCAGTGGAGCAGCATGGATCGTGCGCTGTCCTGGAGACTCAGCTTTGATTCCTTCATGCTGTTGTTTTTCCTCAGTCTGGAATAAGTCATCTTGGGCTGAAAGTGCATGTTTTGTTCTCTGCGGATGGAAACATAACAGCACCCGATGAATGTTTCCTGATGGGCTTCCTGCGATTGTGCAGGGAATGGTGTCAGAGAACAAAACAGGATACGGTTGCGGTGTTTGTGAATGTAACTGGGACAATGGTATCAAAGCGAAATAAAAAATAATGAATGGGCATTGGTGAGGAGGTGACTCAGAGCTCAGAGGAACCTGCAAGAGTTGGGTCTCTCTCAACTGCCACCTCCCAGGTCTTGAATTCCTGGGAGAACTGTTGCATGTGTTTCCAGTGCTTCAGCAGCAGGAACCCTGAGGGAGCAGATGGGATTGTGTGGTTTGCACTTATCCTTCCCTGATTTAACAGGCAGACAGGGTGTTTCAGGAGATGGTTTAGTGGTTGGGGGTGTAGGGCAGATTGTTGGTCTTGATGCTGTTGAAGGTCTTTTCCAACCTTGATGATTTTATGATTTAAGGCTGCGCTTCATGTCATTCATTGCAAGAGGGGTTAAGTACTGGAACAGGCTGCCCAGGGAAGTGGTGGAGTAACTGTCCCTGGAGGTGTTCAAAGAACATCTAGATGTGGCACTAGGAAACACGTCTTAGTGGGCATGGTGGCATTGGCTTGATGGTTGGACGTGATAATCTTGCAGGTCTCTTCCAGACCTAATGATTCTATGATGCTGTTCTATTGTTTTTCAAGTCAACCTGGTGCAGGGGAGGAACACAGATGTGGCAGGACCCTTCCTGTGACAACCCTCCCACTACTTTTGGGTTTCTCATTGTTTTCCTTTCTAGGGTGAATCATTTATATTGAAAAGCTTTGGTTGCTTTTTGCATGCGGAGCACAAAACCAGCAGGATGGTCTTATAGAGAACAATCTACAGTCTCTGTTTCTAGTGTGAGTAAAAATAGCGCCACAAAAGCTCTCCTTTGAGAGCAGCGGTGGAACTACCATCACCCAGAGGCAAATGTTGTTTCAAGGGAGCTCATGCTTTCTGGAGCAAAGTGCTAGTGAAAAATTTGCCTCTGAGAAGCAGCCTCTGTCACTCCATCAAGGATTGGAGCTGGACAGTGGGTGCTTCAGGACAAAGCTGGGATCAGCACAGAATGTCTGCCTAGCAGAAAGTTGTTCTCTGGGATAGTTAGGGTTTGTCAGGAAGCCAAACTCTGAAACCATCTTGCAGTTCCCCTCCACGTGTCTTCAGCAGAGAAGACCATAAAACTGCTAGAATAATATTTACTGAAGGGTGTGTGTTCGCAGTTATGTCCATGTGTCTCTGTTTACAAACACATCTGCTCAGAGCAAGGCAATTCTTTTACAAGCATGAGGAAATAAATAAGAAATAAATTAGAAGGGAGGTGAACCAGGGGTGGGTTGGGCTGCCCACACACTGGCAACTTATTCCTGGTGAGCAACCAGGGCAGCTTTGGAGCAGAAAAGCTGTGGGCAGAGAGCAGTGGCTGTGCAGGCACTGAAAGCTGGCTGAATGGGGTGCTAAGGCATGGCAGAGGCTGACTGATTTCTGGAAACCTGGCTCAAGCCATGGGCAAAGCTTCCAGCACTTTTAACAGGCTTAGCAGGCTTCCCCCAAGGGTCAGCACTCATCCTAAATCATCCTGTGTGTCTTAGTTGGCAGGAATTCCCCAAATCTGGGAACAGAAGCCAGAAGCTGTGATTTGTCCCTCATCTGCTAATGGGCAGACACCTCATCCGCTGCTCCCAGTGCAGCTGGGTGTGAAGTACCTGAGACCGGGAGGAGAGCTTAGGGAATCCCTGTCTAAAGGCACTGGGATTTGGGTAGAGCAGCTGGAGACTGTTTTCTGCTTTAAAGGAAGAGCTGCAGCACACCCGGGGATTTAGGCTCTTCCGTGAGGGAGATGCGATCATCTCTCAGACATGTCCAGTCTCTGTAGCCTCAGAGTTCACCTTATCACTTTTATGAGGTTAAGAGGCCTCAGCAGTAATTTGGGCAGGTTCTTATTTGCTTTCTTGCTTCCTCTCCTGGTCCTGTGCTGGGATTGCGCAGAGGCATTCCCTGGAGGTTTCCTAGGGGGCTGGTGTCCCTAACCCTCCTTCTCATCATCACACAGGGGAGGAGGACTGTGTCCCACATTAGCCATTAGTTGGAAATAACCCAAAGTAGACTCTGAGCTGATTTATGTGAAGTCTGGGCTGGGAAGTCATAGGTCCAGATCCCATAAACCTGTGCATGAAGTCAAGGGCCCTTCTGAAGGGTGAAGTACAGAAGCACGAGCTGATTTTTGTTTCCTTTCTGAGTCATGTTTGGGGGATGTTGATATCAAAACAACGTGACATTCATGTTTGCAGCTTTCTTTTATCAACTTGATGTGAAATTTCATTGGAAGTGGTGAATGTAAAAATAATTCTTTAAAGAAACAGATTTCTTAGGAGAAACCCTATGAAATCTTCTCCTACACCAACCCCCCACCCCCCATTTTTTACCTGTCTGATTCCAGGCTTGTCCCTGTCTTATTCCTTTCCTTTTTCACTGAGAGAGTGGTTGGGCACTGGACCAGGCTGCCCAGGCAGGTGGTGGAGTCACCATCCCTGGAGGGGTTTAAAAACAGAGTAGCTAGAGCATTTGAGGCCATGGTCTAGGGGTTGGGTTGCTGTTGGGATGAGGGCTGGGCTTGATGCTCCTGGAGGTCCTTTCCAGCCATGAGGATTCGATGATTCCTTTTTTCCTTCTAGTTGGTCTACTAAGTTGTGGTTTCCCATCTGTTTGACATGCAAAGAAGTAATGCTGTAGGCAATCTGGAAAAGCAAGACTACATCTTCTCCTGCCCCTGCTCCCAGGGCAGAGACAGATTTGTGGCATTGATCACCAGCATTTGAGTTCCCACAGCCCAAGTGCCACCAGCTTGGCTGGAAAATACCATGAACACAACAGGTCCCTGTGTGATGCTGCAGGGAGATACTTGAAGTAGGGCAGCAGGATAAAAAGACCTGGAGATGGGAAATCTTTGCCAAGGGTGATACCAGAGATCATAGACAGGGATGAGAATAATACTCTGCCTTCCTGCCTCCTCATCCACCCAAATTATCTGCCCTAAGATCCACTAGGCTCTGCTCCTTTTTCAGCTTTATATTCGACTCGTTTTCTTGTAAGTGTGATGTTATCTTGTATGAGATGTTGGCAGCCGAAGTGCTGACTTGTAAAATTGTGGTGCCAAAGCCATTTCTATTCAAGGAGCAGATCCTGTTGCTAGCCTCAAGCCATGTGTAGGGTTGCTGCTATCTCAGACTCTGGTGCTGGGCTTTTCAGGCGATGGGGCTGTGTTGGTACCATGCTGTTTACAAAAACATTTCAGGAGTGATTTGTCTTGCAGGACTAAGAGTGGTAGAAAAATGTTAAGTGGAAAGCAAATGTCTCCCCTCTAGAGGTGGCAGTAATCTTCCCATGGCATGATGGATCAGATAATCAGCATTTTCTTCTCTTAAAGCCCAACTTTGTGGAGGTGGATGAACCTTTGATCTTTAACAATGCCTCTTAAATGTGGTCACTGCCAGAAGAGTGAACACAGAGCTCCAAGTCGATATTCAGTGTGTGCACCTGGAAAGAGCCGTTACTGCAGACACTGGGTGTACCTGAGGGAAGCCCTGCCTGCTCTCGCCTCAGCAGCTCTTGTTTCCATAATTTTACTCCCAGAGAAAAATACTGGGAACTTCATGAGCTTTTCTGGCTGGGGAACTTTGCATAAGGTTAAAATTCTCAACTTTTAAGGGCCTTGCCCATGGAAAACCTCTGGAATCTAGTGAGGACATAAGGATATCCCTGGGGCCACTTCTGCTATTGCTGTGGCCATCAGTGCAATGAAGCCTGCACCGGGGACTGTGAGTAGAGGAACACTGGGGAAAATGTGTTTCACATCTTTACTTTAAAAACGTCTTTACTGTGAGAGTGTCAGAGCATCAGAGCAGGCTGCCTGAAGAGGTTGCAGAGTCGCCTTCTTTGGAGATGCTTTCCTGTGTGACCCGTGTTAGGCGATCCTGCTTTTTGGTGTTGGACTAGATGAGTGCTCCCTTCCAAACCCTCCTCTTTGATTCTGTGACATGTCTGCATCACACTGCTGCCCTCAATTTTTCCCTAGGGACTGTTTCTCATACCTGTTCTGTTCACATATCAAACGTCTGCTGAGTTCATTAACCAAGTGAACCAAACTCCAAGTGTACCTCCCCTCCGCTGGACCAGGGGCTGGGTCTAGGTGGCTTATCTGAAAACCAGGGAAGAAATGCAAATCCAACCTCTTCCAGCTCTAAGCAGCTATTAATAACACATAAAGTACAGATTCAGGTCTAAGGGATCCAGAGGTGTGTGCCAGTTAGCAATGGAAGCCTTTCCTTCGTGGCGGCTGCTGCCCTGTGAAGGCTGGGCTTGTGCCTCATGCGGAGCTGAACTTGTCTATGGCTGCACTGCGAGCTGCCGTAGACAGGACTCGCCACATTTATGCCAGGAATGTGATTAAAAACTGGAAAAAGTGAAGCGAGCCTATCCCCAGAGGCAATATAATGTAACACACGGCCAGAATAATACACACAAGACTCCTGTCTCAGACTCAGTCTGGCCAGCTCAAGGACACAGCACATGAGGCAGCGGCACGGGGGGAATGCTGGCAAGCTGTGGTCTGTCTGGTGAGGTTATACTGGCACCTTTAAACACACCTTGATGTGTTTCCCCAGTTGCCCGTCACCAAATGCTGAGCAGCTCTCAGCTCCAGGGGATGGAAATGTGTCTCCAACTGCTGATCTCTCCTTCAGCCAGAACTGAAGCCAAACCCATCCCAAACAGAGTGGTCCTTCAAACCTACAGCTAGACAGGCGGAGCTGTTGACAGCAGGAGCAAGGCTGGATGTGCAGATTGCCCACCTGGGTCTGCAGCCAGTAACTCTTTCAAGCAAATTAAATTGAGTCTGGGGGTCATCCTCTCCTCTCTGCAAGTGGTCCCTATACTCTGACCCTGCATGTCTCTTGCCACTGCGTTTTCTTTGGACTGTGGCTGCATGCAGCAGTGACGGCAGCAGGGCTTGCCGTGGTGCTGTCCCACTTCCCTCGCATGCAGTCAGCACTGCTTGGGTGCTATTTGCATGCACCACCCGCATCATAAGCAGGTGTTAAAAGCCACTATCTCTGCCTGATCAACTCTGGGTGTCTTCAGTTCCCCCGGAGCCTCAAGCCTGCACCTCTTGTGGTAGTGACTAACCCGGGGGTTGAGCTCAAACGATTCCTCATTCAGTACCTTCTTGGGGTGTCATAAAGTGTTTGCAGTACGGTTTGAGGTAGAGTTTACACAAAGTAGACTTTGCATTAGAATTTGCAGGAGAGTTTGCAGTAGAGTTTGCACCATCAAGTTGGTAGTAGAGTTTGCAGTAGAGTTTGTATGAAGTAGAGTTGTTGCAGTTTGCATGAAGCAGATTTTGCACTAGTTTGCCATCTGTACACATTTGAGCAGCAACTACTGCCTTCCTGTGAGATTACGATTATTATCCCAGTTAAACCAGTTGCTGCTGTAGACAGGGACTGGCAGCCACTTTGTCTTTCAAAGAAGATTGTTATCTGAGTAGGCAGGCCCCTCCATCAGATATCCTGTGTATCAGAGAGAAGTGTGTGCTTGCCCATGTACAAGACAGTAGTACTTGGAGTTGCAATCCTAATCATCGATCCTAGTTCAGGGCTGTTCTTTGTGATGGGTTGTTGGGGGTAGCTAGATAAAATCCCAGCTTTCCAATGATTTTTTCCCATCAGAGGAAAAAAAAGGCATTTAGGCAGAAAAGGCATTTTCTCAGATACTGTTTTCCTAAAAATCTCTGAACTTTGAGTTTGCTTTTAGTCTGTAAATCTCCAACCCCAAATACTGTTAAATTTTCTCTCATGGATTTGCAGTGGTACTCATGGTTTCCTTGCCTCAGCATAGCTGAGACTGGGTCTACAGCATCATAAGACTGTCCAGAGACTCAACAATTTAGGGTTCACCCTGTGAGTGGTGGGAACCCCCCATTTTTAATACAGAGAGGAAGCAGCAACGTATAGAATGTGCGTCACTTAGGAATCCCTGCTTCTGTAAATCCTGACCTCAATAAATCCCAACTTCGGTAAATTGGAGGAGCAAATCTGAGCTCCTTGTGATGCTCAGCCTGAGGCACCATGAGATAAAACCTCTCAGTTTTATTGTTAAAGGCTGCAGCCCTCTCCACTGAGCAGAGCACGAGACTGCTCACCACTTCTTTACAGCAAATACTTGCGCAGGACTTCTGCAGATGTCTGAGAGTTCCTCCAAATTTGAGCTCAGTCACCTAAATTCTAGGCTACTCAGGCTGATTTGGTTTTGTTACGTGATCTGAGATTCGTGATAGAAAATGCTGCTGATACTGGTAAATGTGGAGCACTGACCTGACTGTTTCTAAGGGGGTTATTCTTAAACGGAGAGAGATTCTCGTGCTTACCCAGTACACCCTAGGTATTGACATGTTCTGTGATACCATGATCCTGATACCTGATTTGTGCTTAGCTTCTCATGTGGTCAGAGAATTCCAGCAGCTGCACGTTTCTAAGTTTTCAGAATTTCCACTTCCCTTCCTGACTAGGGAAGAATTTGCAAAACTGACCTCAGAAACAACTACCAGGACGGGGGAGGCAGGGAGAGCTAACGATAATTTATGGTTGTTTAAAAGCCTCTGATCTGTGAATTTGGAGACTGGGGGGGTTAACAACACAAGTTCATGGGTAACTCTCTGCTGCACCAACGTTAGGGGTCTTTTGAATGCTCGGGGTACAGCGTGGGTGAGACCATCGCTGCCTTCATTCCCAAGGTCTGCCCCATTAAGTCACGTTCAAGCAGCGTGTGCTTGATGAGCTTCCTCGTTCGGCTCTGGGCTGGCCAGCCATAATGGCAGCTGTTGTATGCAGTGAACTCAGCCCCGTAAGGGACACACAGACCTTGTCAGATGCCCTTTTGTAAAAGGTAGAACCAGTCCAAGGGCTTTATGAGCCTGCCATGCTCTGCTGAGAAAACTCAAGTGCATCAGCGCAAGGAAATGGGGAGTCAAACCTTTTTGTCAACATTTGGAGTTTCGGCAGGGGAAAAAAAACCCCAACCCCGAAAAAAGGGCTAACTATTTCCTGTTTTGAAGCATTTCTAGAAATGCAGAGTTTGGTAACTCACCAGCCCTGCTCTTCCCACAAAATAAACAAAAAGTGGAAAGTAATGCATTTTTTATCCCACCGCTAACACCCTGACCTACAGTGACGGCTGCTCCTTCACTCGTAACCTCAGAATGTAAACACCACACAAACCCCTCGGAAAGAAGACGTGTGGACCTTCCAATGACACCCCACAAGTGTTACACTCAACGTGTCTCTGGTTGGGTTTGGACCAGCAAGTGCAGGCAGGTGGGCAGGTAATGGTGTGGAATTGAGGATGAAGCTGCAAGCAGCGAGCGGCGGGGCTCAGAAAGCACCCAGCAGCCACCCTGTCTGTTTGCAGAAGTCAAATGAACCCTAACTGTTGCCCCACCCAGAGCAGTGAGCAGCCAGCAAAGCAACCCGCTGGTTTTGCATTCGGGTTAATGGAGCCCGAAGTATCTGATTCAATCCGCAGTCTTAGCAGATGGCATTTTCAGATGGTGCTGGGCAGCTGCAGGACCGTTGCAGGTGCTCCCTAGCTCAAAGAGAGACTAAGAGTGGAGTTACCAGTTTAGTCATGACTCTGAGCACTTGTTATTTTTTGTGTCCTCAGGAGGCTCTGTCGGTGGTGAGCGACGACCAGTCCCTCTTTGACTCCACCTACGGCGCTGCCGCCCACCTCCCCAAGGCAGATATGACAGCCTCAGGGAACCCCGACTATGGCCAACCGCACAAAATCAACCCTCTGCCTCCGCAGCAGGAGTGGATTAATCAGCCCGTCCGGGTCAATGTCAAAAGGGAATATGACCACATGAATGGATCCAGGTAAGGGAAGTCCCCTTCCACATCTACTGCACCTCAAGTAAAAGCAAAGTGTGTATGGTCCCTTTGTATCAGTCCTTGTTACTCACTTTTTAATGGTCTGAAAGACTTGCTCATGCAGTTCTGCAGCATCTCCACCAGTTTCCAGTGGGAGAGACTGAGAGAGGAGAATGCCAGGATACGGTGTGTGCTGTGCTGTGGTGCTTTCCATCCATTATTGATGTAACTCCATCAGGGTAAAAGCAACTGTATGAGAGAGCAGTGATGGAGAAGGGACAAACGGTAGACTGAGGTCCTTTCTGGCAGGCTGTGAGGTGTCACAAACCAAAAGGCACAAACTCCTGTCATCTTCTGTGTGAATATGTGCAAACACTGGTCAGAAAGAGACTCAGCAGTCGATCTGAGCAGTAGTGTTAACCAGCAAAGGGACACTGGTTATGACAAATCCTCTACAGCTTTTAGCCAGGGAGGCAGGAGGCAGCTCCCCAAAGCTGTAGGAAACATTATTTTGCTCTTCAAGCAGAAATTTGAAGACTTGAAGACATTTCATTACTGCAGCTCAGATTGCCCCCTTCAAAAATGATTCTACAAGTCCAAAGCCTAGGAAAAGAAATTCACTTTCATGGAGCAAATCTTTAGGTGTACAGATGTCAAACATTTTCAGTTTTAGATGCACACAGTAGAGGAAAACTCTTGTCTTTCAGCTTTAGATTTAGCATTCATACTAATTTTAAATTTTATTTTAGTTTCAAAGTCACAAGCATCCTTAAAGCTAATTCAAGGTTAACACAGAAGCGTTGAAGAGTCAAGGGGTTTTGTCTTTTAGGGTTAGTTTAGGGCTTTTGCAACAGCCTGTTTTCCTGATTTCTGAGAACCAAGCAAACTGAAGGGTTTGAAACAGAAAGCAGCCTCAAATTTTCAGAGTTCTCTAGTGAGCTGATGGTGTTAAGGACTTCAAAGAGCATCACGGGTGGTTTTTCTTGCCTTGTAAGTGTACAGGAGATGCTGATTTTACTGTGAGATAAAGGTCTTTGCGTCAGTAGGTGATCAGTTGTAGACTGAACTTGGTCTTGCCCTGGGCTTCATAGGAGTGGATCCATCAAAGAGGTTTAGGTTAGTGTTTTCCATCTTGGAATTGAGGCTGAAATGTGGGAAAAATTAGCTCTTTCCTGAAAAACACCATCAGTGGGTAACATCCTCAAGGATAGATCTTGAAAGTAGCAGCAAGCTGACATTTCTGATAGCTGCTCACACCCACACTGTCAGACTGGTACAATATCGCAGGTACCTGTGAATGGAACGTGTTGGGTTGTCCTTCCGTTGTGATCTTGGAGCTACAATTTCCTCATCCGCTCAGGAAAAAGATAAAAATAATCAAAAAGAGGAAAATAATACTGCTCTGACAGACCGATTCATTAACTGGAAGTGCTCTGATTGCGTGGAGAGAGCCCCTCCTGAAGCATCTTTATTCTGGGCTAAAAGGAAATCATTCTTCATGGGCTCTTGAAAAAAGGGGTAAAACTTCCCAACCTGTTAGAAAAAAAGAAAAGACTGTGTTTAATGTCAGGACTAAAGACCGTGTTTAATGTCAGGACTAAACACTGAAACAGCTTCCAGCCAGCCTTGCCTTTCAGTAACTCATTAGTGCAAGCGCTCCAACCCACCCAAGAAATGAGAATATTTGCCCAACCACTCCATCCTTCCAGCTTATCCATGGCCAGAAGTGGCTGGCAGATCCATCACAGGCCATTCTCATGGCTTGGGCTGCTCCAGTTACCTGTGCCTCTGCCCATCAGCTGCTCAGCCAACCTGACAGCCCGTCTGAGTGGCCAACACCAATCTCAAACAAACGAACACAAACTGCAGACTGAATAACAACCCCTGCTCCCCCTCCCTCTCTCCCTGCCTCTCCTTCTCACTCTTGTGTTTCAAGCATGCTCTCGTACCGAGTTCCAGCTGCCCCATTACAGGGAAGAGCCTTTATTCCATGTTTCATCTGTACTTGAAACGTTTGTGCCTGCTGAAAGAGTGGCTTATGGACTCTAGGGAGTGCGAAAGCCACAGCAGAGCTGGTAGTGGGGGAAACAGGATGATGGTAAGGGACAGGGCTCAGATTTACTTCATTTGCTTTGCAACCATGAGCAATTCTGACTGCATGAGATGCAGTGTGATGAGTTGGTTAGATCCTCAGCAGAGTGGGAGGTGAAGAACCTTCAAGTAGTAAATAACATTGAAACCCTGAGCAGGTTTCCTGAAGATAACGGGAAAGAATTTCCCGGACAGCATACTGACAGCTCACAGAGATGTTCAGGCAGTGGCAGGGATCTGTGTTTGAGGGGAAATCTTTCACATTTTAAATAGCAGTCACATTTTCAGTGCTGGGTCAAGTTCAACCCCACTGCCAGTCCATTTTGATAACAATTTTTCCTTACATTTTACATAAAATCCAAAGGAGAAGAGTGAGGCAAACAACAGACATCCCAGATTTTGACCGTATTTACTGAGCTGCTACCGATCTGCACCTGTAGCTAAACCCAGAGGGTGGTTTTCAAGATGTTATTGCAAAGTTAGTGAGGACTTCAGATGTGAAAGGATATTCTGAGGTGCTGGGTGTAGGCAACCACTGCTGTACAGCTCCAGCTGAATTTTGTTGAGCTAAAATCGCCACAGCGCTGCTCTGAAGATGCTTTGGAGCCATTCTCTTGCTTCAGAATGTTTCAATCCTCTCAGGTCCAGGCATCCCAGAAGGTTTTAATGCTGCCCTAGGTTTCTCACAACAAAACAAAGGGACCATGCCTGATGTCTGTGAGAAGAGAAATCCCTTTTGAGCAGCGTGTGAGCCCTCTAGTGGGATTCGCTGCGGTGTTCTGGTCCCTGCCAGGGCAGCAGACACTGTGCTTACCTGCTGTGTGCAGCTACCTGTGTGTGATGACCCTCTCAGGCTCCACCAGAAAGAGGGAAATTTAAAAAGGAAAAAATATTTCAAAAGATGGGAAAGGAAGATGAATGAAGAGCTGGGAAGAAAGGGATGGAAAGAAGGGGGAACTATCCTACTGGCTAGGTTCAGAAATCCTTTTTCATGCTCTTTTGAATGAAAGCCAGAGGTGCTTCCTAGACAGAGGCTCTGGGACAGTAATTGCTTTATTTTCAGATGTCTGGAGCACAGGCTGAGGCTGTTCAGAGGATTTATTAGTCAGTGCCAGGCTAGCTGCTTGTCCGTTTTGGCCAGTCTAGCATAAACTTTCCTGAAACACTGGTCTCTTGGCATCCCTGGAGACTGCTACTGGAGCTGCTGGAACGAAGAGCCTCTGGATGGGTGGGAATGAACCCTGCTGCTTATTCCTTGGCCTCTGCCACTACCACAGTGAATATACTGGAGGGATATTGTGAGAGCAGCCTGTATCCATTTACCTTAGTAGATCTACACTGTTTTCTGCCCAGAAGCTGAGCCAGTCCAGCCCGTGTAGCTGCTTGAAAGCCTGAAGTCACTGTGTAAAGTCAAGGCTTAGTCTGGCATTTGAAATGCTCTTGCACAAACCGTTTTGAATGATGAGGAAATCTTTGTGTAACTCTAAGTCTGCCTGTGGGCAGTGCATGAGCTAAGAGAGGAGCCCTACTCGATGAATACACTATTCATGACTCGCAGCTCCCCGTTCTCATCTGATACCATAGTTGTTCCCCACACTGAATTCTTCTTTGTGTTGCCCACAGCTACTCCTACCTTCAGCTGGGACACTCTCAAATCCCTCATCTTAGGCTGGAGGAGACCAGGAGCTGTAAAGATGATTCAGTCTGACAGTGCTGCCTCATTTCCCAGTAACAGGCTCCCTTTGGGTCTGGAGGGAAGTGGTGGGTCACGGAGGACACCAAAGAAAGGATCTTCCCACTTGTCCTCACTAAAGACTTCATGGTATTTTTGTTAAGGACAGCTCAGTCTCCTGCCCAGTTGTGTAATGCTATCCCCAGTTCTGTCTGTCCTGCTGTTGGATTTCCGCTAGGGTTAGGGCTGGATCCAACTATCCTGCAAACATCCTGGGAGGGAAGGGAGGAAGATGTAAGGGTGCAGCCCCATCAAGGACACGGAGCACATTTCATGTCCTGCAGTACTGACATAGTTAGATCAGTGAGGGACGAGGGCACCTCACCCCTTAAGCTTCTTTTTGGATCTGTCGCTGATACTTTGGCTGGCTGGTTTGGGCTGCTGGGAGACACAGAGCAAGGTGGGGTGGGGATATGCACGGTCTCAGCTGCCAAACTGAGAGTCTGCCAAGTGAAAATTCACCACAAGACCACCGAGCACATAGCGTAGAGTGCTGGTGCTGGTTGTGTTACTTTGCTCTATGGGTCATACGCACGTGTGGAATGCTTGGTAGAGAGAAAGGGACAGACAAAGACCCTGTGATCTTCTTGCATGTGGCAGTTCACAGCAATACAGTGTTGACTATACTGGTAAGCACCTCTCCTAGCTGGGAGTCTGGATATATCCTCTGGTTCTTATCATATTATAGTAGGTATATATATGTCACTGTTTTATCATAAACAGTGCAGATCTCAACTCTAGGGTTGTTTTTCAGGGAAATATAACAATAAAACAGAGTGAAGCCCTTAGAAGGACTTTATCCAGTGCTGCCAGCACCTGGGATGTGCTGCCAGCAGGGAATCGTATCAGAATCACGGACTGGTTCAGGTTGGAAGGGACATTAGAGCTCACCCAGTGCCAACCCACTGCCATGGTCAGTGACAACTCTTATCAGACCAGGGTGCCCAGAGCCCCATCCAGCCTGGCCTTGAACACTTCCAGGGATGGAGCAGCCATAACCTCCCTGGGCAGCCTGTTCCAGGGTCTCACCAGCCTCACAGTGAAGAACTTCCTCCTTGTATCTGACCTAATTCTTCCCTCTTTCATTTTAAAGCCATTACCCCTCACCCCATCACTACAAATCCCTGTCAAAATCCCTCCCCAGCTTCCTTGTGGCCCTCTTCAGATACTAAAAGGCTGCTCTAAGTTCTCCCCAGAGAGAGCTCTTCTCCAGGCTGAACTGCTCCAACTCCCTCAGCCTGTCCCCAGTGCAGAGGTGCTTCAGACCTCTGATCATCTCCATGTCCTGTCTCTGGACCTGCTCCAACAGCTCAGTGTCCTCTGACTGAGGGTCAGAGCTGGATGCAGGACTTCAGATGCAGTCTCACAAAAGCAGAGCAGAGGGGCCAAGAAAATTCTCCTGTGATGTGTGAACTTCATCCTATAGGCAAGTGGGAATCCATGTGTGGGGATGGGGGTGTCGGGGTTTAAACGGCTCCTGGTGTGCAAGCAGGGCAGGGGAGGAGGTCGGTCACCTCATGGGGACGGTGAGCCCTAAACCCAACAGAGCCCAACGCCCTGGTGCACTGATGCTCTCGCTGTTTGAGCACAGCCTGTACCTCAGAAAAGAATCAGCTCCTTTGTGCTGCTTCGGGGCTTTTTCTCTGCCAGCACAGGCAGCGTTTAACACCTGACACAGAGCGTTTCAGCAGAGGGTTAGAAACGATCACATTCCCTGTGAAACCCCTCGCGTCCCTGCCGCCGCTCAGCCTCTCCCCTGGCTGCCGCAGGGATGTTAAACCCTCAGCAGTTTCGCCTCTCCCAAGGCAGACTTTGGTTCCCTGCCTGGAAAAACAGTAGGCGAAATAGTAAAACCTTAAATTCGAACATGTGTAAGTTATACATCTTATTTTCATTTTCGAGTAACATTCCCTCAGCAAGACATGAGGAAAATATTACCATCTGCCTCTGACTATCTCGGTGGAGCATTTATCTCCCAGCCATGATAACTACATTTCAGTAATTTCTCCCTCCCCCCCCCTCTTCAGATTAAGAAACAAATTTGTTTAGTGTCCAAACTTGGAAGCCTTGCCAGCGGAGCTCAGAGGGTGGGATGTGGTGGGCTGTCATAGCTCTTACCCTTCAGCCAATGGTTTCATCCCAGGCCGCTTTGTTTCTGATGGGGAAGAAGGATGGACATATGATAGGAGCTGTGTGCTAAAAACTGCTCTGGATATGGGCTCTGGGGACTTTGCACACCATGGTGCCTGGTTCTTCAGGGCTGTGGCAGGCTGTGGGATGGTCTGTTGAGTGACCTTTAGAGCCAAAAGCCCAAATTACTACTGCAGCTGGAGAAAAACAAAATCTGGACTCTCTATCTGTGGTTTTGAGGCTCCTAATTCTCCCAGAACAGGACAGAGAAAGCCTCTTGCTTGCCAAGGGTCTGCACGTAGCCCAAGTTTTTGCACAGTTGTCACCTGAACTACTCCTCATCCCTCCATCACCTCAGTTGTCAAACCAGGCACCCGCTGTTACTGTGGTCTGAAGTTCTTGACTCCTGCTTAAGGGTTCTAGCTTTCCTGTCCAAGTGGCAGACAGGCTGTGGCTGTTGAACTGCTAAGAACAGACAAGATTGGCTCCATTCAGCCCTGCATGAACGAGGCTTTTCAGATCCCAGGTGAACATTGCAGTATCCCCTGTAACTGTCTAATCACTTTGGCATGGACATTTCATGGTGGTGATGAGATGAGGGGAGGTGGATCTCTGTATCTGATGAGATCTGTGGAACTGCCAGAGATGCTGAGGTGGGATGTCAGCAAGTTTGCTGATGACACAAAGCTGGGTGGTGTCGCTGACCCCCCAGCAGACTGTGCTGCCATTCAGTGAGACCTGGACAGGCTGGAGAGCTGGGCAGAGAGACACTGAATGAGGTACAGCAAGGGTTAAGTGTAGAGTCTGCCATCTGGGCAAGAACAATCCCAGGGACCAGGAGAGGGTGGGGACTGACCTGTTGGAGAGCAGTGGAGGAGAAAGGGACCTGGGGGTCCTAGTGATCAGCAGGATGACTGAGCCACCAATGTGCTCTTGTGGCCAAGAAGGCCAACAGCATCCTGGGGAGACAAGAACAGAGGTGGTTAGCAGATTGAGAGAGGTTTTTCTCCCCCTCTCCTCTGCACTGCTGAGACCACATCTGGAGTACTGTGTCCGGTTCTGGGCTCCTCAGTTCCAGAAGGACACATAGCTGCTGGAGGTTGTCCAGCGTAGAACAAAGAAGATGATGAAGGAAGCAGAACCCCTCCCTCATGAGGAAANGACCCACCTGGCTGTGTTCCTGTGCGACTTGGTCTTTCTGATCCTGCTGTGGCAGTGGGATTGGACTGGATGATCTTTCAAGGTCCCTTCTGATCCCTAAGGATTCTGTGACTCTGTGATTCTAAGTGCAGCCCTTCAATCAATGGACAGATTCTGCTGCAGCAGACAGACAGTGCTCAGGGTTGTTTTTAACACAATGCAAGAGTGGAACAGTCCCACAGGGGCTCCTGGGAGTATCAGGCTGTACCTGAAGGATTGCTAAAACATAACTAAAGATGAAGGGATGGTGGAACCAATAGACCCATGTGATAGGTGCTTGTGTTTTTATCCATGATTATTGGTATTTCTGAGGTGCTGAGTATGCTCTCCCAGCTGCTGTTGCCTTGGTCTGACAGCCACTCTGCTTTACACCTCCAACTCTCTTTCCTTCAACCAGTTTCATTATCAGAGGTCTACTCCATGGGACTTGTGATTCATAGATCATCTTCTGACATTCATTCGACGGGTCAGGAATGGCCTCTCCCACATGGCAATAAACCCTCTTACCTTCCTCCTCAGGACACTTGCCATTTCTGTAACCCAAAGCACCTCCTCCTGCAGCAGGGCTCAGAGGTGCAGAGCAATGACAAGTCATCTCTTTCCTTTCTCATTTCAGGGAGTCCCCCGTAGACTGTAGTGTGAACAAATGCAGCAAACTTGTTGGAGCAGGGACAGAGTCCAACCCGATGAGTTACAGCACCTACATGGATGAGAAGAATGGGCCTCCCCCCAACATGACCACCAATGAGAGGAGAGTCATTGTCCCAGCAGGTACCACCACCATCAACCTCTTTGTGTCATATTTCCTTGCACTGTCTTAAATATCTAGATGAATAGATGAGGCTTGTTTATCCCCTCGCACAGGAATCCTTTTCCTTACAAACCACATAAAGAGTAAGGAAAGACTCAGACTTTCTGACTGGTGGGAATTTCCCTCATCCCAGTATACTGTTCTACCTTGAAGCAGAATAAGAAGTGGGTAATTAGTGCTGCTTTTTTATTTCATTTTCTTTTTTTCCTTCTGGAATGAGGGTTGTTTTGGTGTGTTGAACTGAATCCATCTCCCAGCATGTGTTAGTGGAGAATCTGCAGTTCCTCCTGGGACGTGCACGGGATGATCAAAGAGCGCAGATCACAGGCAACAATAAGCATGAAGTGGACCCAAATTACAAGTCCTGTGATGCTCTGCAGGATCCAGATGCACTTTCATGTCATATTGATTCAAAAGGAGTTATTTTTGTTGTCTTTTATTTTTGTTAGAAGTAGAAAACCAGAAAAAATGTATTTAGTGGGATCCACATTGTCCTCCCCAGGAGTGGAATGAGAGGGAGTCTTTTCCCCACAAGGTTTACTAACACCATCGATATGAACAGGCTAGACTGGGAACTTTCAAGTAAGGCATCAGGAATCAAGTCCTGGCCCTATTTATGCACCGACCCTTCCACTGCTTTCAGCTTTTCACCCAGAGTTGCGAAGGTTTCACCAGGGGTTGTTGCTGATTCAAACAGACGAACTGTTGGCAGGAAGAAATGTACTTGTGGAATTTAGCTCTGTTTTCTGCTCGTGGCTTGACCACAAACAGATGACAACCCTGAAGCATTTGTTTGCCATTTAGGATGAAAAGGAAAAGCTTGAACTGAGTGTAGTGCAGGAAAGCCAATGGAAGATTGACAGGAAGTCTCAAAGGGACTGGCTAACCTACATGGTGACAGCGTCCAACGGCAGCTTTGGAAAGGTGTTAGTTGGTACCAGCTAGTCATTGTGGTGTTGAAGTCAGTCAGGAGGGAATATTTATCCTGCTCTCCATCATGTTATTTATGCAGATTTGGAAAAAAACAAGGGTGGCCTGAAGTTTACTGTTGTTAAGATAGGGGAAATGACATTTAGTGCCCTCTGTAGAAGGTTTAAAATCTCCTGTTCAAAGCTAAATGGGAAAAAAATTGGCTTCCCCCCCACACCCATGAGCATTCACAAATCCAAACCTTGAGATACTTGTGAAACAGCAGTGATTTACCAGGCTTTGGAAGACAATAATGAACATCATCCCAGAGTGCTGGCTGCAGGATATGAGGCCCAATTCATCCAAGAGAGGCATTTGGAAATTTTAATATAATCCAGAGTAGAGATTTATAGTGCATTAGGGTGAAGAGAGGCAAAAATAATGTCACATTAGGCTTGTAATAGTAATAATAATCAACTCTAAGCCCTGTTTCACAAAGGCAGTTTTTCAGAGACCATTCAGTGTCTTCTTGCAGTGATAAATAGGCTGAAGGAATATCTGACATTCAAAAGTGTTTGTTTAAAAAGAGACCACAAATTCACTGTGTTCTCTAAATGTTTGGGGGTTGGTTGTTCTTTTTTTTTCAAAGCTCAAGACAAATAACTCTTTCAATGAAAAGGAAAAAGATTCCTCCCCTGAATACTGGCATTGTGAATTTCACAGCCTTCTGCCTGTGCTTAGAAAGCAGAATTTAAATTACCTATTGCCAAAATTTAAAGGAAACCCCTCTTTCTTTCCCAAAGCAGATGTGAAGAGGTACGAGATCTTACATGCAGTGTTTAAAATCCAACTTTAAGTGACTTGATTGACTAGGAATGCAGTGGGGAAAAGGCACAGCTGTAATTCCCACAGTCCTGGTCTTATTTCTCCATTGCATGTGGTTATTCTGGAACTCAGGTGCTCAGGGGGGCAGCAGGTACAGACCTTTTGTGCCAAGGGATCGCTGCAGCCCAAGGATACCCAGTCCTGGGCCAAGACATGACTTTATAGGCTCTCAAGTGTGTGGCAGAGGCATTTCTTGTCCCTTCCCAAGGCACGAGCTGTGTGATGGCTGTGTGTTCCTGCTCTGTTCTATCACTGGTCACAGGACCTGAAATGTTTGAGCTTTGTCCTAGGGGAAAGTCCCAGCTTTGTTGGACTGGTCAGACAGCCTCAAAGTTAAAGCTTGACTTCAAAATCCTAACTGCAATGGAATATGAATTTGCAGATTCACTTTTCAACTGGGATACGTGGGGAGAAGCGGCAGAGGAAACATCTGAAAAAGCAGATAGGCTCTGAAAATGACTCTGTAAAAATGGTATCATGGCACAAATTCTTGCTGGGGCTTTCTGATCTCCTGTTCCTTCCAAAACTCCGAGGATGATTTCTTTTTTTAACTAGTGATGCAGCAAACCATCACCATGGGGCTTGAAACTCCAGCCGGGCTCCATGTCTCTCTTACGTCACCACCAGTAATAAAGATTCCGCAGCTGGAGTGTTGCTGACAGTTGGTAGTGATGCATGAGACAGTGTAAAATCCACATTGCTTTCCAATAGCTGTGCTGCTTTTACAGGGCTAGCAGAGGTAGTCTTGTGTTCTTGCCAGTGGGGTGAACAAATGCGATTCAGGGATACAGGGTGAGCTCTTCTCTAGAGGCAATAGTGTATTTCTTTTTCGGAGTCCCTTTGCTGACCATAAAACACTGCCAGATTCTGAAATGCCATCTGTTGGGATGTGGACATGTGCTGGCAAAGGATGGAGTGACTCCTACAGCACTGATGTAATTGTAGAGCGTTGCAGCCCCAGAGTTGTGACAACCATTTCAAAGAGGATGAGTTTGCTTTTAGAAGTTGGGGTTTTTTTACCAGAGAAAAGTTAGAGCCAATGTCCCTGTTGTTGTTCCCAAGCAGAGGTATAAGGTTCAGCCAGGTGGGAGACAGACAAGAGAACTTCCTCTGCGATCAGTTAATGCTCCTTGAGTCCCATTACAGCCCAGTACTTGTTCACCTTGTCAAAACACATTGCCACCAGTAAATTAAATCCATTTGGGGGTGGTTAATGCTTTGGCAGGGCTACAGTGAGAGTTAGAGGCTTGAGGCTTGTGTCTAGTGTTACCGTCCTCTGTGCTTTCCTGCCAGATCCCACCCTGTGGACCCAGGAACATGTGCGCCAGTGGCTGGAGTGGGCCATAAAGGAGTATGGGCTAATGGAGATTGACACCACCATCTTCCAGAACATAGACGGCAAGGAGCTCTGCAAAATGAACAAGGATGACTTCCTCCGAACCACCTCCCTCTACAACACAGAAGTTCTGTTGTCTCACCTCAGTTACCTCAGGGAAAGTAAGTATTGCCCTGGTCATCCCAGCTGCAAGGTGCTGACAGGATCAGCTGCCATCAGCTCTGAACTTCTAGGGTCCTTCTAGGAGTGAGGATGAAGGGAAAAGAGCAGAGAAAGGCAAGCAGAGAGAACAATCAAGGGAGGGACGGAGGAATAAAAAGTGGATTGGAAAGAGCATTCTAATTTTGATGGAGCTAGTGGTGCCATCAGGGAGGTGAAGAACTGTGCAGGACTCTTAAAAAGATTAGATACTCTTGGACATAGTGAAACCATCTGTGAGTGTATGATAAAAACACAGCAATTACCTGTGGTGATGAAACTAGACAAGAACTGATGGGTCACGGGCAAATCATCGCCCAACTTTGCAGTGAGGGGACTGTACACGTTCCCCTAAGGCTTTGGAACTGGACCCATAACTGGTGAGAGCTGGAGATTTTCTGTCTTCTAAAAAGCCCAAATTTGTAAGAAAGAGGGAAAAATGCAGGAGTGATTCCCCAAATACGAGTGTGTGGGATGGAGAGGTGCACTGAGGGCAACTGTGATGAGGTCAAAGAACTGGACTGAAATCCCACAAGATCAGGCTGCCCAGGGGGGGTGTGGAGGCTCCTTCTCTGCAGACATTCCAGACCCTCCTGGCTGTGTTCCTGTGCAACTTGGTCTGGGTGATCCTGCTGTGGCAGGGGGATTGGACTGGATGAGCTTTTGAGGTTCCATCCGATCCCTGATGATTCTATGATTCTAAGCTCCAGCAGTTTTTGAGGTGAAACAGCTTGTACAGGAGTGTAATTATTCTAGGGCAGACAGAGCAGGAGAAGGTGCCATGAAAAAAGTGGGAAGGCAGGGAGAGAAAGAAAGAAGTACTTTTTCTGTCTAGCCATGAGGCAGCATTCATTTAGGGTGGTTCTTCAAAGTTGTTCAGCTGCTCTCTCCTTGCCTCTGCTAAAATCAGCGGGAGTCTCCCACATGACAGAGACAAGAGCTGGACCACAGCTGGGTGCCTCTGCAAACCCCACCTCGGCTTCTTAAATGTTTTCCTCTTTTCTTTGAGAAGCTGGGCCATGGAAATGATTCACAACTAACAGCTGAATTACAGAATCCCAGACTGATTGAGGCTGGAAAAGCCCTCTGAGCTCATCCAGCCCAGCCCAGCCCAGCCCCTAACATCACCCCATCAGTCAGAACAGGGCACTAAGGGCCACAGCCAGGCTGTCCTTCAACACCTCTGGGGATGATGACTCCACCGCTGCCCTGGGCAGTCCAGGCCAGGCTCTGAGCACCCTTTCTGTGAGAACAGAAACACATCCAGCCTAACCTCCCCTGGCAGCTTCAAGCCCTGCTCTCTCATCCTGGTGCTGGTTGTCTGGGAGAACTGGCAACCCTCCCTTCAGGGAATTGTACAGAGGGAGAAGGTCCCCCTCTTCTCCAGGGTAAACACCCCCACCTCCCTCAGCCTCTCCTCATCAGCCTTTCCCTCCAGTCCCTTCCCCAGCCTCGTTGCTCCTCTGGACCCACTCCAGCCCCTCCATCTCTTTCTTGAAGTGAGGGGACCAGAGCTGCCCCCAGGATTTGAGAGGAGGCCTCCCCAGTGCCCAGTACAGGGGGTGAATAACGTCCCTAATCCTTCTGGCCACACTAGTACTGATACAAGGCAGGATGCCATTGGTCTTCTTGACCACACTGCGGGCTCCTGTTCAGCTGCAAGGGTTTTGTCCCTCAGAACTTTACAACACAGGGATCTCCCATCCAAAATAATCTTCAAGTTTCATTCCACTTCACTAGCAAAGAGCTGCTGGGTCACAGAACCTTTCAGGACTGTTGCAGACACGAACTGACTGAGGTGTGCAATGCAGAGTTTTATAGGAAACCCAAGGTGGTTCTGTGCAGCCAGCGCTGCTCCGGCCAAACCTGCTGATTCGGCTGAGCAAACCAGACCCTGAGAAACCAGAACTGTTTCTAAATTCCCACCATACAAGTACTCAAGAGAGAGACTTCTCATTGGTAAGGCTAGAGAACTGAAAGAAACTCCAAGAAGGAGCCGTGTGCTCTTTGAATCCATGAACCATGCTGGATCTGAAAAACTCACAGAAGAGTTGAGTTCTTTTAGCTCCCAGCAGCATCTGCAATGATCACAGAATCACAGGCTGGGTTTGTTTGGAAGGGGCCTCCAAAGGGCATCCAGTCCAACCCCCCTGCACCAAGAAGGACCATCACTCATCAGACCAGGTTGCCCAGAGGCCCAGCGAGGGTGACCTTGAATGGCTCCAGGGATGGGGCCTCCCCCCCCTCTCTGGGCAGCCTGTTCCAGGGATCCCCCACCCTCAGATCCCAGACCTTTTTCCTCCTGTCCAGCCTCACTCTGCCCTTTTCCAACTTCAACTTGTGACCCCTCATCCTGTCATTCCCTGCTCTTGGGAACAGCCTTCCCCAGCCTTCTGACAGTCCCTTTCAGGGGTTGGAAGGTTGCTCTAAGTCTCCCCATAGCCTCTCCATCTGAACAGCCCAACTGTCTCAGCCTGTTCCCAGAGCAGAGGGGCTCCAGCCCTCTGAGCACTTTTGTGGCCTCCCCTGGACTCATTCCAACAAGTCCTTGTCCTTCTGGTGTTTGGGGGTCCAGAGCTAGACACAAGACTCCAGTAATCCCATCCCCTGTGATGTTCAAAGTGAGGATCAGAGGAATTGCATCCTTACTTTCACAGCAGAAGCCTGAAGACTCTGTCACCATTTTCATTGCTGTCCATTTGGTCAGGAGGAGATTCCTGACTGCTCTATGTTACTTTAGATACCTGAAATCCAAATGTTAGGAGTTTGACATACTGGAACAAGAGGAAAAGGAACAGAACACATTGAAACTGTGGATAGTAATCCCTGAGTTCAGAGATCACCTAAAATTAGGAGGGGGAAACCTTTGATTCTGTCCTTTAGTGCTTTAGCTTCTGTAAAAAAGAGCTAAAAGCACCTGCCCTTGTCTGTTGAGATGGCAAATGTGTGGAAGACGGGCTGTCTTGTGTCTCTCAAGACCCAGCATGGGGGAGTCCTAATGCTGTTGCAACACTTCAGTGCTGCTGTACGTGTGTGCTGGATAGTCATCATGAAAATACCCTGTTCTGCCAGACGAATGCCTGCGATCTGAGGGAGCTGGGGTTGCTCAGCCTGGAGGAGCCTCCAAGGAGACCTTACTGTGGCCTTAAAGACAACTGTAAAATAGATGATGACAGACTTTTTAGCAGGGCCAGTTGTGACAGGACAAGGAGTGATGGTTTTAAAGAAAAAGAGGGAGATTTAGACTGGATGTAAGGAAGAAATTGTTTACACTGAGGGTGGAGCGATCCTGGCCCAGGTTGCCCAAATTGGTGGGAGAAGCTCCAGCACTGGAAACATTCCAGATCAGGTTGGATCATGGGACTCTGAGCAGTCTGCTCTGGTTGAAGATGTCTCTGCTCGCTGCAGGAGGTTGTACTGGATAAGTTTTGAAGGTGCCTCCCAACTGAACGCATTCCATGACTCTATGGTTTCTATTCTATGAAGCCAGTGCAAAACCCGAGCAACTTTACTGGATTCAGACAAGTGGGTCGTTCCAACTTTCCATGGATGCATATTAGAGGAGAATTCAATCCCTGTCCATTCCCAGCTTTTATGACTATAAATTTCAGCCTCGTGGGCTGTCGTAAGACGTCATGCGAGCGCTGTCCTTACTCAAGCAAGCTCCTGCCTGCGTGGAGGTCGGGCAGGCTCTGAAGAACATTCCTTCCCCTGCAGCTGGTCCTCGTGCTGCCTAATGACAGGCTGCCTTTTGGATTGCTGGTTAACTCCCTCACGGAGTAACGCCTGCAAAAGGAGCTTATTGTTTTTCCAGACTCCTTTCCAGCGGATGTTCAGTGCCTGAGCTGCTGAGCTCAGTGCCACGGGGAGATGAGCTTTTTTCATGAGATTTCCCCCTTTTTGGAAGGTTGGTTGTTTCACAGACGTCCAGCTCTGCCCTCGCTTAAGGTGAAGAATTCATGGTGGCAGCTGAACACAGCACAGCTTTGGGGAACAGCAGGTCTATGGGCTAGACTGTATCTGCCCAGTCTGGCTCTCAAAGGGTGATCATCCTCTCAGCATGTTAAGCTGTATATGTGATGACTTGTGAATCCTCAACTTTGGACTCTGTTTTCCAAGAACCAAATCTGATCTGAGCTCTCTGAGCCTGGTTGCTAGCTAGACCCCCTGAAAATTAGCTTCTTCAGAAGGCTTTCAACATTTTACCCACCTGACCAGGGTGGAAGGGTTCTACAGAGTGCCCAGGCAGGGTGAGGTTTTGGCATATCCCTGGCCAGATTGAATAAAGGCAAACCAGTAACACCGGCAAGATCTCAACATAAGCTCAGTTCTGGAGATGGAAGGTTCAGGTGAGCTATTTAATACAGCTGAGACTAAACCAAACTCCTATCAGGCAAAGCTTAAGTCTGCATCAGAGCTGCACAGTTGTTTCCTGTTTCCGTAACCCATCAAAGTCATCAGGAATTCAGGCAGCTCTGACCTTTAGGAGATTGCAGAATCGCAGAACCCGGTTCTGCAGCACGCTCTATCCTTTGGAGCCACTCCAGACACCCCTCAGAAGGTTTTTCAGGGAACCTACTGTCGAGCCATCCCCACCAAACAGCCTTTCTTCCCATTTCTTCTCCCAAATTGTGAGTCCACGGTTTGGTTTTTCATTCTTCTCAACCAACCCCCTGCATCTCCAGACTGAGGGGACTGCTGTGCCGGCATCTTTTCCGAATGCAGTCTTCCTGGCGAATCTCGTCCAGCCAGCCGGTGGGCAGTGGGAAGGGAGATCTCAGTGTTTTCATGCTATGTTTGGGATGAACATCAAAAGAACCCTGAACTGTCACCTCCCGTCCTTTTCCTCTTGGGTTATGGGGGGTCGGCTGCGTGCGGTGTGTACAAGTGAAAGGAGCCTGAAGGGGGAAAGAATGAGACTGTGGTGAGAAGCAGAAAACTGCTCCGTGGTCTGGAGCCATGTATTAATGCCAAACAAAACTGCTGCTGAAGGCAGCAGAACCCTGATCCTACCCGGTGACTCGGCCACGTGGCCTTCAGAAGGTGAAGTCAAAAAAGACTTCCAAGCTAAAGAGAGATCAGGATTGTGAAACCAAGATGCTCCTGCCCATCTGAAAGATGAGCACCTTGTGAAAAGGGAGGTTGTGTGGGGAAAAATACTCTCCTGCTCTGCTTTTCAGACCTTTCCCATATTTTTTTTTAATTAATGGAAGGAGGGGGGAAAAAAAGCAGACAGGAAAAGGTGGGGGGAGCCGTCAGATAACATGTTCAGTATCGATTATAGGAGACGAGCCCTGCGCTCTATTCACAGCTCCTGCAGAAAGAGCTGATTTAATCTGAGCTGTCGCTGGCCCAGCGAGGGGTAGGGTGAATAAGAACAAAATGAAAATTCATCTCAGCCCACATTTTGCCCAAGAAAAAGTAAAGGAGGGAGCCTGGCCTCTGTCTGTCTGTCTGCTTCTCTCTGTCCTGATCTGTCTCTGGCTTTCTCTCTTTTTTTTTCCCCTCCTTCATTGAAAACCCTTAATAGGAAACACATTTCCTTTTCTGTGGTGTTCCCACCAGAAACCTCAGACTGTCGGGCAAAGGTGAGAACTTTTAGCAATTAAACTGGGGGAGGCTCCGTCCCTTTCCAGTGGCTTGGGCTGCATTTTTTCAATGTAAAGTAGCTATAAGTCGATCATACCAGGCTAGTTCAGCACTATTCATCACCCTACCCCCACCTCCCCAGCCAGGCAGACCAACCAGGCATTTGCAGCCTATTTAGTCATAGAAAACTGTGTTTTTGAATTCCCCAGCACTTCTCTGTCTGGCAGGAGCAGGCTAAGGCTGGACGTTGCATTCAGGATCTGCTTCTCCTGAAAAGGAGAGAGTGGTGGACAGGAGTTTTCCCACAGCTTTCCCAAGAATGAATTGCCAAAGCCAGAAACCGTCTGATGAAAACATGAGTTAGGTGGACAAGGCTGTTGCAATTCCTCCTCCAGCAGCAGCAGAACACCAGCCAATCTCTCTAAATATTTAAGCAAATCACTTTGGCTCTCAGCAGCTTTCACAGCCAAGGTACCCTTGGGATCCCTTTGAACTCTTTCCCTCCCATGTTACCACATTATCCATCCTGGTCTTTTGAAACTTCCCATCTTACAACATCTGGTAGCATCCATCCTCGACGCCAGGCTGTTTTCCAGCACCTTCCACCTCTGTGTCCATGCTGGCTCGTGCAGGACTCTGGCTTCATTTACACTGGGGAAGAAAACGAATCTGTAGAACACTGGGCCAGTGAGATCCAGCACCTGCACCAGCTATTCTGCTAGTGAAGTCCCAAGCCTCAGCTCTCACAGGAAAGTTAGACATACTGAGAATACTACTGAGGGCAAGTGAGGTCAGCCTTAGCTGGGATCATGTGGATTAGAGGAATGTGGAGGCTGCATGGTTTAGTCATGAGATCCTAATCGATTAATATTCTAGTACCTGCAAAGAGGCATTTGTAGCCCTGCCAGAGAGTCTGGGGATGCTTGGGGAAGTATGTTTAAGATCACGCACCTTACATGCGACAGAATAGAGGGTTGTGTGGATACAAAAGGTGTCTGGAAAAGCACTTCTCAGCTCTTCCTATCCCTGGCAAGATCGGTCCAGCTCATACCATCAAGCCCTTGATGTGCTGGGAATGTCACTGCCTGAGGCAGGAGAACGTCTTCTGAGAGCTGTAGGAAAGGTGAGCCTAGAAGATTATGTAGGGTAAACACATATAACTAGACAACCATGAAATGGGTATTTCACGCTGGCTTCCAAGAGCTCCCAGGGCCTCTTCCTCCTTTCCCACAAGAGCCCGCAGGAGAAGCAAAGTAAAATGCTTAGAAAAGAAGATTTCCACCAGAGACTGCAAAACAAAGACTCCTCCAACGGGCTCTTTTTTGTGCTCCTCTTGCATAGTTTGAAGTGGGACTTAATGGAAAGGCCCCGCTGATCCAAGAAAGCAATTTCCACCAAGCATGGGAGATCCTGGAACACCAGGGAGTGATTTTACCCCCAAATTTTGAGACAGTAAAAACATTCAGATCCTGACTCTGCAATTCATAGTCCCTGTACTGTCTGTTCCGGACACAGGAATTCTCTCACTGCAATAGTTCTTTTTCTTTCCATTACAGGTAGCTCACTGCTGGTCTACAATACTCCATCTCACACAGAAACTTCCTCACGTCTTGCCACCAAAGAAGGTCAGTCTGTTGTATATATACACATCCCGCCTTCCTGTGCCCTCACGATGCTTTAGGTTGGGTTCAAACAAGACCTGATGTATAATATTCTTGCCCTGACGATGTGCTCTACCTGCACAGCAAGGGGAGGATAGAATAACTCACAATCCACAGCCCCATCCATGCTGAACATCATGTCTTGGTGTCTCCAGGCAATATTGTGGCATAAGATCTGTACCTGTCACTCTCACACACCTGTGTCACTGGGTTGGTGAACTGATGGGATATGTCCTGTTCTTGATGCCAAACACATATGTATCAAGGACAATAATCCCCGATGTTTAAACTAATAAAACTTTGAAGCCTTGAAGTTTGACTTGAGGCTCCTTCAGGCATTTGAGTTGTTTTTATTTCCTTCTGTCAGGTTCATTTCAGGGTTTCTCCACAGCTACAGTCCTGTTCCTTTTGCTTGCTTTTAATGAAAACCTGGATTCTCGGTCTTGATAAAATGAATGAGAGTTGGTGTGCTGGGTATGATGCTCTTTCCCTGCATAAGACAGCAAGACACAGACACTTTAAGACTAAACATGTGGTCCTGTGCTTTGTAACTTACTGTGCAGGACCAGGAGCCTGGAGTTTGGTCTTCCTGTCCCGTTGTGTAACTTTGGTTTCATTCACCAAACCACCTTCATTTGAAAGTCTCCTGGGAGAGGTGTGGAATCTCCTGTCTGCCACAGCTAGAAGCATTCTGCTCTTGTCTCAAGAGTTTCCTCACCTCAAATATAAGTATTTCCATGCTTTTCAGGAGAACATTGAGGAGCCATGAGTTTTCACATAATAGAGGGAAAGGCAGAAAGTCTTTTATTTAAGCATCCGGGGGAGAGAGACAAACCCTCCCCATCTCACTGAAAGCCTACAGCAAGCTGAACTCCCACACTAAACAAACTTCTGCTCCTCTGACAAGAGCTGCTCTCACAGCCAACACTTCTTCCTCACTGCACCTTGCTGCAACCCATCTCCAACATCTGTCTTGGACCCTGGACACAGCATCAGTGCTGGTTTAGACAGCAGCTGCTTTTGTCCAGCAAAGAGCTTCCTGTCCCCTGGCAATGCTACTGTTGTTAGGAGACAGGCATGGTTATACATCAGGAGAAAGTGCTGGGATCTGAGGGTGGGGGATCCCTGGACCAGGCTGCCCAGAGAGGGGGTGGAGGCCCCATCCCTGGAGCCATTCAAGGTCAGGCTGGCTGGGCCTCTGGGCAACCTGGTCTGGTGAGTGATGGTCCTTCTTGGTGTAGGGGGGTTGGACTGGATGACCTTTGGAGGTCCCTTCCCACCCTCTGATTCTATGATTCTCTGAGTGGATAAAACAGCCTGCTAGAGGGCACAAACCACTCAGGCTTTTCTGCTACTGAGCATTTGACGCTAACACTCACCTACTGAAAATTAACGAAAGCCGAGCTGGGTGCTGTTTGAACCAAGCAGACACACACGCACGCACGTGTCCCTCCCCACAAATACACACACACCCAGGACCGAGCCGCTTCTGTCTCAGGCCAGGTGGTTGCTAAAAATAAAGCAAAGAAAGCCGTGATTAATTATTTTTTTATTAAAGAGAAACGCTCTGTGGAAAATCCCACCCCTCTGATTGTTATTTTATTTATACCCTTTCTCTTTGCAAGTTGGGCTTAGAGTCACGCCAGCAGAAAGAAATTGGAGGTGGCCAAGAAATAATGGTCCTCCCCCTCAGATTTTACTGCCCTCCGGTGTGTTTCAGTAGAGCAGCTGATTTGTGTCAGCTACGCGTTTTTAACTTTTACACGGGGCTTTCATCGCGTGTCAATAAAGGACTAAACACACCCGTGGGACAGTCAAATAAAAATCAAGAGCTGGCCTAGAAATGTTGAAATCCCATCTATTCCTTTTCCATTTCTTCCTGCGAAGCACACATTTCCTCTGCATCCATTTGGTGCCTGAAAACAGTTCTAGGATAAACTAACCAGCTTCAATCTCCTCTAAATTGGAGCTTCATGCTCCACATACGATTTGAGAGGTGAGGGGACAGGATAAGAGGCACACAAAGCCAACAAGCTGGCAGGTAAGTGTTAGAGGAGTAGAGTGTCTCATCTGGCATCACAGAAGTAATGCATGATGAACTTCCTCATCCTCAGTCTAGTCTGTTATCAACAAGCTTTTCCTCGATGCCTTTTAAACTTCGCTTGTAGTCAGTGAAACTTTTCTGGAAAAGGAATTTTTAGGCAAAAATCATTGTTTCTCATCATTTTTTTCTTTCCTCCTTTACTTCTCAACAGATGAGGCATTTATTCTTTGCATTAGCAAAGATCTACCAAGCCTCTGAAACTCTCCACTCTCTGTACCTGTGGCTAAAACCAGACAAATGAATTTTTCCAACCCCCTTGCCTGAAGGATTCATAAGTATGAGGAGGGAGAACAATTCATCTCAGAGATGGGAAACAATCCGACTCTTCTTCCCTCCTCCTGTCATTTTCCTGCACGTTCTGTCGCTTTGCTGTTTCTTAGCCTCCTCCTCAGAAGTTGGG
This sequence comes from Upupa epops, assembly GCA_013397515.1. Taxonomy (NCBI): domain Eukaryota; kingdom Metazoa; phylum Chordata; class Aves; order Bucerotiformes; family Upupidae; genus Upupa; species Upupa epops. The sequence goes on from VZRI01012417.1 coordinate 56,260, forward strand.
ACAGCACTGAGAGTCACTAGTACAAATGGGTTATAGCTGCCTTCGAGAAACAAGTTGCTTTGATGAAAGTCACCAGCATGTTCTGGCTAGGGAACAATCTTTGGGAAACGAAACGAGGTTGCTCTCACTGAATGGACTCATTCGTGCCCCACTCCCAGCACTCCGCTGCAGAGACGGTCTGTTCCATTTGCTGTGCCTGTCTGGAGCAACAACTGACCCACTCTAGGTACCAGACACACGGGAGAAGAATCTGAGACCACATTATCTGCCCACATCCATGGAGCTTTACAATTGCTCACCTTCAGAAGAGTGTTGTTTAAGCAGTTTTCCATAGGGAAATGGAAAGTCTATTTGCATAGAACAACATCTAGGAGGCCAGCGGGCCGCGTCCCATATGGCTGTGAGCATTCTGGCTTCTATCCAACACATTTTTGAAGCCCGTGTTTATTTTAAGTATGTTGAGGTCTGCATAACTCCCGTGTTTAATACAGAAACCTGAAAGCTGTGACATGTTTCAAAGTCGTGGAGTTCTGGAGCTCAGGGACAGGCTTTACTAATGGGATTGGGATATTTGGGTTGATGGTTGGACTTGATGATCTTAAAAGTCTTTTCTAACCTAAACAATTCCAGGATTCTATGATCTGAACCCAAGCAGGGTTGTGCTGGCAGTTCCCAAAGAGACAGAACCATGATGCGTGGATGTGTAAAATGAAACATGAAGGAGTGTCTGCTGAGGTGTGTGTTTGGGTAGAGGAGTGTGTGGTGAACGTTTTGGTTGGGGTTTGGAAAGTGTAAAGAAACAAACCTATCAGTGAGCTCTGAAACACACCTGGCGTGGTTTCCCCTGGGTTTGTACCATGAGCATTGTGAGTCCCCGAGGAAGAGGTTGCTGGTGTTGGACCATTAAGATCTCTCACACAGGTTTCCTAGTACCTGACAAAATATGAGGCCAGGCAGCTGCTTCTCTCCCAGTTGTTCCATCTTTCCCCAGCAGTTTCCTTTAAATCTCTCAGAACTCTTTAAAACTCATCTCTCCTGCCTCTCCAATTGGGTGACAATTTTGGGTGACAAGTTCCAAACTTTTTTGGAGACTGGCAAGACCACAGGGTTGCACAAGCAGCATTCCCACAGGAAAACAAGGCTCCAACTCCTGCCTAAAATCCTCTCGTGAAAAGACTGTTTTTCACTCTGTTTCAGGCTGTTTAAAACATCCTCAAGCGAAAATTCTTGACTAGTTCCAGTAAACTCTTGTTTTGAGAGGGTCAGGAAAGCCCCTTGTTCACAGCAGAGGTTATAAACCCTCCAGTCTTCACTGCGTCGGAGAAAAAGCGGTTGAAGATCTATGTCCTCATAACTGCCTGTACATGCTAAAGCATTTGTCGATGATGTTTGTGTGCCTGGTGATGAAATATCCCATTTTTAACTCGGTAGCAGAAAAAAAGAGGAGGGTTGGGGTTTTATTGTGCTTCTCTTATTGCGACTGTGTGGCCAAACCAGGGATTTACGATTTCAGGAGAGACAGTAGCTAGTGCTCGTGGATTTGTCTTTTTTTTATTCTATTTTCTTTCTCTCCTTTTTTTCCCCCCTCTCTCTCTTTCTTTTTTTTTAATTGTTTTCCTTTGAAATTCCAGAGTTAGTGTTTTGTCTGCTTTCTCCCTGACCCTCTTCAGAGGCAGGCGTGTGTTTTTTCACCAGAAAAACTGGGAACAAAGAATCGTTGTCTTTAAGCTGTAGCAGGCAGGAAACCCAACTCACAAGGGATCACCCTGAGCCAGCGCTGTCCCAGAGTAGACTCCAGTTCTCTGAATTCAACCTGACAGCTTGTCTGGAGCACTTTCTAAGTAACCATTATCCTTCCTTTTCTCCCAGCAAAAGAGCTATTCTCTTTTCTGCCTGGGGTGCACTGCAATGTTATTGCACATGTTGGGGGGGTTAGGTGTTTGCTGGGGTGTGAGCCCTCCTGCAAAAAGCCTGGGGAAGAGCTTTGGCTGTTTCCTAAGACCAGAGTCCATTTGTTTCCTGGTAGTGACTTCAATGGGCAAAACCCCGTCGAGCTGCAGTGCCTGCGCATGTGAGCCCTCTCTTCCACGCGTGGTGCTGTGTTCAGCTTTTTTCACCACGAATCTGCATTTCTTTTACTTCTGCTTTGGATATTTTTTTAACCAGTGCCAACTCCGAGCCTGGAGTTAGCTTTTACTCTGCTGTGTAAAACTTACTCAGTGTGTTCTCCTGTCGGTGCACGCACCTCTGTGTCTTTGGGGCTAATACCTGCGTGACTGGTGCTCAGAAACTTGGCCTTGCAGAATATGGGATTGTGTGCCTGAGCTTTTGCACGTCTTTTTGCCGCACGTGGCGGCAGCTTGGTAGCTCGGTAACATGTACGGTGAGTGGAAAGCAATTGCTTTTCAAAGCTACCCCAGGAGGGATTCCTAGGACACGTATTCAGTCCTGGTGAGCTGCGCGTTGGGACTTCTGCTGCTGATATTAAGAAAAGCAACAACAACCAAAAAAAAAAGGCAAAAAATTCCTCATTGCTTCCTCCTTTTCTTCAGAATGTGTCTTTGTGAGTGTTGCACGGGGTAGGGCAGACGCAGATCAGGAAGTTCCACCACTGCATGGCTTGGGGATGTTTTTCCAGCCACAGTCACACAACTGGGGGCTGTCGCTGATGGCTCAAAGCAAACAGGGAGGGACTCCACATTTTGGACGCCAGAGGCCTCCTCCGAGTGCAGGAGCAGAGGTCTAGAGGTTCAGAGCATTGGAGCTCCTTCATGTCGGCCTGTGAGGCTAGTGAGGGAGGGGTTGAATTGCCATTCCTGACTGTGTTTCACAGTCGGGGAGATCTGGAGCTCAGATCTGGGTTGGAACAGTTGGTTTCACAATTGGACTCTATAATCTTAAAGGTCTTACTGATCCTAAACCCTTCCATGATTCTATCTCAAGCTCATTGTGATCTGCTTTGGAAAGGGCCAGAACTACCCAAAGGACCCTAAGGATACCCCTGCCTGTGCAAACTGAATCTTCTGTCCCAGTTCTGTGTTAAGCTCCAGATCCTGCTTGATTCTGGACATAAGTGGGCTTCAGCCATGGTCCTATAATGCAATGTTTGATCTAGAACAGGAGGTAGATCAGAACTGTTTGATCTCTCTAATCTGTAAAGGCAGAGAGACAAAACTGGCCTCTCAGCAACTTCCAGAAGTTCCCCAGTTGAGCCTCTCTCTCTTGTCCTTGCTCCTTGTGCAAATCCAGCAGCCAGTCCCTCCTCACTTTGTTGGACTTGACTTAGATCTAAGCACGGTGTTGCTCCAAACCTGCCTCCCTGTAGCCTGTTATCTGTCAAACAAGTTGTAGCAATGCAATATTTATCTATTTTTTAATAGTGAAAGAATGAAATAGCCTGTTCATGTAGGCTAAAAGTTGTCTTGAAATGATTCTGCACTCAGCTAGTTGCTTCCTCTTTGTGGAGAGACTTAGAATTTCTTAGTTCCACATGTGATCCCTGTGCTGGTGATTCTGCAGTGCAAGGAGGGGGACATTGTGGTCTTGAAGCAGAATGAAGCGAGTTTGGTGCTGGAAGGCTCTGGAAAGCCTTTCATGATCACGAGAACAGTCGCAGTAACACCGTGGCATACGGCATGTGTGCTAATTGTTGTAATTAGCAGAATTAGTAAATGATAAAGTAATTAACTGCAAAACCAGTGATGGAGTGGGTGAGATTTTGAGACTTTAGTGTACACTGTGATGATGTGTAACTCAGACCTGGGTGTGTGTCATGGGAAGTCAGTTGCTGACTTGAACCATTTCTTGCAGCCTTTTGCCAAGGGCAGAGCACTCCTCATGCACTGCTCTGATTTCTAGCCCAGTTCCACTATCTCAGCCTCACACTGTAGATCCTGTTCAGAGCCTTCACAACTTTTTGCTAAGCAGATCTACCTAAGCAAATCTCCTGCTGCTGACACTGTAAAGTTCTGCCCTGTGTGTGCAGAGCATTTAATACATGTGCTTGGAGACAGAGAGGGCCTGGGAAGGACCTTCCCAGGCTCTGCAACCTTTATGTTCGCTGCCATCAGTTAAAACAATGTGCCTAATGTTTCTAGGAGGAGTTGGAGGTGTTTTTGGCATCTTTGCCCCTCCAGAAACCCACAGTCTAGGTTTCTTCTCTCCAACTGGCTTTAAACACAACCCCACCTCTTCAATGGGATCTCCAGGAGGTTAAATGATAGGAGCGTGAGGGCTGGATACTCAGCAGCTTGGCAGGTCTTGCTTACATGTTCCTTTTGCAGCAGTAGTGGGGTTTCTGTTCCCGTGTGCCTATGTTGGGACTTTTCCAAGACACCACATAGTGCCACCACACACAACCTTACCTGGGGAGGAAAAACAGTGAGGTCTTGAGCCCTCCACTCTCTCTCTCTCTCTCCCTATAAAGTAGTTGCTGCAAAATAGACCCCAAGTGACCACTTAGATTAATCACAAGTCTGGATCCCTTAGGACACCTGTGTCTGCTTTCCCCATTCAGAGAAGCTAATTTAAATTCCAGCCACCAAGCCAGGATCTTTACTTCTTACTGAAACAGGACTCATTGCAGAAACCAGACTGTTCTGCATGGTGAAACCTGTGGATCCCATGGCCCACTTAAAATTTGCAGCCTTCTCCTTCCCCTGCTTTGCTTCACTGACATTCACTGAGACTTGGGAACCTGCCTTTATTTTTCTCCCAGGCTCTGTCCCCTTGACTTAGGCCATTTCCCATCCGCCTAATGTCCATGGGGTATCTGCTTTAATAGAGCTCTTTCTACTACTTAGCACCCATTGTGCCAAGGAATCTAGATGCCTCTACAAGTTTGCTGCCCATGTGTTTCCCCAGACACCTTCTCCAAAAGCTGACTTCAGGAAGAAATGCCCTCTCAGGGGATGACATTTTTGGGAGGTTTCCAGCCGTAAGGTCAGCTCTGTGACAGGGCTCCTCACAAGCCACGAATACAATAAACGCTGCATGCTGTCCCTTCCCAGTCTGGATTGCAATGAATTAATGCCAGAATAGGTGCATTTCAGGTCAGATCTGCTGATAATGGAATAAACATCCCAAAAAATGATCCATCTCCACTGCACACGTCCTTGGGGAAAAAGAAAGACCAGTGCTCATCACAAAGCCCTACTGAGGCTGGTAGCACAAAACTGTGCCTGTACCTGGTTTGACTGGAAAAGCTCCTATGGAGGGAGCTGGATGAAGGAACTGTCAGAGCTCACAAAGCGGCTCAGGAAGCTCAGGGACTGTGAGCCTATTGTTTGTCTGAGATCCCCCTCACCTCCTCCTCTCCTCCATCCTAAGCTCTCAAATATATAAAACACCATTTAAAAAAGATATGCAAAGTTTAAAGAACTCTCTAAAGCTCATCAGAGAGGGTTTGCTCTCGACTCCATCACATCTTCAACACAGATTCCCTCATGAGTTGTTGTTCATTGGACTGTAAGAGAAGGCTGAGTGGGGACCTCATTGTCCTCTACAACCACGTGAAGGGAGGTTGTAGAGAGGTGGGGTGGCTGTTGTCCTCTTCTCCTTGGTGACTGCTGACAGAAGCAGGGGCAATGGTCTGAGGCTGAGGCAGGGGAGGGTTAGGTTGGATCTTAGGAAGAAATACAGAAAGAGCCGTGAGGCACTGGAACAGCCTTCCCAGGGAGGTGGTTGAATCACCATCCCTGGAGGTATTTAAGAAGCATGTAGCCATGGTGCTTCATGACCTGATAGAGTAGCAGCATAGAGGGGATTAGGTTGTGTTTGTCAGTCTCTCAGATATTTAGGTTTTTTGTTGGTGTGGGAATGGTTGGACTCAGTGATGACACAAAGATGGGTGGTGTCGCTGACACCCCAGGCAGACTGTGCTGCAGGTCAGTGAGACCTGGACAGGATAGAGAGCTGGGCAGAGAGAAATTTAATGAAGTACCAAAAGGGTTAAGTGTAGAGTCTGGCATCTGGGGAAGACCAATTTCAGGTACCAATACAGGTTGGGAAGTGACCTTTAGGAGAGCAGTGGAGGAGAAAGGGACCTGGGGGTCCTCGTGGCCAGCAGGATGACTCTGA
>VZRI01012417.1:67532-108658 GCA_013397515.1 Upupa epops
GATGCTGTTTGCCCTCTTGGCCACAAGAGCACATTGCTGGCTCAGAGTCATCTTGCTGGCCATGAGGACCCCCAGGTCCCTTTCTCCTCCACTGCTGTCCAACAGGTCATTTTCTATTCAAAACAAGGACATAAAGTAGAGTGGAAGTTAAGCTGCAATAGAAAACAGAACAATCCTAACACGTCTAATGGTATTTTTTCTTACCTGCCCTACACGTTTTCACTTCCCATTGAAATTTTTAATCTCTTCATTTTACAGCAATTTCAAAAGACTTTTCTATTATTCCTGTCCCATATGTCTTGTACTTGTCTTGTTCTCTGTCCAGTCCTCCTCTCCGTTGCATTACATACAAGACCTTTCTCTGTCTTTACAGGTCCTCCTGTTGCAGGGACACAAAATGTGAACAAGACCACAGAACAGCAGCGGCCCCAGCCAGGTCAGTGGTGATTTTGGACCCTGCTGTGTTTGCTCTGTGGTTGGTTTTGTTCTGGGTTGGGTAAATATATGTGTCAAGCAGCAGCGCCTGCAGGCACAGGACAAACAGGCAGAGGCCCACGGGGAAGTTGCAGAGCAATGAGTCAACTGGGCAATGCCAGTTGTTCCAGTTTGGTTCTGTTTTACCTCATTATGGCCTCAAGTTGCACCAAGGGAAATTTAGAGTGGGTATTAGGAATAACTTCTTTACCAGAGGAGTTATCAGGCAGTGGAATGGGTTGCCCTGGGTAGTGGTGGAGTCCCCGTCCCTGGAGGGATTTAACAGTGCTGTAGGTGTGATGCTTAGGATGCAGTTTAGTCGACTGTTTGTCAGTGTTTGGATGATGGTTGGACTCGTGACCTGGAAGGACTTTTCCAACCTGGATGATTCCTTCCCCATTTAAAAGAACCTCGTGTGGTGCCCAACATCCATTACACCTCCTTTGAAGCATCATGCCGTGCTGAGTGACAGGTCACAAAGCAGTGAGGGGTCCAGAGCTCGTTGTGCTGCAGTGGTAATCTGTCTGCCGTTACCTCTTCCCCTCTGCTGCGGTGATGCTCAGTGGAACCATCTCCAAAGAGAACCTGCAGGGCTTCCCCTGCCTCAGTGAAAACCAAATAAGAAAAGCAAACCCTGTTGAGCAGCGAGCAGTGGTGTTTCCTGCTGGTTTCCCATGGGGGCTTTGAAAAGCCAAACACCACCTTCTCTGCTTTGTACAGCTGCCTTCTGCTCCCTGCCCTCTTCCTTTTTTTTTTCAGGGGTTGGTTCTTTTGGCATCGATTCAATCCATGAGCAAATGTTACAGATCCAAATCACCAACACGAGGAGAAGGGTAGAGATTAGGGCTCAGGAGGCCCCGCAGAAAGGGAAGGAATTCATTCCTAAGAAATGCATTGTGGGGTTTTCAAGGAACACAGCCTCATTGAAGTCAGCGACAGGACTCCTATTCCTCTCATTTGTCTAACGCTCTGTTAGCTTGGGTACAGGAGAGCTGGGTGCACGGTTCATCAGCCTCCAAGGGAAGCCAAATTCAACTGCTAACAGGTGGATTTGAAAATCTTCTCTGCTGTCCAGCTTTTTTTATTAGAAGAACTATAGAATCATAGAATCCTTAGGGATCAGAAGGGACCTTGAAAGGTCATCCAGTCCAATCCCCCTGCCACAGCAGGATCACCCAGACCAAGTCACACAGGAACACAGCCAGGCTGGTCTGGAACATCTCCAGAGAAGGAGACTCCACAGCCCCCCTGGGCAGCCTGTTCCAGTGGCCTGGTACTCTCCCTGGGAAGAAGTTCCTTCTGATATTGAGATGGAACCTCCTCTGTTCTGTGAATAATTGTTTTGCCAAAAAAGAAATAAGGAACATCAGGTCTGTTCTGGGCCCTAGGAGAAGAGTAAAGAAAGAAAATGAATCTTTAGACTGGCTTCTAGACTAAACAATAATGAATGGTTGTTTCTTTGTGATGGAATGCTTTCTAAAATGGATATTGTTGGATGTTCTGGTTTTTAGATCCCTATCAAATCTTGGGCCCAACCAGTAGCCGTCTTGCCAATCCAGGTGAGGTCCTCTTTACAATCTTTACATGGAATGGGGTAGATTTCCTTCTGGTCTACTGCTCCAGTCTGAACTGGAGGAGCAGATGTTCTCCTCTGCCATGGGGACAGGTTGTGAGAACAGTCAGCCCTAGCAGCTGTGCACTCGCAAGTGCTTTTGCAAAAGTCCTTACAAAAAAGTGAGGAAAGAGGTGCAACATCATCTTGATCAAGACAAAATCACCACCCTCAGCACTTAAAGTCCAAAGCAGCATTCCCTAAGAAGAGTTTTATAGGAGACTCTAATGCTAGTCTAGCAGATTTGCAGCACAGCTTGGTCTTTCCTTGTCTGCTCTGGATTAGCTGAGCGGGAGGCACAAAGTAACTTTAAAAGCCACCACCCATAGCAAGCCGTCTGCAGCTAACAGTCCCTGACTTTGGGTCTTAGGACCCAGAGTCCGAGCAGACTGATGTACATTGCATGCTACAAGGAAACATCCCTGTGAGGCTCTTTACTATTAGTATAACCACAGCAAATAAAACGAGGAGTCGTGTAGTCTGGGGAAGAAATAATCCTCTGTAACTCAGATCTCCAATGGGAAAGAAAACTGGGTATCCAAAACAACATCCCTGGTAAACAGTCGAGAGGTGACATGCACTGTGTTAACTATTCACTGAAACATTTTGCTCAGGAAAAAAACCTGTTTATGAATAGCCCAAACATTTTAAGGCCAAAGGCGATCATTATGGAATCTAATCTGACCTCAGGCTCACAAACAGAACAAAGGGTTGACTAACTTGTTTGCTGGGAACAGTTTATCCATTCCTATGTAAGGCTTTCTAAGGCTCGAAGGAGCAGTTCCCAGTAAAGATCGAGATAGTCCTTCTGTTTCCTGCCTTTGTCTTTGCCTTTAAGCAGGAAACACAATGTCATTTCCTTTCCTCTGGCTTGTGTCTCGCAGGGAGCGGGCAGATCCAACTGTGGCAGTTCCTCCTCGAGCTCCTGTCGGACAGTTCCAACGCCAGCTGTATCACGTGGGAAGGGACCAACGGAGAGTTCAAGATGACGGACCCTGATGAAGTGGCACGGCGCTGGGGAGAACGCAAAAGCAAGCCCAACATGAATTACGACAAGCTGAGCCGAGCCCTCCGATACTACTACGATAAGAACATTATGACCAAAGTGCATGGCAAAAGGTATGCCTACAAGTTTGACTTCCACGGCATCGCCCAGGCTCTTCAGCCTCACCCCACTGAGTCATCAATATACAAGTACCCATCCGATCTCTCCTACATGCCATCTTACCATGCCCACCAGCAGAAGGTGAACTTTGTACCCTCACACCCTTCCTCTATGCCTGTCACATCATCCAGTTTCTTTGGAGCAGCCTCACCTTATTGGACCTCCCCTGCAGGAAGCATTTATCCCAACCCCAACGTCCCCCGCCATCCCAACGCCCATGTATCTCCACACTTGGGCAGCTATTACTAGATGCTTTTATCTTCAAGTGGCCTTTTAACAGTCTGGTTGGACTCTTTCTTTACTTCTGGGATTTTTACGGTTTTTTGGGGGACCCTTAATGGATAATTGTGGCCTTTCTGGGGAAGAATTAAAACTGGATATTGGATTTTCCTGGATCAAACCTTTTCATTTTGTAACTTCTGCCTCTTGTGTCTTGAACTGAGAGATCGATGCTTTTTTGGGCCAGTACTCTGCATTTTCTGGGGTTTGAAACACTTCTGTCCTCTCTAGCAATTGACTACGAAGATTGTTCACCATAACCTGGAATGATCGTTAGCTTTGGGATCAGAGAAATTTTGAAGGATTCAAAAGCTTTTAACAAGACATAGATCCAACTGTGGGTTGTAGGAAAAGACGACTACATGGGGCTTTTTTTCTCACTATGGAGAGGGTAAGGCAATCTGACCATTAAGTGGAGGACATTGGGCTGCAGGGGACCGCAACTGGAATCTTAGCTTTAAGGCAGATGAGGATTTTCACCCAACTGGAAATGAAATATATATATTCCTATATATATATATATCTGTACCTGTATATTTGAAGAAGTAAAGGGCATTGAAGGAACTTTTTCTAGAGTGTACAACTTCATTAGACTGTATTTTAACTCCAGAAACATCAGAAACCAGAACAAAACGTAACCTAAGGTCAAGCACGGACAATCCTTGAAAGCAAAAGAGAAGGAAAATAAATGACAGCAGGTCCCTGAGCTCAGCCAGAGCCTTAGGGATAGCTAAACGCTACCGATTCGCGAACGCTGTGCGTTTGTCAGACCGTCATCCAAAGGGTCAACAAATCAGAAGGCAAAATACTGTATAAATTATGCAGAGTTATTTTTCCCTATATCTCACAGTTTTAAAAGAAAGATTAAATAAAACGAGTTGACCTCGGTCACAAATGCAGGTTTGTTTTTGTTTTTTTACTATCAGCTCAGTTGTTTGTGGGTTGTTTTTGTGTTGTTTTGTTATTGTTTTAAATGTAATTTGTACATCTTTTCAATCTGTACATGTGGGCTGTAGCTTTGTACTTTTTGCTAAAAACGGAAACTAAAAGGAAGACACGAGTAATGTATCTGTTGGAGGTGGCCTTGGTCCTGCAATTGGATCCATCAGTGACCCCCAAAGTAGCCAGAACCCTTCCAGAATTCCCTGGGTTTGTCTAGAGGAGAGTTCTTTTCTTGCCTTCGCCTATTGTAGTTGGCTCCAAATTAGCTCCGCTTAGCTGACATGTTTGCGTTGAGGCTGATTGCAAACACACCCCGGCATTTTAAAAGCAGCTATTTGCAAACGTCATGATCTTTTCTCCTGCAAAGAAGCTCTTAACCACTTCATTGATAAAATTCTCACACCCTTCCCATAGCGTCTTGTCAAAAACCTTCACTGGGGGGCTTCATTCCCACATTAAACCTTCAGAAACTCTCAAGCTATCTCAAGCTTTGCTCACGTTAGCTTGACAACCCACTAGCAGCAAACAGAAGGGTGAACCGCAAGGGTTTGTGTTTTGGAGCAGATGTCTACAGCGGGGAGACTCGCATGGACAACCCATTAGCTAACTTGTATTAACTGGCACCCGGTTAACGGCATCACAGATATCTAGTCTAGACACAACCTCTGGGAGTCTGTGCGGGTGCGAGATTTGGTCCAATGCATCCAATTGCAGGACAAGAGCCCCAAACCAGAACATTCTAGTCTGCTCTTAACTTTAAACAGAAGCACTGATGCCATTATTTAACAGATGGAAAAACAAGATCAAGCTAATCAGTTCAGATCTTAGTGCTTTCGGGGTGTTTATAAGTAACATTACTGCAATACTCGCAAAATGGAAGTATGAAGAGATCACCCATGGAGATGGGGCTTTTGCTACTATATATATGCAATGTACTTTTTGGATATTAAAATATATATAATTTTGCAAGCTATCTTGGTGTTTTTTAAAATAAAATGTATTAAGTGTTACAATGCAACCATTGTATGAAGAAGATGATGTAAAAAAATGTGACAAAATAAATGGTGGTTTTCTTCTCTAAGGTATCACAGTGTCCCACTCTCTCCCTCTCCTACCTGCAGCTTGAGCATGAACTCTCCATCTTTTTCTCCACAGAGAGGTAGAAAGGGAGAAAGTGCTAACGCTCCTGGAGCTGGAGGAGGTGAAATGTGTCATGTAGGCAGAGCCAGGAGTAGCCATGCTCTGACACCCATCTCTTTGCTCTTTGTCATGGAATCATTCAGGTTGGAAAAGACCCTTGAGATCACAGAATCACAGAATCTGTTTCATTGAAAGAGACCTTTAAGACTATCAAGTCCAACCTTTGACCTAGAACTGACAGGTCACCACTAAGCCTTGTCCCTAAGAACCAGGTCCATGAGTTGTTTAAATACTTTTAGGTGTAGTGACTCCACCACTGCCCTGGGCATCCTGCTCCAATGTCCACTGACTCTTTCAGAGAAGGAATTCTTAACATCCAGCCTAAAACTTCCCTGGCACAACTTACAGTTATTTTGTCTAGTCCTGCTGCCACCAGGGAGAAGATGCTGTCCTCTACTCCTTGCTCCAACCTTCTTTCTTGTAATGAACTCATTTCACAGCCTCCTGGCAAACAGGAGATTACAAGAAGATCATCAAGTCCAAGCAATAACTCAACAGAGTGCTCAAGAAGTCATAGACAGAGTGCTGGAGGACCAGCCTGTCCCCTCGACTGTCCCCTTACCTATAGCCAAAGCCCAGGGAAAACCTGTGCTCCAACACATTCCCGAGACCATGTCAGAGGCTGCAAAAACAAGCCCTGCCAAGGATTCTTCCGATTGTGGATAAAGGTCAGGCAAAGGCATGTCCTGTATTTTTGCAGACGCACGGTGGTCCTGAGAGATAGCCTGATCCTTCTGTCGATGCGATAAACCCGCAGGGATACAGAGCTGCACGAGCACACGGCTTCCTTCCTCCACACGCAGCCTTTTGTTGCCCAGTTTCTGACACAATGGCTTTCACCGGCTTCATCAACACAGCCCGGCTCTGCAAAAGAGCCACGATAGCAAGTCCAGCCAACACAGAGCCGTTCCCTTTGTGTGTTCAACCATAGCTGCTCCGTTTAGTCACCAGAGTGAGGGTGTTGTGGCTTACCCCTATCATTTTTTAACTGTAGGTCTATCCACACTCATTCTGGCTGTGCCACAGCCATTCAAGAATCAAGTCGTTTAATTCTGTGTCCCAGCCCCGCTGCCAGTAATAGGAAAATCTGAAAGCTGAAATCCCATGAAGGCAGAATCTGAAGGCTTTCAAAGTACAGAGGTGTTTTGGGGAGCAAAATTTGCCCAAAATTTGGTGAAGAAAAGGCTTTTTGAAAACAACCAGAGACTTCAGAAGACTTTCTGTCTCTCTGACTTGCACCATGATTAATGAGCCCAGATGGAGATGGAAGGTGAGGAGCAGCATCCACAGCTCAGGTCCTTTCTTCTCTCACCTCTCTCTTCAGGGTACTCACTGATCTTAATCTTTGCTAGTCTTTAGCTTTAGACAGAGTCTGCCGCCCACTGCAGGCTGCATTCCCAGGGAAAAGAGAACTCAGAGCGAGGAGATCTCACACCAGTGTGCCAGACAGCCTCAGCCTGAAGGGGCACTTCCAGGCACCTCCTAGCATTTTCATAAGATCTTAATCATTTGCATTCCTCTGGGAAAGAGCGAGCAATAACACACAGACCCCTGTTTGTACCCTGACACCGGTCAGACTGCGCTGTGTTGGGAGCTCTAGCGGTGATCGCAGGGGAATCTCCCCTCCCAACCCCAGTTCCTGGGACACACTGAGAGAAAACAAACAAGGCTGGGACAGTACCGATGCTACTCTGTGCTTTTCCCAGGAGGACCAGGCAGATGGAATTCAAGTATTTCAGGCTTAAATCAGAAAGTTTACCAAACAGATGGTTGAGATCACATGGTCATGAGCTCTGAGTCAACAGGGAAAGCAAAAAATCTCTGCTCCAAAGTTCGGCATTCAAACCCAGCTCCCACTGAAAGCAGTAGTGATTTAGTGACTAATTTCTACTGCCCAAGCGGGATCTAGTTTAGAGGCACTAAACCTGAAGGATGTCAAACGTGAATCAGCTTTGCATTTCACCTTCTATAGACACAGGAAGCAGCTTCTTTGTTAAGCAGAGTCAGGGATGGCTTTACTGTCTCAGAGCTCCAGCTTCTTTATGATGTTTGAGATGTACCTGCCTCAGGTTCTGTAGGTCAGAGGGAGGGAGAACAAGAAGGAATTCTCACTGCTTGATTACAGACATTGTGCCTGGAGCTGTTTTTAACTGTGTTTGGAAGAAGGTCCTCACTAGTAATTGCTGCTTAGTGTCTGGAGGATGGAGTTCACACCTTCAACACTTGTCAGAATCTCCACGTTAGATGCCAAAACCTAGCACCCACCACATGTGAGATCAGTCCTTCCCACAGTGCTCATAGGCCAGAGCCCATCCAAGAGCTGCCCCTGCCTGCTTTTCTCTACCTCACAATTACATTTCAACCCCAAAACAACTGCAGCTCTGCAATGTACACATCATACCAGTGCACAGGAGAGGGATTTCCCCACACTGAGACCTTCCCGTTAGCAAAGAGAAGGAAGTGATTTCTCATACTCTTACTCCAGCTCTAAAGAGACATTAACTGCATGTGAAATCTGCTGCAGCTCCTGCTGTTGCGAATATTTGATGTGAAGCTGGATGTAGCCGGTGATGGTTCATACAGCCCAGTACCCTTCACAATGGCAGCAATGACTGTGCCTAGAGCTCTCTGTGAAAAGCACTGATGGACCCAGCTGCTGTTTCCCACCCCTACTGCCAGGAGAAAAGAGCCATCAATCTGTAAATTCGTGGTGAAAGGAGCCAGTTTCACCTTATTATACTGTTACAAGAATAGATTTTTTTCTCACAGGCTGCTTTGCTGTGCTGATCCAGTATTTTTAATGATCTCCCTGAAATTAGTTGGACTTCAGCCTTCCTAATGAGTAGCTTCTCAAACTGAGCGCTGTTGCATTTGGAGGCAATTAGAGCTGAACCTAGAAGCTCATCGGGGACTGGGGTTTATAAATTCACCTCAAAGACCCTGTTTGCACACTTTTGTACAGCTCCTAGCATCGCATACTTGTATGACTTTCATCTGTAGAAGCAGAACTGGGGGCACATAAAGCTCAGACTTCTCTGTCATACTAGAAAAGAATTAAGACCAACGAAGGTCAATGTGAAGAACGACACATCATTTAGCTGCTGCATTAGGATTCGTCTACAGAGGTGCAAATCCCAGCTCAGGTTCTTCTATCATAGTAGAAAAGAACTGGACATCTGTGAAAATTCAGCTCTTCAGGCTCCAGGAGTAGCAAACAAACCCAGTAAAAAGAAAGAAGGTAAAGGAAAGTGCTTTTGGAGCCATCCCAGTAATAACCCCCCCCCCCAGCTCTGCGCATGAATGAGCTGCCCCTGGTGTGGTCTTAGGAGAGCAGGTGAGTGTGCAGCTAGGCAGCCACTTCAACCAGTGCAAAGAGCTGCAGCAAACAAGGTCTTCTGGAGTAGGGGAGGTCTTCTTAGAGGCAGGGACCTGTCTGCAGGCAGAAAAGGCTGAAGATCTGCATTGCGCCTCGCTGGAGTAGGAGGAGCAGTGCTGAGACTCTGGCAGCGTGATGATGCACAGCTATTTCGACACAAGACCTCTCTTCTTCCTTTCCAGGAACTGCTGCAAACTTGTTTGCTTTGGCTTTTCCTGAACTTTCTGTCTCCTGGAGCTGTAAAAATCCAATGCTGGATCGCCCCTACCTGTTCTCTGCTGCTGCAAAACCCTGTGTGAACTAAAGGTGTCTCCTGTGCAGCAAGCTGTGTTCTGGCTGCTGCTGGCAAGACTTAGCTGCTGGGGGGCTTGTATAAGGTGCTGTGCTTCCCCCCACGTCCAGTAGGTAGCTTCTGCACCCCCAACTGCCCCAGTCAGTGGCACTTGCCCCTGTGTAAAGTGTGTGAGAGGTGTCAGGTTCCTTCCACAGTCCACTGGTGTGGGGTATGCTGAGTTGGTGGTGCACCAGGTCTCAGGTGCTTGAAGTGGTGAGTGCTGGAGGCACTGGGGAAAGGCAGCTGCAGCACCGGTGAGGCTGAGTCTGCCTGGGGTTAGGAATGTGGAGAAACCTCACCAGACATTGGGCTGGGGTGTTTTGGAGGAGTATCCCATAGGAATTAATGGGGCAAGTGGGGATGGTGTTCACAAAGCTCCTGACACAGGAGCACAAAGGGACAGAATTTGAGATATTGTCCTGTGATAGAATCATAGTTGTGGCAGCAGTGAACCCTTCACACAAGTTTCTGTAGGATCTGTAAGGTACTAGGAACTCTGAATTCAGAAAAGAGGGAACTGAACAGATGTTTGGGGGCTTTTATTGCAAAACTAACACAGAGCTAGAACTCAGAGCTCTTTCAAGGTGCCTGTGCTGTTGCTTTTCTTTAGCAGCTGGGGAAACTGAGGCTCAAAGGCAAAAGCTGTGACTTGCTTGAAGTCACAGAACATGGGAAACGATCTCTCCAGATCCAGCCCCGCTGTTCCTACAGTCTGTTTTCCAAGGGGGCTTTAGATGCCACTGCAGATATGACATTTACAGTCCCCAACTCCCCACTTACCCGGCACCTCCGAATCTGCTGCCACAACATTAATTCCCCACACTGCTGTGAGATGGCCCAATATATCCAGCCAGAGATGCTGATGCCAAAACCAAGCCACTAACTGCATTAAACCCTGTGTAATAAAATCAGGAACAAGGCCCCATAAATTCCTGCTTTGCACTTTGGAGATGGCCACAGCCCGAGCTGTTGCAGTCGGCTGCTCTGCCAGCGCCAGGTGCCTGCCTGGAGCTGGAGCAGGAGCTGGATGTGGAGGGACGAGCTGCCATCCAGCGGCACTCGCCCAGAAGACACCCTGGCAACTCGCTGCCTGGTCTCGCATCCCAAACTTTCTCTGGCAGAGCAGTGCAAGTACTTTGTCTCCCCGGGACTCCCTTAGGATGTGGTCACCCAGGAGGGTTTCCACATCGAACCCTGGTTTGGTAACACACAGATGTGCAGGGAGAATGTCTTGTCTCCAGCTTGTCCACCTCCCTGAGCAGGGAGGGTTTGCGTCTGGCTGCACAAGCCATAAGCTCCCCCAGGCAGATGCTTCCACCACAGGAATGTCAGTTTGGCCTCAGGAAACATATTGTGCTTCTAGCTTTTAGCCTTCCCCTTGTTCCGGCAACACTGTCATGGGGTTATAAGTGATTTAGGGCCAGTGACGGTGCTGTCGTGGAGGTTCCTCAGGCTGCGGCAAGAAGCTGTAGGCACAGATTCACCAGAGGGTTAGGAACTTGCTCAGCTTCCCCCATCGTGGCTGTGGCAGGGGCTCTGCTCACATTCCTCCTGTGGTTTCTCTCAGCTCCTGTGGGGAACAGAAATTGGGCCAGCACCACTGCAGCTGGAGGCAGGGGTGAATTAAAGGGGGCAAAATAAAAGGGGAGGGGAAATAAAGGCTTTTCCCAGCTGATCTACATGAGTCTAACCACATCGGTTTGCTGCCTAGGGAGAGGGAAAAGGATGTGACACCTCAGCTGCTCTCACTTGTGTTGGGGTTTGCTTGCTGCTGACTTGTTTATGGGTGAGTAGTTGAGTTTACAAGGAAGCATATGCATGCTGAAGTTATCCAGGGAGCTGCTATGAGCTAGCTAGCAGAGCTCTGCCCCATCCCAGCAAAGCGAGTCAGTATGAGCATCTAAGCAGTTTGCCAGGGCTTGTTGGTTTGGTATTTTTTTTAATTGTTATTATTATGTAGGGGTCTCTCTTCACCAGTTACTACTGAAGAGTGTGTGGAGACAGCTAACTAGCACGTGTCAGTCTGCTAAAAGCAATTCTTATAATTCATGGCCCTTCCTCCAGCAGCCAGCAGGATGCCTTATTCATTTGCCAGCAGGAGGGTAAATCCATTTCAAAATGATTGAAATATTATGCACAGCTTGAATGAATGTTTAAAATAAATACAGTAGAAGAAACATGTTGTTTGTGAAATGAGAAGATAAATTAAGTTTAGTGCAGACACGCTATTCCCAAGCCTCGTTGCTTGGCTAACGCCTTCCCAGCTCCATCCTTCAGGCCCTGATCCAGAGCTAAGTGCATGGTCTGATTTCTTCTCTAGAGAAGACGCGACTTTCTTTTCAGTCCTCTGCGCTGACTGTGCTGTTGGCGTTGGTTGCGTGGCCCCCTTTTCTGGAAAGGACTGACTGAAAGGACGAACACCAGTGAGGGCAGCCTGCAGACTGGGTGGACAGGCAGGGAGGGAGAAGAGAGCTGGAGGGTGCTACAGAGATGCAAAATTGAAAGCACATCACGGGGGAAGGAACCAGGCTTTGTTTCCCAGTATCGGGTCTGTGGTCCCATCCAGCATTTCTGCTCAGCAAGATTAAATTTATTTTCATCGTCTCAACTGAACTTTCTTTTCATGGCAGCAGGGGTGACAGCCCCCAAAATAGATTTCCTATAGACCCTATCCAGAGTGGAGCTGCATGCAGCACGTCTCCCGATAACCCTTCTTCCCTGCCCTGGCCCTTTATCTTGCTGGTGACACACTGCTCTCTCTGGACAGAAAGAGGAAATTCCACTCATTGTTCTCCTGCTGCTGGGCTCTGACTAGGGAGCTCTATCTCCTGCAGAGTGCAGGGCTGCTAGGCGCTTCCTGGGGTGACAGGCAGCAACAGGCTCATGGGTGGAGGATTTTGGTCCAAGATTCCCACTTAGGTCCCAGTGTGATCACCCTCTAGACTTGGCAGCTCAGCCATGGCCTTGTCACCCCTAGCTGAGTATGGACTGGTAGCAATTAATTAACAGAGTAACTTCCATGTCTGAGAGACACTGGACAAAAGGTTAAAAGCTGCATCATAAAAGCTTGGTTTGAGATTTTGAGGTGACTTTCCAAGGGGAGAGCTTTAAAATGCAGTGTTTAAGAACTTTTTGAGATCTGGAGGATGTACACTACCTCTTGGACTATTGGATTCTGCTAATTAGTTCTCTTCATAGAATCATAGAATCATTAGGGACCTCGAAAGATCATCCAGTCCAATCCCACTGCCACAGCAGGATCACCTAGACCAAGTTGCACAGGAACACATCCAGGTGGGTCTGGAACATCTCCAGAGAAGGAGACTCCACAACCCCCCTGGGCAGCCTGTTCCANCTCTCACTGCATAGCTGGGTTTGACCTTTTAAATAAGTTTCCCATTGAATCACTTTTCATGGACAGTGGAGACTGTCTTTCTGCTTCTAACAGAAAGCACTTCGGTGTTTCTCCTCAATCGGGTCAAGAGGAGTTAACTTGTGAGCTTTGAATCCAGCAAATGGAGAGAGGGGATTCTGCCCTCCTGAGACCTAACCTGGAGTCCTGCATCCAGCTCTGAAGCCCCCAACATGAGAGGGACAAGGACCTGTTGGAGCAGGTCCACAGAAGGCCATGGAAATGTTCAGAGAGCTGGAGCCCCTCTACTCTGGGGACAGGCTGAGACAGTTGGGGCTGTTCAGCCTGGAGAGGAGAGGCTCTGGGGAGACTTACAGCAACCTTCCAACCCCTGAAACGGGCTGTCACAAGGCTGGGGAAGGCTGTTCCCAAGGGCAGGGAACGATAGGATGAGGGGTCATGGTTTGAAGCTGGAAAAGGGCAGAGTGAGGCTGGACAGGAGGACAAAGGTCTTGCAACTGAGGGTGGGGGATTGCTGGACCAGGCTGCCCAGAGAGGGGGTGGAGGCCCCATCACTGGAGCCATTCAATATCAGGCTGGCAGGGGCTCTGGGCAACCTGGTCTAGTGAGTGATGGTCCTGCTTGCTGTAGGGGGGTTGGACTGGATGCCCTTTGGAGGTCCCTTCCAACCCAACACAGTGTGGTTCTATGATTCTAATCCTGATGGTGCAGCTTTCTAGGGAAGGTGACTGCACAGGCAAAAAAGCCATAAAGGAAACTTAGCAGCAACTATGGAAGGACTAATGCAGAAAACCACTCTGTTTTTATAGCTGACTGTGTTAGTTTTCAAAGTTGCAAAACCAGGACACCGAAAATACTGGCCAATATCTGTGAATTAGCTTGAAGGCTCAGGTACTGCACAGCTCTAACCGCATTACTGTGAGTAATTCTGGTGTGTGGTGACAACAGACGTTTCTGCACTGACCTTTCCCTCTGGAGGTGTAGCAGGGTGTAACAGCAGTGCATCGGAGAGAGGAAAGACTGACGCAGTTGAGAACGGGCTTTTAAAGTGCTTTAGTGACACAATTGTTCATAACGTGGCTCTCTGTACAGCGTAAGTACTTTATGTCCCGTGTTACAGATGGCGAATCTGAGATGCGTACTAAAGTGATTTGTTCCGAACCAGCAAAGGAGTCGATACCACACTGGGACTGAGACCTGAATACTCCTGGTTCCCAGAGTTTGATTTCCACACTCACATTGTGTTCATGTGCAAAATGTCTTTACAGGTCATCACTTGACCTGCTTAGTTCTCCTCTTCTCCTAAACCCCCTCCATCCAGCAGCTTTGTAAGGTGCTTCCGCATTACCACAGCATGGAAAGATAGACGAGCTGAATTGCATCACTGGGAAGAGTTCCCCAAAAACCCTCTGTCTGCTCTGCCATGGGATCTAGTTGAGGGAAGGGGTGGAAAAAGTCTGCGAGGAACTTGTTGCAGTTAAAATTCAAATGAGATGGTGGGGAATGTTCAGCACAACACAGCTCCCACCTGGCAGAACTGGTGTCCTATAGGATGCACTATCTGCTGCGCTGAGATGAACACTTTGGAACCCAATCTGAACGAAGCCACTGCTGAAGGAAGGCTCCTGTGCTGTGTTTTTGTTTTAACAAGACCTTCAAAGGAAAAGATAATCTGCGTTTGCAGTGTGGATTTTTTGGAAGGGTCTCTCTAGAGCTGGGGATTTCCTCTCTTCTCCCAGTGGATTCCATTTCTGCCAGGTGTGAAAGCATCAACGTTCATCTCCCCGCTGTGGCTCACTTTCTCTCCTGACAGGTGTCTTCAGATGTTTCCTAATGTCACAGTTAGCCATCTCCTGGGATAGTGGAGAGACGAGTGTCTGAAAGGGAAGACAGTTAGGAATAAGCTGAAAGATTCCTCTTCTCCCGCAGCGAGTCTCTGTTTCTCCTTGTTTTTCCACTTTTCATTTCCATTTGGCACTTTTTCCCTGAAAGGTATCAAAGGATTTCCCAGGACAGAAGTCACAGTTTGCAGAGTTCTAGGTGCAGCAGGATGGCCCAGGCTTTGTCTTTGCCAGCTTCCTGAGCATCCGCCATCCGTTTTGCTCCATCTCTGTGGATGCATCAGCCTCAAGGGGAGAGGGAACTTCTTCAGGATGCTGAGAAGTGCCCAAGAGTTCCAGAACCAGAGTATGACTCAAAGACTTGGCAACCAGAAACTTTTCTGGTTTTTTTTTATGAGGTTTTGGCTCCTAGAGTTCCTTAAGTTTCTCTTGCTTTGCCTTTTGAGCCCTCTTTCCATGTCCTCATTCCAAGAGCTGTGAATCTTTAACGTGTCCTAGAGTTTCTCTCCATCTTTTCCGGCTGGGAACTTTAGGGAGTTGGGCATTCTAACATAGCAGCTTCATAAAATGTCCCATAGGTATAAAAATATAAATTCTATGAAATAATTATATATATATATATCTAGTGTAGTTAAATAGCATTCTGGAAATCACTGGTATCCTGTTCCTCTTTGATTTGAGGCTTTTTTGAAGATAAAAGGTGGTTTAGAGTAAAAACAAGCCTGTGTTTCTGTTCAGTTATTAATCCTCTCAAGATCGGGTAGAAGGGACAGTCCCATGAACATCTGGATCTACATTTTTGTGTCACTGGTTTCACTAACTTCTGACAACACAAAAGCAGGGTTGTCAAAACCTTTCTTCTCTTTGGCTCTAGCTTCTTTCTCATTGTAGAGGCAGAAGGCACAGTGGGGAGTCTCCACAGCCACTGTTTTGCTGAAGTTCTGGAAGTCTACTCTGTATTTCCCTTCTTTGGTCTTGGACACGATGGGAGCAAAACGGTAACCCCAGAGCACCTCCTCTGGAATGTAGGATGTCCTCACTTGACAGGTAGCGCTAGTGGCTTCAACAGTGCCATCTAAAAACACCACCAACTCAAAATCTTGCTGCAGGATGGTCTCTGCTGCCATGTGGAAGAACGGGCTGTTCTTATCTATGATATGATAAATAGTTAATGGCGATATGAAGAAGAGATTCTCATTGCCAGCATCAACTACAAATTCTATGTTGACCTGGTCCAAAATGATTGTTTCACCTTCTGGGGTGATGGTGGTCTTCAGGAGTTTTCCGTAGATGTGACTCCCAATCAGCAGACTCTTCCTGAGGTTGGCCACCCGGATGAGGAGGCAGAGCTTCCCCCCTCGCTTGCTGATGACAGCGTTTTTGCTGAAGGTGATGGTCTTAGCCCGGTTTTTGGACCTCGATATCTTGGCTAAGATGGCCCCGCACATAAAAGAGTTGATGATGACCCCCAGGATGGACTGGAAGATGAGCAGGAAGATGGCAGTGGCACACTGCTCTGTGACACACCTGAAGCCATAACCGATGGTCACCTGGGTCTCCAGGGAGAACAGGAAAGCAGAAGTCAGGCCGTTGATGTTCTCCACACAGGGGGTGTGATTTATGGAAGGGTTGAATTCTGGAAGGTCTTTGTGTATGTAAGCCACAACGTACCAGAGGAGACCAAAGAGAAACCAGCTGCCTAAGAAGGCTGAGATGAAGATAGTCATTTTGTATCTCCACCTGAGGTCCAGGATGGTTGTCCATATATCAATCAAGAAGACAAACCTTGACTGTTCGACGTTGCCAAACTCTATGTTACACCTTCCATCCTTCGAGACAAGCCTCGCTCTTCGTCGGCTGCGTTCTCTGATGTGGCTGGTGAAGCGTTTCCGGAGGTAGTTGAACATTCCCTCTGCTGACAACGTTCTGGGGAGGAAGGAATAACAAACATTATGGGTAATGCAGGTTTCCTTTGTACCTGCAGGCAAGAAATACATTCTGGTGAAGTCTCCAGACACTTGTTTAGGAAAAAGTTCTATTATTTGCATATTTTCCTTCAACTGGTGGGGGGAAAAGTTCCAGTAAGTGTACGAGGAAAATTACAGTTTCTTGCCTAAGGAGCATTCCATCAAAAAATAATCATTTTAGCTTGCTCAGTAAACTTCCAGTCAGTCAACTGTTAATACTGTCCTCTGCTTAGGCAAGCGGAGGCATGGAGAAGCAGGAAATGTCATTGTGGACATGTACTGGGAAGGACTGGAAGGAAAGTCTGATGGGGAGAGGCTGAAGGAGACCGGGGTGTTTAGTTGGAGGAGACTCATGGGGGACCTTCTCCCTCTCTACAACACCCTGAAGGGAGGTTGCAGTCAGGTGGGGGGCAGGCTCTTCTCCCAGGCACCCAGCACCAGGATGAGAGGGCAGGGCCTGAAGCTGCCAGGGGAGGGTTAGATTGGATGTTAGGAAGCCCTTCCTCAGGGAAAGAGTGCTCAGAGCCTGGAATGGACTGCCCAGGGCAGTGGGGGAGTCCCTGTGTCTGGAGGTGTTGAAGGACAGCTGTGGCCCTGAGTGTCCTGGTGTGGCTGATGGGATGATGTTAGGTCCTGGTTTGGATGAGCTCAGAGGGCTTGTCCAACCCCAATCATTCTGTGATTCTAAGGATATGTACTG
This sequence comes from Upupa epops, assembly GCA_013397515.1. Lineage (NCBI taxonomy): Eukaryota > Metazoa > Chordata > Aves > Bucerotiformes > Upupidae > Upupa > Upupa epops. Next base: position 84,796 of record VZRI01012417.1, read on the forward strand.
GGAAAACCTGGGGAGTGGCTGCATTTTGAGGAGATCTTTCTGCTTTTTGGAAGGTGAAGCAGAGCCTATCTGTGCAAACCTGTGTGCATATCAACTTGAGGAGACCCCGGGTGCGATGTGGATGTTGAATTTGGTAAGAAATGAGAGGGGATGCAGAAAGTGTAATTAAGCTGGGTACACAGTTAGGTTTTTAGTGTGGTTATAGGGTTTGAAGGTGTGAAAGTCAAGCTCCAGAATCCCTAAAGCATCTCAGATACAGTTTTTTTTGTGAGAATTAGTGATGGTATTTTAGCCGCAGGAGGATTTGGGTGTTGGGTAGTGATGAGACTAAGGATCAGGTTTAGAAACCCAATAAAGACAAGTGTAGCTCTGCATCCCTGTTAATTTTGGTCTTGTTAATAAGAGTCTTTTTAACCCATAATTATTCTCAGGTAACTGAATTAAGCTGTGGGCTGTAATCACATTTACTAGGAGCAGAGTACTTCAACTTAAAAACCAGAGAGGAATTAAGACCTGGACAATATTCTCAGTGCTGACTCACACAAAGGACACTGTGAGTTTACTGTGTCTAAGGACATGGTGTCCCCAGCCACATACACCCCTTCAGCTGCTATGGGTGATGATTTGTGTAGAAGAACCTGGACATCTCAGATCAGGAGATGCTGGAGCTTTGTAGTAGTTTGCTGCTGTTGCTTTAATTCTACATGACCCTTCTTGATGAAGGTGACACTAAAAGAACTCTTAGAAATGTTTTATTATTTCTTTTAGAGGCAAGATAAAAATGCTACCACACTTTTATCTGAAACGCTACATCATGTCCCTGGCCCACCCAGGTTTCACCCCAGTCCAGAGCAAAATGCTTAGGCTCCATTTTTAAATGCACTGTCCAAAATGCACATACGTTCAGGGAGGACTCATGTGCTAAAATGTCTGTGGGGAGAACTGCTAGCTCCCTTAAAGCCTAATTCCATATATCCAAATGAGGATGGTCACCGGTGTGGAGTGAATCAGATGTGCTGAGGTGAGAGATTTTAGTGTGAAATGTGTCTCCTTTGACTTCATCCGTTTAGACATCAGATAACTGCCTGTGCCCCTTATATGGCTGATGCCCAGCTGGCAGTACAGGCAGCACTGTGCCTTCTGGGGGTTCACTCATCTTGTCACCACAATTGCTTTAATTAAGGAAAAAATGATGTTGGACAAAATTTCTTTCCTCTGTAGGCATCTAGATTAGCTTGGAGAAGCTGTCTAATGATTTCATAGAGTCATAGAATCTTTAGGGATCAGAAGGGACCTCGAATGCTCATCCAGTCCAATCCCCCTGCCACAGCAGCATCACCCAGACCAAGTCACACAGAAACACAGCCAGGTGGGTCTGGAACGTCTCCAGAGAAGGAGACTCCACAGCCCCCCTGGGCAGCCTGTCCCAGTGCTCCGGTACTCTCCCTGGGAAGAAGTTCCTGCCGATATTGATAGGGAACCTCCTCTGTTCCAGCTGGCAGCATCCTTGTCCTATCACCAGATGACCTTGAGAAGAGCCTGGCTGAAGCAAAAATCCTTCCACTAGATGGTTATGGGTCAGGAGAAAACCTTTAGGTACAATAATCAGCAACAAAGGGAAACACTGCATTATCAGCAGTGGAGCCTGAGTACAAATTAATTGCATATTGTAAAGCCAGCAGTAGATTCTATTATATGATGTCCTTGTTTGCATCAGGAGCCTTGAGATGAGTTGGTTTCTGTGTCTCATACAATTTCCTTCTTTCTGCACAAGACAGAATTCACCTTTCTCCTCTGCCCGTAGAAGTCAGTATTGAACAAAACCCATAAATGAAGGTCACTTCTTTGCAAAGCTGCTTCTCTCTGTTTCAAACTTTTGCTGTTGAATTTATTGGTTGCAAATAGAGGTGACTAGAGGTTAAACTTTAAGCTCTTATCCAAGGAAAAGGGTATGAGGTCACTTTCTAAACAATCCTCAAGTTGTATTCTCCTGATTCATTTTTAATGTCTTAATGTAAATGCATAGTTTGAGCAAACAAAAAAAACCAAAGCACATTCCTGTGCAAGCACTATTCCAAGAGGTTTTCTGGTATTTAACCTCCAACACCCCTATTGAGCAGAAACACGTTACTTCAGCTGCTGCTGGCAGTGCTTTAGTCCTTTTCTGCAATAGAGTGAAGGGGGACTGCTGTTATCATGATGTTGTAGGTGATGCCTGACCCTGCCCATCCAGGTACCTTTGGCACAGGCGAGCTCCAGCAGAAGGGCTCCTAATCTTGGTGAATAGATGTGAAGAGGAGGAATCTGAGGAAAAGTTCTACTTTCTGATCTACTCATCTTCTAGCACAGTTCTGGTGGGGCTGATTCAGCCTTCACTGGAAAGTTGTGGGAATCCGAGCAAGGATCTGGATGTACAAGTCAAGAGAGCAGTCATGGAAGGGATGAGAGCGAGGTCATCACACTGGAACCTTGGAACTAGATCCCCAACCCTACCATCCTTCTCCTGCCTCTAAATCTTACATGTCCTCTTCAGAGGCAGTTTTACAAGCTCTGCTTAAGCTACCCCAAGTAGATCAAAGAGACAGAAGAATTACACCCTTCTTCAGGCAGGATGACAAAGCAGCAAATCCTTCTTGCTCCTAAGCAAGCAGCGCAGAGACTTGCTCCAGCAGAAGAAGAATTCCCTCCTGTATGATCCTGCTGTGAGTACATCAGTGTCTGGAGGAGATTATATAAAGCGAGTTATATAATTCAGCGCTTACAGTCCTTCCCATTTGAATCGGGGAAGGCAACCCGGCTATGCCTTAGCTAATATTTAGCAAGGTGTGTTTCCTGTTGGGCCCAAATAAACTGGCATCACTGTCTGTTTTGCCTGTGAAATTCTGTGTTGCAGGAGTTAGAAATGCTCCCAGGCATAATGCGATTATGGAGTAAGGTGCATGGCAGCACTGTGTCCTTAAACAAAGGGGCATTTACCAGTAAAAGTACTCGATGAATAAAGATGACATGGCAAGGTTAGCTATGAAAACAAGGAGTTTCCACTCCCCTGTTCCAGGCTCCTGTTTCACGGTGGTCCCTAGAGTAAGCAGGAATGTTTAGAATCGTAGAATGGTTTAGGTTGCAAGGGACCTCAGAGTTCATCTAGTTCCAACCCTCTACCATGGGTAGGAGCATTTCTCAGCCTGGAGTTAGATCCAGACCCCTGTCCAACCTGGCCCTGGAAGTCCTAAGCACTCCTCCCCCTCCTCTCCAGCATTTGGAATATAGGCTGCTTGCCTGACAGACCAACCCACAGACCTGAAACACGCTTAAATAATGTAGGAGGATGACTATTCTTGTTGTTAAAAGGCACTGAAAAAGCAGAAACCAAAGCAATGTGGAGTCATAGAGTCCTCTGTGAAACAATACATCTTGAGCTTTTCAGTCAGCAACACAAATATCTGTGACACTGAGCACAGTTTAGATTTCCCTTCTCCAATTCCTGATCTCTCCTAACTCATCTCTCCAACCAGAATATTTGATGAAAGCCAGGGACCTTAGCTGTTAACTTTTCTCTTCTACATATTCCTTCAAGAGAGCGGTGGATCTGAGTGCATGAGAGTTCCTCTGCTCCTTCACGGACATCCCTGTGTGGTTCTCTCTGCTCACTCTTGCTTTCAGTTGGTTCGTTCTGAAAGGTTTTGGCTGTGGGGGATAATGACCAGTGACTGTGATAGTTCTTTTGGTAAGTCCTTCACACAACACTGTGTGCTGAGAGCATTGATCCAGGGAAAGCTTTAATCTCAGCCACGTGCAGTGCTTGAGTGGATCAGTGAGTGCGAAAGGGGAAGGAGCTCAATGTTCCATCACCTGCTATTTCACTGCGGTTCTGATGTCCTTCGGCTTCACACAGATTTCTTCCCTCACAGCGATGGATGTTTGAGTAAAGTCGATAGAACCAAAACATTAGGGGGAGACAGTGTAAATTATAAGCAGCAGACTGAACTTGTGACGAAAATACATCTTTGTTAGGGATTCGGATGAAGTTCTAAGGAGCTTAGGTAGAAGAAAGGGGGATACAGAGGTAGAGGATTTGTTTCTGCACACACACACACACACAGAGACACACAGACACATCCAGTCCTGTTCAGGTCTTTTCAAAACTCAGATCTTTCAGTCCTTGCTGTAGCTATCATTTCTGTGGAAGTTTCTCTGAACCAAGTATGTGAAATATCCAATTCCTAATACCTGATAAAATCCTTTTTTTATTAGAAAAGCAAACTGTAACACTTAGTCCCGCGGTGTATTATCTGCTGGCTGCTTTACTGCTGAGACCTTTGGAGACTGCAGCTCATTTGCTCTTCACTAGCTGCTCTGGGTAGAGCAGGAACATTCCTGTTGTGATGGGATGAGAGTTGTAGCATCCTGCCTCTCTGCCTTGCTGCTTAAATCATAATTATCTCACAATCAAGGACTGCCAAAGAGAGCTAGCCAGAGACTGAATTTATTGTAGGTACAGTAAGGGTCTAAGCATGTCTACAGCAGCCAGTTAGCCCTAGAGGCATCTAAAATGAACCCAGTTTGTACCATTCTCCAGGCCCACTTTACCTTTCTGATGGACACACTAGCAAAGGGACCCAACCTGCTGCTACGGGCACGTTCACATGGCCAGGCTTTCTTCTCAGAGCTGGCAATGTCATAATGAAGCATTTATTCCTCTCATCACATCGGAGCAAGGGACGCTGTGGCTATGGCTCTGACACGCTGACTGACAGCCAGTTCTGTGGGGGAAATGTGATCCCTCGACCCGGCTCAGCGGGTTAATCTGGGAGCCTTGACACAGCTCCAGTCTGATGCCTAAAGTCCATCTGGAATTTCTAGTCGATACACCAAAGCATCTTATCCCCTGCCTTGCTCTCTCTCCTGAGAGGGCTGTAAGGTGTTAGGAGCTGCCTTTTTCCAGCAGGAGAGGCATGATGGTTCCTGCCTGTGGGTTGTGTGTTGGTTCAGACTGCCCCTGTGAATATGAAGTATCTTTTCAAAGGGTATCGTTCACCTCAGACCACTGTAAGTACATGGATTTATAGGAGGACGTGATGAAGAATTCTGCTCAGGTGCCCAACCTTCCTCTTTAGACAGTGGAGAAGGAGGTTTCTTCCTTCTCTCTTTTAAACTGGGTGATGCAGTGAACGGGGGTTGTTCTAGCAGTGATATAACAGGGACACACACTATCTCCTCCCTTGCTTCCCCCATGTCCTGGTTTTTAAAGGGGAGGATCACCCTTCCAGGAAGGTGTTAGTGACAACAGACGGCAGCTACTGTGAATCCAGGGCTGTTGCTCACGCCCTGCCATGTGTACATGGTGTGACAGGCTGCGGTTCCCGCTCGCAAAGCTGCCCTGAAGAAATAACTAATTCATGAGAACACAGCGAATGAATAAATGAAAGAGCACTGCGGCAGAGGCGACTCGAGCGAATCATGTTCTCTGAAAGCTTAGGATTGTCTGGGGTCCTCAAAGGTTAAAGCAGTGGCTTTGGGTGTATAAAGGAAGGATTTAGAGCGATAGAGACATTACTGTCATTGTGAGCAATTAATCATATTGTAATTAGTGCTGTACTGAATTAATCCACGGCTGCGTTTAGTGGAGGAGAGAGGCTAAAGCTGGTTGGAGAGCAAGGGACAATCTTGTACACAAATGCCCTCAAGCTTTTGGTTAACTCACAACAGCATTTCTTCCTGCCCTGTGCCATGGAGCAGGAGGCCAGTCCTGGACCAACCATCCCCTTTCTGCCTCTTACTGGAGATTGGGCAGCTCTAGAAAAGCTCTGTTTTGATAAAACCATTTTCCAGGGCTCTCCTTCTATGATCAGGCACTAAGCAAAGCTTCATCACTGGGTGTATTCTGCACCACCAGTCTAATTCCATGGCTTGACTCTATCTTCTGTAGCATGTTCCAGAGAATTCCCGTGCAGCTTTGAGTCCGTGTGCATGAGATGCACAGTCACAGACACCTGGCCCCAGGAGAACAGAACTGGGAGCTGAGCTGTCTCTACTGCACAGGATTTCCTGACAGAACTATTTCTATTTTCAGACAATTAGGTTTCCACTGAAAATATTAAATTTTCAATAGGAAGGGGCTCTCTGGGAGAAATTATTTCTCAGGCAAACTATATCTTTTGGGATTATTTTTCTTTAGTCAAAAAAACCCCAGAACAACCCCAGAATAATTCTCATTTCAGCAGAGCCAAGTGCCATGTGCTGTGGCTGCAAGAGATAAAACCCCCAGGATTTAACTAACCTACAGTGTTGTGCCACGTTAAGAGAATTAATTTTGATTTCTTGAGGAATCTTGACATTATTTTGGGTTTGCTGAACCCTCCTGAAGGAGAAAGGCAGGGTTTGCCTCATTATTTTTCCTTCCTGTTGCCAGAAAAAGACACTGAACTCTAAATGTGTGGGGAGGGCAGACTGCAACAAGCTCTCACCCGTACAACTGGGAGCAGAAGCTCTTTGACCAAAGAACCCAGTGAGATGCCAACTGGGGAGGCAGAGCTGCATAAACCCCCATAAAAGTCACAGGGAGGACAGGCAGAGTCATGTGAGCCACTTCTGCGCCTTCTCCAGTTTTGTTTTGCTTGCCAAAGTATTTTAAGGGGTTGAATCATTAACTCACAATTTGCTTCTACAAGTTGGCAATGTCAAGGCTCAGCCAAGAGCCTGGTGGGGCAGAAACCACCACTCTGACAGCTCTGACCCTGTTCTGGCTGTGTCCTCAAGGTACCACAGTACTCAGCACTAGCTTGCAGTGTAAATTCCTGTTCACATACACTTTCCCTTTCTGAAGCTTGAGCAAACTTACACCGGTACCACCCCATAAAGGACCCAGAACGTTGCTGGCAGGAAACACTTAGCTCTGTTACGACAGCTTTCACGGTTGTTGGGAAAAGCTTCTTGCTTACTCAATGCTAAAGAAAACCAGAAATAACTACAACACCTTCTGCCTTCTGAGTCCTAACCTGGATGCTGCTGCTGTAGGAAGGGTTCCCCCTATTCCTGCCCCTGTGTCTTTATGATACAGACTGCACATAGCTAGTCAGTGCTCCGGTAGGATGCTCATAGCTTATGCTATGAAATCCAGCTGTGGTTTCATAGATTCATAGAATCATTCAGGTTGGAAAAGATCCCTGAGATCATCACGTCCAACCAATAACTCTATGAAGGTCAGCACTAGACCAGATGGCTCAACACCACATGTAAACAACCTTTAAACCTCTCCAGGGATGGTGCCCACCCCTTGGCAGCCTGTTCCAAGCCCTGACTACTCTTTCAGTCTAAAACATTTTCTTAATGCCCAGCCTAATCCTCCCCTGGTGCAGCTTGAGGCTGCTCCCTCTTGTTTTGTCACTGCTGGCCTGTGAGAAGAGACCATTGCTCTACCACAACCTTTCACCTGCAAAAAGCACAGTAAATCATGTGCTGGGCTGTTGTCCTAGTCAGCAGCTTGGAAGTATTTTCATGGAACGTTCAGAGAGCTGTCCTGCTGCAGTCCTCATCATCAGCAAGGCTGTAACTTCAGTGTCTTTTGAGTTCTAAACTAGCAAAATCCCCACGACGCCGAGCTGTTGCCAATGAGCCAAACACAGCATCGTAGGTAGGACTGTATATGAGTCTGGATAAACCAGGCTTAAATGCCTGTTGTTCCAGGTTCCCAATGGGAACCCCAGTCCCAAATGAGTTGGAGATGTACCAGATGACATGGTAGATGGTAGCTGCATCCTGCAGCTTCACCTGAAAATGGTTAAGGATGTGAACAGAAGAAATTAAGATTCATTGGTCTGGAAACAGGCAGCTGTGGAGCTGTAGTCCTGGCTGTGCTCTCTGACAGTTGCTTTTCTAACTTGTGTTCCTGTGTGCAAAGGGAAGAGAATAATGCTGCTACCTCATGTGCAACTGTGAGGCTGTTTTAATGGATTTTCATGGCATGGACTGCTATTTTCTTACAAAGCAGCTTTTGGGCTGCCTTGCACATTGATCTGGTAGTAACTGAAATGACCCCTGAATTCTGTCACTCCTGAAGCGTTTTGAGATCTGTCAGCAGCAACACCATGTTATAAAAACAAAGTTTTGCTATTTGCTCTCTATAAAGACTCCTCTTTCCTATGTCACTACTTTTTAAGTTAAACAGAAGGCTTTTTCTCTCCCTATGTGTGTCCATGTGTCGTAGCCTCCTTGGCTAGTTCACAGCTCTGAGCTGTGTGTAGTTTTTCACATCACAGTTGCCAGTCAGTAAAGGTTGTGCCCAACACTTCCCATCCTGCTGATCCTCCACGCTCCTTCTTCTGCTCACTGCCTGCAAGTCTGTCCTAGAGCAGCCGTGAGGTGGATTCGCTCTTGCTGGTGGATGCTGCCTGTGTAATTGGTTGAGGTTCAGCAACAAGAGTAGCAGACCCCAGTGATTCAGAATATTTTGATGACAAGCGCTGACAACGCTGCAGGCTTTGATTGACAGGTTCTGACTACCTCAGGTTCCTGCAGACTGGTTTCTGTGCTGTTCTGCCAGGCTGTCTAGATACATCTTGTCCCGCCAGTCTCAGCTCGATAGGTGCCTTCCATCAGCTACTCTCGGCTGCTGTCTGAAGATGTGGGTAACCACCACCTTTTCAGTGCCTTTTGTAGGGATTTATAGCACAGCCTGCATCCCCTGCAATGACTTTAACATCACTGTGTGGTCCCAGGGCCTGGGCTGTGAAAACCCCTGACTTTAGAGATTTCCAGCTGCAGGCAGAGTTTCTAGAGGCACTTGGTGCTCTTTGGTACAAAGGCTGATGAAGCAAATCAATCTACTGTGACAACTTCTCCAATGGTCCTGTGATTTACCACAACTAAATGCCAGGAAATCCCAACAACCTTTGGAAGCAAATCCTGGGGATCAAATCTCAGCAGGCAGCTGTTTTATCCAACATCCTACTTTTTCCTCTACCTCTCCTGCAGCAATCAAATAGCTGTCAGTTACACGGGTACCAGATTATGCCCCAAGCTACTAATACTCAAAACTGCCCCTTTTAAGGCTAATGTCTGCTTTCAGGGCTATGCACAGTGCCCTTCAAAGGTACTGGGGAACACCAGCAGCAAATGTAAAGGTGGGAGCAGTGTTTGCTTTGCCTGGGGTATGCAGTGCTTTCTCTATCCCAACCCCCCAGTTATTTTTGTGTTCCTCATTATTTATATCAGAGTAATTGACTTGCAAGACATTCTTGGCTTTCACTGTGCATTGAGTGAATTATTGACCCATCACATGGGTCGCTGATGTGAAGAGACGTCTGAACAAACCGGGTGCAAAGCAGCTGCTTTACATTCTTAATAGCAAACGTAAGCCATTAATAACTTTGCTGCTTGATGCACTTGGAGCCCACACGATTTTAGTTCGACATGCACATGGCTGAGTTCATCCTCAGTGTAATTTGAAATTCATTGGCTATGGACTTCATCTCCTTATGCTCCTTTAAAGCCTCTCCGGTGCTGAGACACGAGATGCTAATTTCAGAGTTTATGGCTGACTTGAGGTGTTACATTAGAAAAATCAAATCCAATTAAATCAACTTATTATGGAGGTCAGAGAGGAGCATTCATTGCTATTCGTTGCTACTTCTCAGCAAAGAGTAAACTCAGTGCACATTTTATGTCTTGGCCCATAAAAATGAATCCTCCCTCATCAGAAGACTCTTGGCTGCAGGACCCAGAGAGCCCACACTGGGTTTGCAGATGTTTTGTGTGTGCACTATGGGACAAACATTCTCCCCTTCCTGTGTTTCCCCAACAACTCCTAAGCTGGAGGTGAAACAGAAATCTTGCGTGGATAAAATCAATGGCTACAGAAGACTCTAAGGCCTCTTCAGCGCGTTGCTGTGGGCTGGCAATAGGGCATCAGGTTGCTGTAGTCAGAATTCTAACAGTGCTTTAATAGATTTTAGGGGCATGTAAAGGAGAGGTGCCCAGTTACTATCCTGGCAGGAACTTCTTTATTATCTAAGAAGACTGCATGTATAGATCTTCATACTCTCAACAACAAGAGAAACAGGAGAATATAGTGTGGCTTTCAAGATGGACAGATATTTAGCCCATTTGCAGATTCTTCTGCAGATGGAAGTGTTAGTTTAGATTTCTTGTGAGTTCCCACACTGTGTAAATCTTTGTCTTTCAATTTCACCATCACCGAGTGCCTGGTGGCTCTTTCTGCCTCTTATTGTCCAGCATCTGATACATTTTCTGCAGGAGGACCTCCAGTTCCAGACAAAACCAGACAGAAAAGTGAAGGGAATGCACCATTCTTAGATGCCCTTACAAGCAGCCTACCATCCTACCATCCCATTTCCAAGGGAAAAGAAGGTTGAACCTGCACAGGCATCTCACAGCTTTCCTATTCATTCAGGAACTGTCTCCTGTGGTGTCGATCCATTCCACCAACCCAAGGGAAACTACTGAATTGCTGACTTCAGCAGCTCAGGTGCCTCAGAGTTCCTTTCCATCATCAGGAACCAGTTTCTCAAGATGAATTGTTTCCATCCCTTTACTTCTCTTGAACTTAACTTCTATGTTCAGGTGTTACCTACCTAAATCTTTTGTTTAAAATCTTGTGCTGGTTCCTCTACTTCATGCAGAACTCAGAATGTCATTTGAGGTTTCCAGAGCCTTAGGAAAGGGGTGTAAATGCCTTTTACACCCTGAAATCCCTAAAGGATTTGCCCTCACCCAACTTTACCCTTCAAACTGTTAGGAAAGTCCAGACAGCTAATTTAAGAGACACACAAGAGTTGTAGTGAAGACCTGAGGAGCTGTTGTTCATGGCATCTCATGTCACCAGGTTACATGAGGAACCTGGGGGATAAGATCAGACATAACCTCCAGATTTGAGATGAACAGATTAACCTGCTTGACTTTGCATTTCCTCTCGACTTTAGAAAACGTTCACATACAGGAAGGCCATTCAGATCAGAGTAGCTCCATCCTATAATGCTTCTGCTTGGGGAGAAAACTCTTTGGGATCGAAATTCCTAGGGCTTCAAACAGTATCTGGCTGTTTGTAACCTGTTCCACTGTTACTGTGCACATTTGTCCCTTCAGCACAGAAAGCAATTGAGAGAGTTTATTAAAGTATAAGCCCAGGGAAACTGCTTTGCATTTGCCATGGAATGCTGCCGAGGAAGTGTGTTCACATGTCAAATAGAGAAATGAATAAAAAGCACCTTACCTCTGTGAGCTCTCAGTACGGAGTGAGCAAACTCATCAGCCACACAGATCCCGGTGTGCTCCAAGGTACCTGTTCTGTAGAAAAGACTCGTTAAGATTTTCAGGGTGGGCTAACAAAGAAACCCTCTGAATGTGAACTGGAAAGCTCCTTTTTTCCCATGTGCAGGCTGAACTATGGCCCAGTTTCACGGACAAGAAATAGAACCCCAGGGTCCCTACTGCCAGTCAGTCTTTGGTTGGGTTGCGCCACCACTAGCCCTTCTGTAGCCTCTTGTCTTGGAAAGCAAAGGGACATTCCCATGTAAGGTCCCTGCAATCCCACTTTAGTCCAAGACCTAAGGATGCACCTTGGTCACCAGGCGTTAAGGTGAGCTGCTGATAACAGCTGAAACAAAGAGTAGCTTTGAGGTGCAGGATGCTCTGAACTCCAAGGCTAGGAAATGCTTTCACCATGACCACTGCCCTTCCAGACCCACCCAGTCACCCCAGAATGTCACTGCTTACCTGCTAAAGAGGTGGGTCCGCACAAGTGCCAAGAAATGTGAATTCCCAGAGCTGCTCTCTGTTACATTTCTCCTGAAACAGTCAAGGACAAACAACAGATCTGGATGGAGCTGGAAACCAGTGCGAAACTCAGCAAAAGGAAATGAGTCATGAGAACCTCTTTCCAGCACCTGTCTCGCCACCTCCCAGCCCCCTGTCTCCTTCACCCAAATACAAATCCATGATTAAGACTTAGTGCCCTTTGCCCCTGTCCTTCTCCACTCATTGCTCCCACTACGCAGGTCTGTGTTTCCATGTCCTCACATGCTCCCGTCAGCTCCTTGCTGACTGTCTCTCAGCCCCAGAATCTCATACCCTCTTCTTGTCCATCTTTAGCACCTCACCTGTGTGCTTTGTGCCACTTTGTTCTGATCCCCAGTCCTCAATCAGGAGCAGAGCAGGACCTAGCAGCCCAAACGATGTCGGTATGTGCCACAAGTTACGTCTAATCAGATGTATCAGGGTGTGCTGGGGTTCTTATGCAAGGCCACCTACAAGACTGGGTGCCACTGCCACTGCCTAGCATGAGCCGGTGGTTCTGCAGTCTGTGTAATGCATGAACCAGCCCCCAGAAACCTCTGGTGTCACTAGGTATTGGCTGAAAGGCTCAACCCCTGGGCACTGCTGCACCTGCATCAGACCTGAGCTGGCCACTCACAACAGCACCTGTCTGTGCTGGGTCTTGGGTTAGAAGCTGATCACCAAAACTCTTTCATGCTGCATGTTTGTTGGGCTTGAGGGTACCAGTGGCAGTTATTAGACAAGCACCCAGGCTGTGGTCTGGGAAATGGAGGTGCTCGGTACAGAAGCAAGCTCTTACTTCCCGATCATTCAAACCACGACTTTGTTATTTCTATAATTTCATTCTATCACAGAGACTTTGCCCCTCTTGTGCAGCAAAGATGCATCATGCAGAGAATGGGTTTGTTTAAGTAAGAACTCTTATGGTGTCTCTCCTCAGACGCTCCCAGAGAGCATTACTAATAATTCATTAAAGGGGCACTGTCAGCTGGAACACTTTTAATTACCATTTCTGACAAGTCAACCCTTAAGTGGAGTGCCCTGATTTTTAAATTCATTGCTAACACTCATGCAGAGGTTTTTCTCTTTCTCCCCACCGATGCTTAGACAGGTTGAGAACAGTAATTGATTGCGAGACGAAGGAAGCGAAGCGTGTGCTGGTGTCATCAGGCCCAAAACGGAAGATAATTTAAGGCTGCTTACTCTTTTTTAACACTAGTTTTGAGAATCTTGTTAGCACAGCCTCCAAGCATCTTGGTGCATGTGAAGGCAGGGAACAGCTTGGAGCAGGTTGCTGTTGTGAAACTGGAACACCTTGGACTCAAGATATAGCTGGGAAAATTGTTCCTGTGACTTGTTAACTGACTGTACATGCTTAGCTTATAAGTATCTAGCAGGGGAGGGTGAGCTGGCCAGGACTAATATGGGGTTAAAGCAATGGTACCTGTTATTACCACACAAGGCAACCTGTATCACCCTAGTTTTCATAGAATCATTAATGCTGGAAGAGACCTCCAAGATTATCAAGTCAACTGTCAATCCAACTCCATCCTGCCCACTAAATGCTGTTCTCAAGGGCCACATCTGCACATTTTTCTAACATCTCCAGAGATGCTGACTCCACCACCTCCCTGGGCAGCCTGTTCCAATCCCTGACCAGCATTCCCAGAGAAGAGCAGTGCCTGAACTTCCATCTGCTTCCTCATGTATCTGAGGTGACTACAGCAGGCACAGAGTTTCTTCAGCAATGTTCTCTCAAGCCTCAGTAGCCTGTTCTATGGGAGCAGAACCTGAAGCAGAGAACTATCAAGAAGGCTGCCCAAGGTAGGCAGGCAGGAAGCAGATTAGAATCCACACAAGCCATTCCTCAATAAAAGCCCCCCTGGTTCCCTTGCTCTAGTCCATTAGGTGACAATTTTGTGCAAGGAAAGAGAAGGGACAGACTGTCTAGAAATACTGTTGATTTTCTCAGTTAGCTCTCAAGAAAGCAGTATGGCAGAGCCTCTTACCTTGTGTCTTACGCTGCTGTGACTGCAGAAGGGAGGTGGAAGAAAAAGCTGCCGTCTTTGTGTCCCCAGACCATGGAATTTCCACGGTACTTTGGTCCAACAGCTTCTGTATCAAAGGAAGAGAGCCCAAGGCCCTCTTTGGCTTTTATGTGTGGCTGTGTCAGCTCAGACTGGTTGCCAGCTCATCTATATGCAATGGCTCATTAGCATTGGGGCTCCATTTGTGTCTTGTGCTTGAAAGGCAGAGGAATGGCTGCCGGACGGGAGGGTTGAGCTGCCAAACACAGGGAAAGTAGAACCTCAGGAAGCTGATTTTCATAGATTCATGGAATTGTTCAAGTTGGAAGGAACCTTAAAGATCATCTAGTCCCAACCCCCCTGCCAGGAACAGGGACCCCCCCCCACTAGACCAGAGTGCTCAAAGCCCCATCCAATCTGTCCTTGAACACTTCCAGGGAGGGGGCAGCCATAACCTCCCTGGGCAACCTGGTCCAGGGTCTCAGCACCTTCATCGTGAGAACTTCCTTCTGATTTCCAGTCTAAACCTCCTCTCTTTTCTCTTACTGTCAGCAGCATCTGAGTCTCTTGTCAGAGTACAAACACAGCAGCACTCCTGTGGAACAGGCTTTACTTTGCAAGGACAGTGTGGTTTGGAAAGAGCCAGATGGCTGGTTCTTGGTCTTGAGACCTCCCATAACAAAGCTAATTCTGAAGAGGTTAATTCTTCTGCTTCCATCTCCTGCTCAGAAGGAGTTTCTTCTCACTCCAAGACAGGCACCTCTACATTGCCTTGTAGGGGCGCCCATCCTCCATTAGTAGAGAGACGACTCAGATGATTGGAGCTGTGCCTGTCCCTATCTTTTGGAAACCTGCTGTAAATCATACGTTCATAGAATCACAGGGTTGGAAGGGACCTAAAAAGTTCATCCAGTCGAACTCCCCCTACAACAGTCAGGGCCTGATCCAGTCTAGATTGCCTAGAACCCCAGCCATACTGATCTTGAATGGCTTCAGGGATGGGGCCTCTATCCCCTCTCTGGGCAGCCTGGTCCAGGGATCCCCCATCCTCAGATTCAAGAGCTTTTTCCTCCTGTCCAGCCTCACTCTGCCCTTTTCCAGCTTCAAACCATGACCCCTTTCCTAGCTTTATTAGCCCTGGGGAACAGCCTTCTCCAGCCTTCTGACAACCCCTTTCGGGGACTGGAAACTGCTCTAAGGTCCCCCTGGAGCCTTCTCCTCAGGCTGAACAGCCCCAACTCTCTCAGCCTGTCCTCCTAATACAATCAATGATAAATTGAGTTCTACCCTCAACATTAAAACCTCCAGACTGGACACCAGTCTCCCCTTGGTTACTCAGCAATAAGAACTCAGAGCTTCTAGCCAGCTACAAGTGGGGGGTGTCCTGCAGGCAGGATCCCCTGAGCATTAGTGGAGCTGTAGAACACGATTTGTGTGATAAAGAATATTACTGAGGTCTGTTCACACAGCTGAAACCCAGAGGATCTTTGTGACTCAGTGATACCAACATTTGCCCCAGAGTGTTCTGAAGATAAAAAATCACTGATACGAGGAACTAAGGGCAGTCCTTAGCCAACCCATTGTTTTACTAGATCCACCACTATTAGTAAATGTTATAATGCTCGAGCAGCACTGTTCCATCTTCAAAGCATGTTCATCCATCAGATACACTCCTTACAACATTCCTGTGAGGCAGGTGAGCTGATAGGAACACCAACACAACCTTAGAGAACTGATGGTGAAATTGCTCCAGGTACCTTCACCCGGAGCTGATTGCTGTGGAGAACTCTGAAATAAACGGGCTACTTTTGCACCCCGTGGAATCCCGTTCTTTTCACCTATTGGCAGCTCAGGGTGGCACAAATTGAATTTTCTTGCATCACACAGCAGACTGAGGATTGTTTAACACAATTTTTCAAAGCAGCAAGCTAGCTCTCCTGAAATGCAACTCAATGGGATTTTCCCCCCACACACACACACTAGCTTCAAAGAGCATAGTTGAGCCCTTAAAGGGATTTGCTTCTGTTAAATATTATCCTCAAAACTGAGAAATTAAAAGCAAATGAGCTTTCTTCCTTTCTCCTCGAAGACATGTCAAAAGAATATTATGGGAAAGAATAGCTTTCTGCAGCTCACTGAGACTCCTCGAGTGAATTCAATTGCAGGTTCTTAGGAAAGAGTGTAATTAACCACTTTATTCAGTCTGAAGCCAGAAAATTCTTTCTATATTTGGCAGAGCTGGAGGGGGGGAGGGAGCAAACGACCTAGATTTCCACAAGTGACAAATGACTCCTAGGTGCTCTGTCTGTGATGCCTTTAGTGGCAGAGATTCCCCAAAAGCTTGCGGCAATGTGACTGCGCTTCATAGTCCCTCATGTTAGGAGGAGAGAGCAAGGACTGAAGCTGCCAGGGGACGGTTAGGATGGATGTTAGGAAGCCCTTCCTCATGGAATGTGTGATCAGACCCTGGAATGGACTGCTCAGGGAAGCAGTGGAGTCACTATCCCTGGAGGGGTTTAAGCAAAGACTGGCTGTGGCACTTAGTGCCCTGGTCTGGCTGATGGGGTGGCGTTAGGTCATGGGGTGGGCTGGATGATCTTAGAGGTCTTTTCCAGCCTCAGTAATTCATTGAGTCTGTGATTCTGTATGTTTGGCACCCAAGACACTCAGAAAGCAAGGCTGTTGTGTTTGTGAGTTGTTGTTGTTAGGGTGACCTTGCTGTGCCCACAGCTCCCCTAATTTCCCACAATTTCCCCTTGTCTGAGCTGGCTTTGTTCTTCTCCTGGAAATGTAACTTGGAGAGCATCTCCCCTGACAAGAAATGGGCAAAGCAAGGTGTGACTGAGCTGATGTTTTCACAATGTCCCTGGCTGTCTTTATGACCTTTTCTTGGTGGTTTGATGTTTTCCATAGTAAAGCCGTCGTGGTCTCTACGAAGCAAGTCTTCCCTGAAGAGCCTGTTTGCCTAATAGCTGCTTTTTCTGTAGAAATGCTGATAATCCCCATTCTGACAGCAGGGAAAAAAAGATTTAATGCCTTTATCTTTTGGAATGGTTATTTATAGAAGAGGAGGGGCCCAAAGACGTAACCAGCGCTTCATATTTTAAGAATAGTTCTGCAGGCGGTTGTTTATTCATTAACCTCGGTGTGGGGAGGCTGGCAGTTTCCCAAGGACTTATTTACTTTGTGTTAACCACAGGGAGGGATTTGAAATCCTTTGGGAGTTTTATTGTGAGTCCCAAGAGGGAGGATTCTGCCCTTCCAGTTATTTCTCATTTTGTAGGAGCAAAATGCTGAGCAGATTCTAGATTCTCCTGTGTGGCAACAGGAGACTGAATATTCAGTCTGATATTTGTAGGCTTGAGATTAATTCCTAAAACTTTCTTTTCTGAGAAGGGGCACCACCACATCTGAGAGAGATATAGGGGTTTGCTCTGTGTAGCAGGGAGTACCACATAGAATCTTAGAACATCCAGGTTGGAAAAGACCCTTGAGATCATCAAGTCAAATCATCAACCCTGCTCTACAGAGTTCATCCTTAAACCAGATCCCTCATCACCACATTCAAAGGATCTTTAAACACCTCCAGGGATGGTGACTCAACCCCCTCCCTGGACAGCCTGTGCCAAGCTCTGACTGCTCTTTCCATGAAAACATTTTTCCTAATGCCCAGTGTAACCCTCCCCTGCTGCAGTTTGAATGCCTTCTCTCTTGCTCATAGAACCATGGAATCATAGAATCCTGAGGGATGGAAAGGGACCTTGAAAGATCATCCAGTCCAATCCCCCTGCCACAGCAGGATCACCTAGACCAAGTCGCACAGGAACACAGCCAGGAGGGTCTGGAACATCTCCAGAGAAGGAGATTCCACAACCCCCCTGGGCAGCCTGTTCCAGTGCTCCAGTACCCTCCTTGGGAAGAAGGTCCTGCTGATATTGATATGGAACCTCCTCTGTTCCAGCTGTAACCCACTGCCCCTTGTCCTATCACCAGATGACCTTGAGAAGAGCCTGGCTCCATCCTCCTGTTACCCACCCCTCCTGTCTTTAGAGACATTCATGAGGTCACCCCTCAGCCTCCTCTTCTCCAAGCTCAAGAGACCCAGCTCCCTCAGCCTTTCCTCATCAGGAAGATGCTCTACTTCCTTCATCATCTTCCTTGCTCTATGCTGGACACCCTCCAGCAACTCTGTTCTATCACTAATTGCTTGTGGGAAGAGACCAGCAGCCACCTCTCCACAACATCCTTTCAGGTAGTAGTAGAGAGCAATGACCCTCAACCTCCTCTGTTTTCAAACTAAAGAGCCCCAACTCCTTCAATCACTGTTCATAACATTTATTCTCCAGGCTTTTCACCAGTGTCATTGCCCTCCTCTGCACCTGATCCAACCCCTTGATATCTTTCCTGTATTGAGGTGCCTAAAACTGGACACAGTACTCAAGATGAGGCCTCACCAGTGCCCAGCACAGAGGAACAATCACGCCCCTACTCCTGCCCACACTACTCCTATAGAAGCCAGAATGCCATTTGCCTTCTTGGCCACCTGGGCACACTTCTGGCTCAGATTCAACCACTTGTGTATTAGAACCCCCATTAGTAGGGCTCTTTTCTATCAGACACCTCTCCAACCACCCTTTCCCTGTAGCACTGCATGGGGTGTTGTGGCCCCAGCACAGGATCTGGCACTTGGCCTAGTGGAAGGACAGACCATTGACCTCAGCCCATCGATGCAATCCATCCCAGTCTCTCTATAGAGCCTAGCTTGGTGTCATTTGCAGACGTAACACACACTATAGCAGGCTGGAGTATCACCAGCACCCTCTCTTACACATGGCTGAATGCAGATAGTCTCAAAGAAAGGGTAAATCTCAAGTGTCTGCAGTGGAGGAACAGTTTAACCTAATGGATGAAGATGATTGTATCCCTCATCCCCTCCAGCACATTTAAGGTTGCTACTAACACAAGTAAAAGGTTCCTAGTCACTTCATCCTTCCCTGTTCTAGGACAGCAGGTAGTTGAAGCCCTTGGTCTCCTCTGCTACCTGTAATGACAAAATTTAAATGCATAGGCTATTCCAGCTCAAGAGCAAGGCTGGCTGTAGTGCTGGCTTGGCAGTGCCTGTGGAAACCCAGAAAGGTAGGGACCTGGGTTGTTTAACTCCTTGGAGTCTCTGGCAGTGCTGAACGGGATTTTCTGCCTTTTGCTTTGCAGAGCAGTGTGTAGGGGATGGGCAAACAGCACCAGTGGCAGCTGAGCATGGGAGGGAGAAGTGGCTGCCACTGATGGGTTGCTTGATGTCTTTTAGACGTGTTCCCATGCTGACATTTTCCTGGGCTTTTCAGAAAGGGTAGAGGACTGGTGACAAGAGCTTTGCACTGTCTGTAAGCTGTTGGGCTAGGACAGCCCTAGAGATATCCTGAAGTGGCCCGGAATCCCCCCAGTGCCCATGCAAGCCCCTAGGGTATCCCCTCTACTGGTAATGCCACGTGGGGAAATGAAGTTTGTGTAATTCTGTTTATGGAGGAAATTATGCCAACCCCTCGCTGGAAGGGGCAAAGCTCATTACTGGTATTTACTTGTAATTCAGCTACTTGGCAGGAGAGGTTGGGCAGAGAAGTCCTTACTGCCCCTGGAAATGTAGGGCAGGGTTGGACTGCAACAAAGACACTTCTCTCCTCTGGGGTTTAGCTCAGGCTGTCTTGCTGACAGAGTATCTGAGATGGAGCAGGGGCACCTCCGAGGAGCCCTTAGCCGGGTGCAGGGTGTAAAATCACCCATGCAGATGCAGCCAGTGGTTAAATCACGAGCAACTTCCCTTCTCTCGCTCACTGAGACCTCCTTTTAAAAAGTTAAGCTCAGCACACAGGGAAAAAGAGAAAACTGATTTATTGGTATATTGGCAAAAGATGAGGCTTTTATTGATACCCCTGTATTGACAGCTGTGTCCTTGTCCCCTTACTCCCACTCCTGAGCCAAGCAGTCTGCGATGAGATACGTGTGTGGTGCTGCAACGCCAGTGCCTGCTCTGAGCAGCGACACGTGCGACGCGGTGACAGCATTTATTAATTTGGTGGAAGAAGGAGCACAGATGTCTCAGGTACACACCGTGCTCTAACAAGGATTTTTCTGAGCTGCCATCGATCAAGTGGTATGAAGCCTTGAAATGGGATCACACTTCATTTCATCCCCTGTGTGTTTCCTCTCTCATTGTTTTCCAAATAAACACACTACTGGAAGCTCTATAAAAGGTATTTATGGAGGATTCCAGTTGTTCTCAAGGACATGAGGAGTTTCTGAAATACTGGTGTCTAAGTGTTGTCCCGACCCCAGGCTTTGAGGCTATCAGGTCTGGGTTTGCTACAAGCAGAGATGTTTCAGCCAAAGGCTTTTTCTGGAGCATGTGATACCCTGCTTGTTTGAGCAAAACAGATAGCTCAGTAAAGAGCAGTATGGCATGAGCTGATCAGATGTACCTGTGTGGGGACTGGGAGAGCAGCCACATGAGCAGCAATGAGCAGAGCACCAGCAAAGTTCAGTTTCTGGAGAAGGGAATATGGTCTTGAGCTCTAATGAACATGGTGCTGGGGAACTGAAGATGAACTCTTGGAAGGTCTGTTGTCTGTGCCTCCATTTTTTGACCCTTTGTACTTTGCAGATGAAGAAGGCAAGAGTCCTGCCCATTAGGGTTGGAAGAGACCTCCAAGCTCATCCAGTCCAACTATCAACCCAACCCCACCCTGCCCATTAACCCTGTTCTCCAGGGCCACATCTACTCTTTTATTGACCCCCTCCAGGGACAGCAACTCCCCCCTCCCTGGGCAGCCTGTTCCAACCACTGACCACTCTGTTAAGGAAGAGATTTCTCCTGATGTCCAAACTAACCCTCCCCTGGCACCACTTAAAGCCATTTCCTCCTGTCCGGTGATGGGCAACTTGGGAGAAGAGACCAACCCCCACCTCTCTCCACCTTCCTCTCAGAGAGCTATAAAGTGCAATAAGTTCTCAGCCTCCTTTTCTTCAAGCTAAACACCCCCAGTTCCCTCAGCCTCTCTTCATCAGGCCTGTCCTCCAGGCCCTTCACCAGCCTGGTTGCCCTTCTTTAGACCCCCTCAATGTCCCCCTTGTTTTTGAGGTGCCCAGAACAGAACCCAATACACTGTTATTCTTTGCAGATAACCACCCCCTGCCCTGCCATTCTTTAAGATCCTTTGAAAAGCTGAACCATTAATCTTCTTGCTCCTCTTAAGCTCCCAAATATTATCCATCCTCTGGTGTGCTCTGAGGCAGGACCTTCTGGGTAGCAGCCACGTTCCCCCTAGGGATGTATCTGTAAGGTGAGTTCGAGGTCAACTTACTGACGATTGACCACATCAGCCTCCTCTTTCTTTCAGCTTTAGGAATTCATTCCATCTGTGCTGTGTTTGCCCAGCTGGCCTCAGCTGCAAGGTACAGGCTGTTAGACTCAGGGTTTGGTTGGTTGACTGTTATTACCGGTTTCACTTTGGACAATGTCCCAGTTGCCTAGCAATGCCAGTAGGTGCTTTGGAAAGAAATAGTCAAGCGTAAGCGTTCTGCAGGTAGAGCATTATACTCTGCTTCACATCGAGTGCTCTTATCTGGATGTCTCCACAGCCTCTACCAGCATCAATCAGTGAAACATCCTCTCTTTTGGAATGTGGGGGAGCAGGAGGCAGATACAGTGAGCAGCCAGCATTCTGTTTTTCACAGATGATAACCAAGGCAGAGAAAAGCAAAGGAAGGCAAAGCCTGGTTTGATACCCTGACTCAAGGGAAGTCAAGCCTTGATCTGTCACGGGAGTGATGCAGAAAGCTGAGAGCCTGTCTCTGGGAAGAACCAGAGCTCTGCTGAACTCCCTCTGCAGCTCCAGGGCTGGATGGAGCTCACGGAGCTGGGCAGAGCAAGGAAATGAGCGAGTCGTGAGGAGTGATTGTTTAGTCGGTTATTTCCCAAGAGTGGGAGAACGGTCCCAGAGGCAGCGCAGCCACAGGACAGGGCAGAGAAGAAATGAGCACATCCTCTTCACATGTTTTATGCTCTTTGTTCTGTTCTTTCACTGGGGAAAGGGCTATCACTGACAGTTGTCTCAGTTCCGTGGAGAACTTGTGAAATGGATGCAATGCCTCCTCAGGGAGAGAGAGGATGCAGGAGCCACTTTTGTGCTCAGAACAGCTGCCAACATGACTGAGGAGAGCATGTGAGATGTAGGCAAGGCTAGTGGCAGCTACAGCCCCTGCAGTGCCCTTTACCACCAGTATAGCAGTGCTGGCTGGTAACTTTGTCCTCATTTCTAAGGGCAGCAGAGCGGGCTGGCAGTCTCACACTGTACCCATAAAAGTTGCCATTGATTTGGTGTCTGGTTGCTGTTATCAAAAGAAGAAAACACGAAGCAGCCTGTTTGTTTTTCCCCCAGCTAAACCTGCAGGTGCTTTGGCTGCTCTTTACTGAAGTACTTTTACTGGACGACCATGCAAAACCCTGGGCCCTGCTTTTGAAGGTCAGGACATCAGAAATGGCTGAGTAAAGAATGACTGTTTTACAGATGAGTGAACCCATCAAACCCAGTCACTCAAGAGGGCAGTAAGAACGGGCTTGATAGCAGAGAGTTGTTACCACATTTGGCAGTAGAAAACAGCCTGGAGTAGCAGCTACAACCTGCTGGTTGTGTGTGAGCACTGAAAATAGTCAGTGCTCTGTCTTCACACATATAAAGGATTCATTTGCAGGCTGGGAAAAAACATACAGTGGGCACAGACCTGACTGGGCCATTCCCAGTTAAGTTGTGGACAGGTTGCTCTGGATTATTCGTAGCTTCCTTCAAGGGGCAGTTGGTCTTAGAGTCTCTGCCTTAGGGTTAGACTCAGATGCAGGAGTTTAGCCACCTCTGAATAGGGTTGGCTCCTCATCTCTGTTGACCATAGCAGATTCAGAGACTAGGTTAGGGAGCTGAAGACAGTTCTCTGTCCTTCCTCTCACAATGGGTCCATATACTGAAGCCTGTGCTGGAGTTCCCTTTGGTAAGCTGCTTTTGTCATGTCTAGTGCCACAGAGCCGCAAGGAGCTTGACTTCTGTCTAGAAAGGCACCTTCATTTCTTGTAGGAAGATTTTCTGTAGGTCTCTATCACCCACACTGAGCTGAACCTCCGTGTTGCAGATGGCAGATGTGCCAAAATATGCACAGCAGCTCATGAGTACTTTCTAAACCTGTTAATTCATGTTTAGTCCTCATATATGGGTGAAGTACATGTATGGTTGGAGAGGGTCCTTCTCTGGAACTCTCTTCAGCCATGAATACACATACCCTGGTTCCCTGATCATATGAGCAAAGACTGATAGAGCTGGGTTTGTTCAGCCTTAAAAAGGTTTAACAAAGCCAAGTACCAGGTCACGGTCTTCAGTCACAACAACCCCCAGCAGATACAGGCTTGGGGAAGAGGGGATGGAGAGCTGCGTGCCAGAAAAGGACCTCTGGTCCTGTTGGTTGACAACTGGCTGAACAGGATCCAGCAGGGTGCCCAGGTAGGGGGCCAAGAAGGTCAACCACATCCTGGCCTGCATAAGGCACAGGGCAACCAGCAGGGGTAGGGAGGAGATGATGCCTCTGTACTCTGCATTTGTGAGACCTCACCTTGAGTACTGAGTCCAGTTCTGGGTGCCACAGTATAAGAAGGACATTGAGGTGCTGGAGTGAGGCCAGAGAAGGCCTCATAGCCCAGAGAAGGGCTATGAGGGAAGAGGTCTGGAGAACAGCTGAAGAGCAGCTGAGGGAATTGGGGTTATTTATTCTGAAGAAGAGAGGGCTGAGAGGAGACCTTATAGCTCTCTACAGCTACCTAACAGGAGGTTGTAGCGAGGCTGGTGCTGGCCTCTTCTTCCAAATTACTAATAATAGGAAAAGGGGAAATGGCCTCAAGCTGCATCAGGGGAGGGTTAGATTGGATCTTAGGAAGAAGTTCTTTCCTGAGAGAGTGGTTGAGCACTGGAACAGGCTGCCCAGGGAGGTGGTGGAGTCACCATCCCTAGAAG
>VZRI01012417.1:108742-150288 GCA_013397515.1 Upupa epops
TGAGGCCATGGTCAGGGGTTGGGGAGATGTTGGGATGAGGGCTGGACTTGATAGAGGTCTTTTCCAGCTGTAATGATTCTGTGATTCTATGAGAAGAGAAGGCTTAGGGGGATCTTATCACCATGTACCAGCACATAAAGGGTGGTTACAAGATGATGGAGACTCTTTTCACAGGGAGTCCCATAGAAGATACAAGTGGTGATGGGTACAAGTTGCTCCTATGGAGATTCCAGTTGACTCCAGAAGGAAATTTTTCACTAAGAGAGCAATTAGAGGCTGGAATGGTTTTCCCAGGGAAGGATGGATGCTCCAACTATGGACAGTTTTAAGGCTCAGCTTGACAGGGTGCTGGGCCAACTCATTTAAACTGGATTTCTTTAACAGGTTGGACTCGATGATCCTTGGGGTCCCTTCCAGCTTGGTCTTCTGTGACACTTCACACTGGCATGTGTCCTTTCCATGAAAGAGCAGGGGGGAAAAGACCTTTTTTCAGTACAGCTTCTGCTTCATCGGAACTTCCTTGCAGACAGGATGGGTGGCTACATTCTGCATTAGAGAGACGCTAGCTTTCACCCTTGGGAATGGGCTGGAGAGTGAAGAACCATTGTGGTTGCCCACTCCCCTCTACTGGCCTGTGCAGGGAGTGCTGAGGCAGCACTGCTGGCTACTGCCCCTCTACTGGCTCTCTGCAGGGGGGGAAATAGATGGAGAAAAAGCGTGGGAAGGTGAACCTTTGGGGCAGAAAGCCCAGTGTTAGCATTTCCATGCCACATGTACCAGGGTACCACAAAGCTCCATCTTCCTTTTTAAATTAGGGCCACTGTCTCCAATAAGAAATGAAGGAGCCCAACTTCCCTGGCATGACATTTTTCCACAGCAAACGGGTGAAACCAGAGAGGCTGGACTTTTTGTCCAGCACTGGTTGTCTTCAGGGATTGGGTTGACACAGAGTTCTGAGTTGAAACCAGGGTGACAGTGGGTCTACGTGTCCTTTGGCTTGAGTAGCCTTAGCTCAGATTTAACAAAGTTCAGATGAGAACAACATCTGGTCCAGGTACCTGCGGGAATTCCCCTGGCATTGGCTCAGAATGCTGAATAAGTCCTGGATAAATCACCCAAAGCGCCGATCGTAGCAATTTCTGGCAATGCAATTCCAACAGCTTCACTGTCTGACGAGGTGTATGCACACTGTCAGGACAAATGAATCGATTCGCTGTGAACAGGACAGTCCTGAGTCTGCAGGTTCCAGAGGTGTCATTAGTGAGGCAACTCCAGAGCCCAGAGCAATCGAAGTGCTGAGATGACATAACCCAGCCATCGTGCTGGAAAACGTTATGACATGGAAAAGCCTGAGGGACTGAAAGAAGCCTCAACAGAACAACAACCGTGTCCATATGGCGTCGTATTTCCTGGGAAAACGCTCTTGTCTGCTTTTTGACATGTCTGCAATCCTGGTGTTATGCCTCGTTTGCACTGGTACGTTCTGGGAAGCCAAGTCAGTAACTCCCTGTGCCTGCTCTTACAGCAGAGCACAGCGTGACACGCAGAGCCATCGCAGTTATCCTGTGCTTGTATGGCACGCTGAGAAGGCGCTGTAAAAGCTGAGACTACGCTCATCTCCTCAGACTGAGATACCAAACAGCGGGTGAAGTTCATAACTAACAGAAACATCTTGAAACTTCTTGGGTGAAGAACCTTTTCTTGTGCTGTTTCAGCTCAGGGCAGGTCTGGGACATCGAGTTGCTGCATGGGGTGGCAAAGGAACAAGCCTCAGGCAGATCCAAGCAGGGAGAAAACTTCACTGCGTGGCTGTGGGGCAAATCCAATGCTTTTGCTGCCAGGTCCCTGTCACCAAGCTGTGCACACCCTGGTTTCATCCAGCTGCAAAGCAGGTCCCAGCAAACTCCCCTAGTTGTTCTTCAGCAGGATAGGGAGCACATTGAGGAAGCTTTCCAAGTTAAGGGCTCTCCAAAAATCATCCTGCAGCATTTGTGTGGGTCCCAGTGCAAACCCTTCATGCTCTTTGGTGGATGACATCAAGCGGGAGGGAACTCAAGAACCCACCCCATGTCCTTGAGGGAGAGGCAGGAACAGAGGGACCCAAGTCACAGGGGTTTAGCACATTTTGTCCTCGCTGCCGTAGCAGTTCTGTGTTGTGAACATGCATCAAAGTATTGCTTGATAGGTCTTTAATTTCCTTTGGTTTCACTCTCAACAGGCTTCTCTGGGGACAGTCAGAACGTTTCCAGTGTTATTGACTGTCGTCTCTGCAAACCGAGTGGAGGAAAAATATTCCGATAATAACTATGAAATACTGGAGGCGTGCTGGGCTTGCTGGATGATGCTCTGGTTTTAATATTATATATTTTTTACTCCCTCAGATGGTAGTTTCAAGGTCAGCTGGCTCCATAGATACAAATATGCCAAGAACACAACGTACAGATGTGCCAGGAGTCAGGGACACAGACATGCTGGCACTGTAAACAGACCTGGATCCTGTCCAGTATTGCAAGGCAGCAACAGGAGTGCTCATAAAAAAGCACTTTATTACAGCGGTATCAGGCTTTATCTTTTCTCCCCGTTGCATCATTAAACAGAAGTTTCTCCCATTTTTTGAGGAAAAGCCTGGATTCAGCACAATCTCTGCATTTTATTTGGAGGATGGGGAAGATTTTATTCATGTGCTACCTAATCTTAGAGCAATATCTGGGCATGTAATAGACAGTATGGTTCCATGAATAAGTGACTGGAGTAGAAACTGGTTATTTTGCTGATTCTGCTGCTGATTTATTGTGTAAACACAGAAAAATCTCTTGCTGTAGCCGTTACAAGGTGCCATATACCATCCCCATTGCTTTTGTCAGTTATTAGCTTGAACTAAATATCACCCAGTCAGGCAAAAGCTGGAAATATCTTCATCTAGCAGTCTGTGGCAGAGCTAAAATATTAATGCATTTTATAGTGTAGTTATTTTTCCTAACTGTCAGTTGTTGCTACCAAGGCAGGGAATTCCTTATAAATATTGAATGCTGCTGCAAGGGCTGGGGGTGGGGTGGGGAAATAGAAATCTAGAGATTCTTCCCTTCCCAAATGACTGAGGAACTTCTGAAAATCCTCCTAATGTTAGCAAATGCCGTGGCTAGCCCAGAGCAGTTCCCTTAGTTACTGGGATTTTCTAATAAATAGTGGTAGCTCTTTAATTGAACCAGCCCATGCAGATTACTAGGCAGAAGCACCTTGGGGAGGGCTGGAACAATTGGGTTTGTTCTTGATGGCTCCCTAGAAGTTGCTGTAATAAGACGCACCTCGGAAATTGGCTCTGGAGGTCTGTCACATGTAACAGAGTAATTGCAGAGACGATCCATTGCCCAGTTTAAGCACTGGAATTCTAACGAAGCACAAAATGCCCCTGGCAAAGCCCTTGCAGGCCTTGCAAGGAAGGTGTGGACATGGTCTGCTGTAGTCAGCAATCTCCTTGTTACTCTGTTATGGCACCAGGAGTTAACATTTTGGCTCTTTTATGGACCTTTTGATTCTTTTAAGGACAACTGAAAGGATCCTACCTATTCAAGGTAGAGTTCAGTGTTTCACTAAAATTCAGGGTTTAAAATGGGGGTTGAAGCTGTTCCATCCTCAGATCTCTGGGTCAGATTTCATCCTGGCTAACTGACTAAAGCTTTAAATTCCAATGACATCCATCACTGACATCCACAAGTGACCAAGCTCTGAGCTCCACCACAGCCGGCACTCATTGTAATAAAGAAGCCAAGTGTTAGCTGCTGGGATATTCCCAGTTACTCTGTGGGTCCTGCTGGTTGGTCTCTCCGACAGAGCCTTCTAGCTCCAGAGCTGCTCCAGCCAGTCACCTGAACACACTCTAGGTGCAATGAAAGGACCACACAGGACACATCTGTGGGTAAATAGAGGCATTCTCTCTGCAGGGCTGCCAGGCTGCGGCCAGGCACACACACACCTGATTAAACACTGATGAAAAGACTTCACCAGTCAGTGGGCGTCGCTTTTTCCGCAGCCAGAGCAGAGCTGGAAAGAATGCTGAAGTAAACTTGGAGCAATGATGTGTAAGATCTGCTGAGACAAATGTTGAGATACTTCTGAGTCCCAAGAGTGGACTGCAAATAGTATTCAAAGCCACCAGTTTGTTACTGGTGTAACCTCACCATGCTGATGTGCAGTGCCTGAAATCTCTCTTCAGGACAGTATTTTTGCCCTTTCTGCTAAGTAGCCACTGAATGTGCTGGAAGAGGCTGCATTATGTTGTGCTGTTCATGATGCTCAGTAGATTGTTGTTTCACAGAGTGACAATCCAGATCCTCCAGTGCTTCAGCTGAGCTCTCATCAGCGCCCAAAGGCAGAGTTTAGTCTATCACATTCTCAGGTCTGAGATAGACACGCTCAAAGACATGTCTCATATCGAATATATTCGTGGAATCCCTTGGAATCAGCTGAAATATCCTGGCAGATTCATCAACACTGAATGAAGGAGTTGCTGGCTCTGCCTCCTGTCTCTCTTTTACCATGGGCAGCAAAAACACAAACTAGAGGTAAGATCCGTTTCAGGGAGTTAGCACTAACCCTTCCAGTTAGCTCCTGGTGAGCCCATCTCTCTCTTCTCCCATCCCTCTACATTTTTAGGAGGGAGGTTAACGTGAGAAGTTTCCTGCTGGGAAGAACCAAAGCATTTGCTTTCTGCAGAAAGAGTTTTCATTTCCCAGAGAGGCTGTGGAGTCTTCTTCTCTGGACATGTTTAGAACCTGTGTGGATGTGTTCCTGTGGGATCTTCTCCAAGTGATCCTGCTCTAGCAAGTGGGGTTGGACTAGATTATTTCCAGGGGTCCCTTCCAACCCCACCAGTCTGATTCTGACTGCCTAGCAAGGAAATGTGGTTTCAGAACTATGCTGTTATTGTCATTGAGCTGCGACTTGTGGGTGCTCTCTACAGCTACCTAACAGGAGGTTGCAGCAAGGCTGGAGCTGGTCTCTTCTCCCAAATTACTAATGCTAGGACAAGGGGAAATGGCCTCAGACTGCATCAGGGGAAGGTTAGACTGGCTCTTAGGAAGAAGTTCTTTCCTGAGAGAGTGGTTGAGCACTGGAATAGGCTGCCCAGGGAGGTGGTGGAGTCACCATCCCTAGAAGCATTTAAAATGTGAGTAGCTAGAGCGCTTGAGGCNAAGCACGTGAGACCATAGTCTAGGGGTTAGGGAGATGTTGGGATGAAGGTTGGATTTGATGATCCTGGAGGTCCTTTCAGCCACGATGATTGTATAATTCTGTGATTCTACGTTGCTGGTGCTAAGCTCACAGCCAGGTGCTCTGGAAGCCGATATGGTAGTTCATTTCATANATCACCAGACGACCTTGAGAAAAGCCTGGCTCATCACTCGTGCAAGTTCACACACCCTCAACAGTGCCCCTTGCCCGTATTCTTTAGCCCTGCAGCTACCATGGACCTCAGTGAAAAATGTGGCTTCTGAGTGCCCTTCAGCCCTGGCTTCTGCTGTTGCACCCACAAAACAAGTGTGTAACTAGTGTTAACTATCGCAGCGCTTCACTAAGAGCAGGACCAGCACACACGTGGGCAATGCAGAAGTTAAAAAATAGCAAGGACTGGGGATGTGGTTTGGTTGGTGCCAGCCAGTGCTGGGGGATACCCCATGCAGCTGTGAGCAGAGCTGTCTCCCTGCCTGGGTTAGCTCCTCATTATCACATCAAAGGCCATGGCAGACTACTCCACAGCACCCAGGCGGGGGAGTTTGGGTTGATGGAAGAAACTTTTTCTTCCCCTTGTCTGCCTCTTTTCCTGCTCCCCAGAGTTCATTTTGAGCTTGGGGCTTGAATAAACCCCAAAACACACAAGGAAGTCGAGACAGAGGGGGTGACTGTCATGTCCAGAGTCTCAGAGGTTTAGCTGAAAGCTCAGCTCCAGTTTGCTGAGCACCAGGGAAAAGTGGAGGTGGGTGAGGCAACCTCACGAGCTGTTTGCAGCCCTGGCTCTTACAGCTCTGTTTCCTTCTGGTGGGATGGTAGGTTAATGATTGACAAACGAGAAGAGACAGCTCTCATTCCAGAGATCAAACTGCACAGCGAATTAAAAAATACCCTGAATGGCGCTCCCTCTCCTCTCGATGCACTGTAAAGCCAAGACCAATTGCTGGTTCCAGAGCAAGCCATGGATTCTGTCTGTGGTGCTCGGGTTGAAGACTGTCACTGTGAGTAGTCAACCTCTGTGCTCACCATTGCAGGGTGGCTCATCCAGTGGAACCTCAGGAAAGCAGGGGCTGCTCCGTGTTTGGTTCATGAAAGCTCAAACATTGGGACTGCCTTGCTGTATGCTGTAGGAAGTTGCAAACATCCAAACTGTTTGTATTATGGAAGGTTTTTACACACAAAATGTCCTCGGAGAGCTGTTCAGTTCTACCAAAATGAGAGTAAAGTTTGTTCTTCCACATCTCATCCTTGTGTTTGCAAATCCAGGAGATAAGTGCTCCACAGTTGCTATCATTTCACCCCATACATCCTTTTCAGGGTGAAGCTCAACCGTTAGAGCTTGTGAGCACCTCCAGGAAAATCAAGGTCTTGTATGGAAGTGAAATTTGTATCTGCTTACTCCTAGAACTGGATCACTCATCCCATTCCAACATAAGGGTCCTCTTTAGGTGCCTTCTAAGATTAGTAAGATCTCTACACCAGTTAGAAAGGAACCAGTGTGGCTGTTTAGACTGTCCTAAGCAGCACTGCCTGAGGCGGATCCCAACCCAAACACCAACAGGCGTGGGAATAACAGTCTCTCACAATTTCTTCTTTGCATGCTATCTCAAATTGATGAGGCCACTGACAACCTTTCATCCACCTTAGCAAGAGCACATTGATCTCACTGATGGAGGAAGTTCGGTTTCCAGCTAGAAAACCATTTCCAGGTGTGGCTTGTCTTCAGTCAGTACACATTGGAAGGTGTCTATGGAAATATTCGTGGGAAGCAACGTGCTGGTTTGCAGCACAGGAGTAGGGAAGCAAAAGGCTACCAGGATGCACGTACCCACATGGAACCATGAAAATGTCCTACCTCTCTGGTGAGTAGATAAACAGCTCTTACACGGCCTTTGATGCTGATTGTAGCACATCCAGCTCAAGTGTCCTCTTTTCTGAGACCTTTGCTGTGCTTTGCCACATGTCTGGTGCATCAGGTCCTGCAGCAGCCAGCAACCACTGCACAACCCTGTGCTTGGGACACGTCTGGGCAGCACCTGCAGATCAGTGCTGTAACCCTGTGCTCTCCTCTGAGCTCACATCTGGACAGAAGTGTGAGCACAGCACTGTGCAGTTGCATAAGGGACTGGCGGAGCAGAGGCAGAGAGAAGACAGTCACAGTTATGTGTCTGCAGATGAAGGGACAGACCACCTTAAGGGAGAAGGGTGCATTTTTCCAGCTGGATAATACCTGAGAAATAGGGTGTGGGGAATGGGGTTTTCTGCAGCCTCACAGATTAGCAGGCACTGTGGAAATCCCAATTCTTAAGCATTTAAACCCTCACTGTGCCCACTTTCATCACGGCTCAGAGATGTGGGTGAAGGAGAAGGACGTGGTGCCAGCAGATGGCAGTGCCTGTCAGCACAGTTCCTCGTGTCAGGAGAAGCGAGTCAGCCCAGAGCATGAAAATGTTTGCATTCACATTTCCCGTGTGTGGGCAATGCACTGGAGGAGCTGAAGGTGGGCAACCACTCATCACAGAAATGACCCGACTATGAGCCCACTCCTTCACAACTGGGATAAATAACCCTTGCATTGCCTGTGCTCATAGCTGAGGTGCTCTGGAGAAGCATGGGTGGTGGGTTCCTTATGATGCTGACCAGGTCACCCCAGCATTGCAAGCTTGCAGAGATTCTGTTCCTCAAACACTGCTGGCTGGACAGCTTTCCCAAGACAAAAACTCGTTGGAAAGTGTATTAAAAGAGATTAATTGACCAGAGGAACAGAGCTGATGCCTTTATGAAGGTGACACTGGAGAAGCAGCAGCCAGGGACTCCACCAGGCAGAGCTATGGTTTTAGAGGAAGTAAGTTTAAGTACTTATTAAAAAAAACCCCAACGCTTAATGCACTCCCCAAACTGCACTTTCATAAGGAGACTTCGTGTGTCACAGGCATTATCAAAAGGTAAAATAAATATTGCTGGGAAGAGTGTTATGAACAAGCAGAAGATCTAATATCGTTTCATAAGATTTAATCGACAGTTTATCACCATTTGCTGCCTTTTACTTTGATTGAAAATTGTTTCACTGCTGGCTTGAATTTAGCCCTCTGTGCTGTCTGCAACCTAGACGATGTTGCAGTACATCTGCTCTAATGCATGCGAACGAGGAGCCAAACTGGCTAGTCTGGTCTCATTGCCCCTACTGCACTGAAGTGGGAAATATAAATTCATTACAAGTGGATAAGCACAATTACATTTGCAAAATTCACTTTTAATGGCCTAAGCCCTTGGTCTGGCTCCAGATTCCATCCCCAGCTGGGCAGATCCAACCTCCATGTAGAGAACAGAGGAGACGAACACTGGTTCAAGTACCACATGGGTAGAGATGTGCTCCCTTAACTCAGTCCCCTGGATTAATGATATTCAACAATCACAGAATGACCAGAGTTGGAAAGGACCTTAAAATCATCTATTCCAACCCCTCTGCATAGGCAGGGACACCTTCACTAGATCAGGTTACTCAGGGTCCCATCCAACCTGGCCTTCAACACTGCCAGGGATGGGGCAGCCACAGCTTCCCTGGGCAACCTGTTCCAGCATCTCAGCACCCTCATAGCAAAGAATTTGTTCCTAATATCCAAACTCAATTTCCCTCTCAAGTCTGTAACCCTTTCCCCTTGTCCTCTCACTACCACCTCTGTCAAAAGCCCTCCTTCAGCTCTCTTGTAGTCCCCTTCAGAGATTGGAAAGTTGCTAGAAGGTCCCCTGGGAACCTCCTCTTCTCCAGGCTGAACAGCCCCAACTTGCTAAGCCTGTTGTCATTGGGGAGGTGCTCCAGCCCTCTAATCATTTGAGTTGCTCACCTCTGGACCTGTTCCAGGAGCTCTGTGTCCTTATACTGAAGACTCCAGAATTGGACCCAGTATTGCAGGTGGGGTCTCACCAGTGCAGAGTAGAGGGGGAGAATCCCCTCCCTCAACCAACTGTCACTGCTTGCTGTGATGCAGGCCAGGACAAGGTTGACTCTCTGGGCTGAACAATAACAAGGGTTATTTTCCTTTTCTTTAGTATGTCTGTCCTTGAATTTTGTCAGTCTAGCCTCCGCAATAAGGTGTTACATATCCTAGATTTCCAGCTCATTCTGATTTATAGGTTGCTCCACATTTCCATTTTTTTTTCCTGCTCCACAAGACGACTGCAAATCACAAGTCGCAAACGGTCTGTACAGTAAAATAAAGACGTCATTCCGATGCTGATCTATTTCATCAGGGGTAGAAGCTGTAAAAAGAAATGAAAAATTAAAATAAAATACTGAAAATCATTCAAAGCAGAACAGGGGGGGAAGCAGCTCCCAGGTTCCAGCCGCACTGGCACATTCTGTGCAGAGCTTTGGTTCTGACAAGTTCTCTCTGCCTGAGCAGAAAATCCTCTATGAAAACATTTCTGATGGGCTACTCATGCCATCCTGGAATAGAGAATGAGGATGGACAGGGGGACGGGGTTAGGGGAACAGGGCAACTGAGCCTGGAGGCAACTTGTCGTCACCAGGCGGATCTGTCTCATATGCTCAGCTGGCCTGACATTTGCTTTTCGGAAGGGGAAATATTTTACTAAGCTACAGAGGCAGCACGGTATTATCAATGATTTAAAAAATAGAAGAAGAAAAATAGAAAGCGATAGAAAGCCCCAGCAAAGCACTGAAGGGCTTTGAGCACTCCTTGGGACTAGCAGGAGCACCGCAGGGAAGCAGCCCAGCTCAGCCTGCAAACACCAGTTGGCATCTGGGTGGGGGGAACTGGGGACTGGGGAAGTGGGACTCCTCACTTTTCCCTAATTTTTTTCTTTTGTCCAGACTGGAAAGAAGAGTTTCCACAGCAGTGCGTCCCCAGGCACAGCTTCTGCCTTCTCCCTGGTCTTCTTTTTTTCTTAGCGGATTTTAAACGAGAAATTTTCGTGATTTGAAAGCGGAGCAGCACCACCCCTATAAAAACCTGTCCCTCCACCCCAGAGCCCCGAGAGGAGAACCCAGGCACCGGGAGGAGGAGACACCCAGAGCTCTGGGGACGGTGAGGGAGGGCAAACCCCGTGTAGGAGGGGGAGACTCGGTGCATTTCCCCGGGTCGCGGAATCCTCCTCGTCCCCTCCCCGCAGCCTCAATCCCCTCCCCGCGCTGCTCGTTCCGCCCGGATCGCGCTGCCCGGCTCTCGCCCTCCTCTTCCTCCTTTCCTCTCCTCTCCTGCTCAAATCTCTCTCCCCTCTGCCCCAGCCCTTTAAGGAGCGCTATCTCCCTCTCCGAATCCCTTTGTCTGGGGCGAGGGAAGGCGAAAGTAGCTGAGGAAGCTGGGCTGGAGCATCCATCCAGCTCCGAGGGAGCGGGGCCAGTCGGGGCTACCCAGGGACAGGGTGTGTGCCGGGGAGCTTCAGTGCCACATCCATGTTTCCTCACACCAGGAAGAGGGAAGAAGGAAGGAGCCATCCCGGGGAGCAGCAGACGATCCCAGCTCTCTGGTGATGGCATGGACCGGACACTTCTCCAGCAGCATCTTTCCCTACCTCTCATCCCAGTCTCCCACCAGCATCCTCGGAGAGCCCGGGCACAAGACTGATGCAGAGCTGCTCTTAGCAAGTAAGTTACCCCGTTTTGATTGTTTTTGCGAAGGATCAGGAGCCCCAAAGGCAGAGGGACAAGCGGCTGAAGTACAAGATCAGCCGAACACCAGATTACACTCACCAGATCTACCAGTTTGTGAGCTGGAGATGTACTGGTGTCGAACTCACAGGCTGCTTGGGAACTCTTTGGGAAGCTGGGGGTTAGGTGGTAATCTTGGGCAGAAACACTGGCAGATCCTAGAGCAGGGGTTATGCAGGAAAAGATACTAAAAACGATGAATTGCTCAGATTGCAGATTAAATGATATTTCTGAGTACAATGGGCAGGGGAAGACTGATCAGTAGACTGCCCTGAAATGCAAGGAGTGACTCCGTAATCCTCACCTTGAGTCCAAGATTAAATTCTTTTATAATTAGGACACTTACTTACAGCTTAGGGTTTAAGGAGCCCTTGCAGTCTGGTCTCCATATAACAGTGTTACGTTCAGCCCTTGGACGGGACAGGCAGTGCAATGCACTGGGAATCCCTGGGGGGTTTGTGGCTTTGGGAGGTAAAAGCATGACTCATTTTTTTCCATATGTCCTGCTGCATTGGTCAGAAAAGCCTCCGGAGTCCCCCCTTTTGTGTTAGCACTTGCCAACTTTGCACAGCTTGTCTCTCGGTTGGTTTGGACCTGAGAGTTCCAGGAACCAATGAAGAATTGGCAGAAAATGTTCCTGTCCCAAAAAGTTTATCATCTCATCTGGAGACAATCAGGACCTTCTCCTGCTTTTTACATAGATAACTCCCCTGGATTTATAGCAGAATAGCTTGAGGGAAACAGAACTGGCTTCTGTCAGTGGTTCTATGACCCATCCAAGCAACCAGTGTGTTCTATAGTGTGTGGGCAGTGTGCCTGGCACTGTGTCACTTTGGCCACTTCTGGGGTTCAGTTCTTTTCACCACTCAGCTGGATATAAAGGGCCCAGATCATTTCTACTTCCCACGTGAGAAAATTCTCCATCTCTGGAAGGTTCCAGCCCAGACTCTGCAACAGGCAGTCAGAGTTCTGGAGTGATGGTCTGAGACAAATCTCCAGTCTTGGAGATATGTATGAGTCACCCACTTTTTTTACAGTTTGAGGTCAGAAGAGAAACTTGGACATTTGGGGTGAGCACTGGCACGTAACCAGCACTAGGTAGGTCAGTTTGACTCCCTGTGACTCATCTCTTGTCTGCACAGTGGGTTCAGTGGCACCGTTGAACATTTTGGGGCAAAAAGGTCAGCTCATCTTAGAACTGGATGAACTTAGAGCAAGGTGCTGGAGGAGTGTGATGTGGTGGTAATGTTCTTCAATTATATTTTGGTTTCCTTAAGCCAGCTGTGGATCACACAGTGTTTCTCAGTTGCTGTAATGATGAAATATCCAAACAATGGAGAAAGTGAGTGCTCCTGGGGCAGGGTTTTCTTGGAATCGAAGTTGTGCCTTCCCCAATATTCAGAGTGTGCTGTGTGTAAACTGCAGGACAAACAGGAGTGTCTTGTAAGGACAAAAATCTCTCCTTTGCTTTGCTCTGTTGTGCTGGTTGAAACATAATGGTCACATTTCCAGTGATGCCATAAGGTCCTCCCAAAAATAGCATCGGGGTAAGAGGACAGAGGCTGCAGAGTGCTTCAGGCAGAGTCACTTCCTTGGAGGTAGAAGGATCACATTGATTTATTTTCAGGCTTTAACTACTGGTGAGGAAAACATCATCTGACTGTTCAAAATGAAGAAAACCACCTAAGAGGATAATACTGTGATCACATCCTTTGCATATGGACTTCTGCTCAGCTGCTCTAATTCAATGAAGTGTGGTGGATTATATCCTCCCATATGCCCCAGCATTTGAACAGTAGTTTATCAAGCAGCAGATACCCCTTGGACAGTGGAAATTCCATGTTCTCCAGTCCTTGTCCTGTAGCAAGTTGATATAGCCCATGCACTGGGGTCATTACAGAGTCTCATAGGGTGTTTTCTAGCTTTCATCCTTTTTTTTTCCGGAAAAACCAAGCCAGCCTGGTCTCTATTGTCCTTACAGTTTAGTTTCTCTACTCCTAGCTGCATTGATCAGAAGTCAATATCTTTAATGCAACTGCAAACTTGTGTTATTTATGGGATTTTTTTTATATACTTTAATCCACAGCTTGGGGGAAGATAATATATTTGAAACCTGTAGCTACTTGAGAGAACAGAAATGTTCTTTGCTTGCAAGAAATAATATTGCTGGGTTCTTCATGCTCATGGATCGGGCTGTGCAGGGGTTTCAGAATGATCTAAAGCAGATAAGGACTGTCCTCACTGATGCTGGACTGGTGGAAGGGAAGGACAAGGGGTGCAGTGATCGCAGGCACTCATTGCTACCTCACAACTGATGCCAGAAGGGCTCAGGGTTAGCTGTGATCATCCAGCATTGCTGGGGAGAAGGACAGGCTGAGAAGCAATTAACAGATAAAAGTAAAGTGCACATTTCCATGAGCTGTGTTTTGTGTCACATTAGCTTCCTGCCCAGGGAGATTTTCTTACAAGGGATTTTCCTTTGAAAGACTGAACACCTCTCGTTTCTGAGGTATGACTGAGCTTAATGAACTCTAAGCAGACAGGCGCCGTCCTCAGCCTAGCTCTGTAACAAGCACAGTCATCCTGCTCCATTAGCGGGTGCCTCATTCATCATCAGTTCCCCCTTTTTTTTTGCACATGGGTGTGTGGATGTCCCCCCTGTCCCCGAGGAACTCTGGTGTAAGCTCAGCACGTCTGGACAGCAGAGCTGTGACTTCATGAGAACTCAGAGGAAACAAGAGGCATCGTCCTACTTCAGAGCTGAGGAAGACTGAACATTGGTAATTGATCATTGGGGTGAAGGAGCTTTGCACCACTCGTTCATTAGTGAAGTGGCACAAATCCTCCTTCTTGTGCAGATTCCTTCCATGTTTTGCTCTGGTTTTGAGCAGCATCACTGTTCTGTGTCATTCCCTCTACCTGAGGATCACAAGGCTGAAGAGACAGCCACCACAATATTTATGCATAGGAGAACTGACAGGTGTCCTGATTTGCACAAAACCTACCCGCCTTTCCTTTTCTCATGTGCATTCGTACCCCTGAGAGGTAGCTTCATGTTGGCATTGCTGACTGCTCAGTCACATTTTTAAAGGGTAATAATAAAGAGAAGGAGAGTGGGGCAGATGCCTTCCTCAGGGAAATCAAAGCCCTATGTCAGTCAGCACCTAACGACCATCGGTCTTCAGATTGTCACCTTTGCCTGATATTTCTTCTCCCTCCATCATTCCACTGGTGCTCAGTGTCAGCTGCACCAGGAGAGGTTTAGGCTGGATGTCAGAAGAATTTCTTCACCCAGAGGGTTATCAAACATTGTCACAGGCTGCTCAGGGCAGTGCTGGAGTTACCATCCCCAAGGGTATTTAAACAATGTGTGGACCGCATGCTGAGAGACAGGGGTTAGCAGTGACCTGGCAGTGCTGGGTTAAAGGTTGGACTCGATGATCTTAAAGGTTTCTTTTAACCAGAGAAATTCTGTGATCCTGTGTGATTCAGCAATCCAGGCTTTTATTCTCCTTGCTGCTAATTTTCTCTATTCCTCTACAAACTTCCCCTTGCTGCTAGTGTTTCCCAATTAAGGATTTCATGCCTGTGCAGCAGAGGAGGAGATGTGCCCTGGAGGATTCAGGGGACAGTGACCTCGACTGGCTTTTGTGTGGTGTGGGGCCAACAGGCAGCAAAAGAAGAAGTAATGATCTGTTTAGTATTTACTGCTGTATCGATTGCTTGGTGAGGGGAATGGGACTCTAGGGCTGGGAAAAGAGACAACAGAATTAAGTAGAATCCTGATTTGAGAAGGGGAGGAAAGGGTTTAATAAAGAGCAGCATGGCTTCTTTCTTCTCATAATGCCAGGCAGCACAGGAACAGTGTTTAAAACAAACAAACCCCAATTTCTTCACACAAACTCGGTGTCAAATTCCCATCTCCCAGTTTAAACCTCTCTAGGAACACATCCTATTCCCACTGAAACTTGCACTTAAGAGAGGTGATTATGTTAAGTTGAGAAAGTCACGATGGTCAGCAGGGGAAAAAGCATTTCTTGCCAACTTTTCTTGTTTTACATCGTGTGCTGTTGTAGCAAACTCTTGTCGTGGAGCTCTGGGGAGGTCTGTCAGCTTTGCCAGGTAGGGTTCATAGGCAGCTCTGCAAAACAATGTCTCCTGCAAACATCCAGCTAACTTCATCAGCGAATCTGAGAGCCCTAAATGTCACTGCCTGCCCCAAGTCTGTCGCCTGGGCAAAGACTGAGCAGCAGCCACGTTGATAATAGAGTGACTCTCCTCTCACAAGGGAAGCAGCTCCGTACAAAGTGACTATATTATTATCCCAGCCTTGTTTAACCGAAGGTGGTAAATGCCAGTGAAAGTGGACTGTGCCTGTGACTGTAAGAGGCAATTTCATCTCACAGATCCCTTTGCTGGAAAGGACAGTGATTTACAGACTGAAGCCTGGAGCTCTGCGAGAGATTTGCATGTAACTGCCAGTATCTTTGCTCTACAGCAGGAACAGTTTATAGCACAGAGGAGATGACCAGATCCTTGCCCAAGTACAGTGCTCCTTCTACAACCTCTGCTGCTCAAGTTTCACAGAGCAGTTAGAATAATGGAGCTATTGCTGCTTTCCTAGGAGATTCTTGAGTCTGGGATCTCACAGATCTTTCATATTCCTCTCACAGATTTTACAGCTGGGGAGTTAAGGCAGAGAGAAAAGCAGTGATCTGCTCAGAAATAGAGAAAAAATGGAGAAGTCATTTGGAACAGAATTCCATCTCGTCTCCAGACATCCAAACCTGAGCTAACCAGCATGATTCCTTTTAAAGGCTCTAAGGCAAAGATTCATCTGTTTAATTATTTCCAATAGGGATGCACTGAGGTCAGGATTATGCTGCGATGGCAGAGTTTAAGATTAAAATACTGTGAGAAACTGCAATGTTGCTGCAGCTATCAATGAAGTTCACATACAGCAGGGATTTTTTTGCCTTACTGGACCACTCGCAGGTCCAGTAAGGAACCCCTCTGGAAGCTGAGGGGTTCCATAAAGATTTCCCCCCACCTATTGTTAAAGATCAGTAGCACAAGACACCGTGATGCTGCCAGTCCCTTGAGGGTTTCAAAGCAGGTTCCCCTGTACTTTTATTCATTGCCAGTCCCATGTCCCGCTTCCCCACTGATATACACCTGGAGATTTAGGGGTTTTGATTGGGTTTGTTCTTTCCTATTCCTTTTAATACCTTTCAAGGTCCTTTTGGTCCCTCTGGTACGAATCGAGAATACAAAACCTTACACAGCAGGTGAATGCCGTGACGCGGCTTGTTCTCTCCCACAGCATAAGGGAAAGTCCTCTTCCAATCTAAGTTTTGTAACCAAATTATCTTTAAAATGATGGTTTTAACATGAAAGCAAGCAGCCCTTGCCTGGTTTTCCATTCCTCACACACAGATTGATCAACAGCTTTTAATCCAAATGGAGTCTTTTTACATGAATGCAAAAACGCACAGAGCAGACGTAGCCTTCATAAGAAGAAAGCCAAGAGGTTCTTCTCTCTGTCTGTCAGTGGATTCTTTCCCTGCTAAAGAGGAAATGGTGTGATTGTTCTGCCTCACACTTGGCACATGCTTTCATATGTTGTGACGTGGGAGCCAGTATGTGCCCTGATCACTTGACAGTGTCTCGCAGATGCTCTGCACGTGGCCTCATGGATGGATGCCCTGAGGCAGCAGAGAGCAGGACCAAGGACTGATGATGTAGCAGACGGTGAGGCAGCTCTCACAAATCCCTTCACAAGTGAAAGAAACAGAGGTAGGGATTAATATTAATTAATGTTCTGCCAAAGCCTTTCTGTTGCGCTGAGGAGGGAGCAGCACAGCGCTGGGGGTTTCGATGGATCCTGTGCAGAGAGGAGAGCAAACCTGATAGCTCCTAATGTACCACAGCCATTAATCCCAATTATTTCCCCCTTCCTGTGGCTGTGCTGGCTCAGCCCTGGCCCAAACCCTCCAAACCAGGCAGATTTGCCAGCACGCAGCAGCTTTGGGACTGTGCTGTGGGCAGATGGCTGGACTCCCTGGTGAGCAGAGCCAGCGGGGATGGTTCCAGCAACAGGCTCTGGCTGCTTCATTGGAGTAATGATTGATGGTGACTTATACAAGGGCTAAGAGTAATTTTTTGCTGTTAACCAGACTTGGCTCCAGCAGAATGGAAGTGGAAATTTGTCGCTTCATTTATTCATCCTGCCTCTGCTTCCTTCCCGCCCACCCTTTGTGCTTTTTAATACCAAAAGGATGAAGACACTTTGCTCGATCTTAAAATTGTCTTTCCCCAGATACTCTTAATTGTGCCTCTACACCTTTGTCTCATTCACAGGCGTGTAAGAAGATTAAAGATAGAGGGAGCATTAATAGATTTAGTTAGGTTTTAATAGGATTTGCAGGGGACAATGCGGAGAACGAACGGCGAGGAGAATATTGCCACTTCGTCTTTGATATCCCCAAGGCTTCATAGTTAGTCTTCCACTGAGATTTTGTCTGTGCCCTGCACACGGTGTCAAGACTCTTATTTCTCAATAGAGCATGTGTGGGTTGGTTTTTTTAAGGAGTATCTAATCATCTCGGTAAACAGGATATTACATTATAAATTGCAAAAACCATTGCAGCCGTCCTTTCAGATTATTTATTTGTGTCTTGTTCAGCACAGCTCTGCCTCTGTGTTTTTAAAGGTGCCTGGGGTGTTTGCCTGTGCTTGCTGAAGTCCTGGGGTGGGTTCCGATAGACCTGATTAACAGTGGGCCGGGGGTCCTCCCACCTTCCACCAAAGACAACTCAGGATGTAAATTAAAAGCCTATTTCTTGTTTGGAGCTCAGATTCCCAGAAGAATCTGTGGAAGGGCTAAGTGCTTTCAGAAGGTGATATAGCACTCCTGAAATCTCAATTATCCCTGGAGATTCCTTTCTCTGCTGACTGTAGGGGAAACCTTCATGCATAATTGAGACTTATGTGAGATGCAGGTAGATAGTAATGCTCAGCGTTTTCTATTAATTCCTGAGGTTGCTCTTGGTGTGCACCCAAACCCCGAGGTACTGGAACACTCCAGTCCCTCTTGAAAATACCTGTCGATGCACCCTTGCTTTGCTCCTACTTGTGATCTCAAGAAAATTTGGGGAGGAAATACCTAAGGACCAAAATACTCCCCAAACCAAATAACCATGACAATGTTTACCTATTCCATGGCTCTCAGACTGTGCTCATCCCCCTGCTTTCTGGGGTTCCAGTAGTGCTTGAAGCAGCTGGTTCATGCTTCAAGAGACTGCGTTGTGAATCAGTATTTAACATCCAGTTCAGTGAAGATGATATTTAGCGAGTGACTGTTGTGAGACAAGTGCTAAAGCCTCGAAGTGTTTCCCAAAACATATTAAGAGGAAAGACCTCCTAGTGAAAAGCTTTCGTGATGCAGAATCAGGAAAGAGGCAAAGAGTCCTGCATCAGGGGAGGAATAACACCAGCGCAGGGTGGGGGGTGTCCTGCCGGCAAGCAGCACCATGGAGAAAGATCTTGGAGTCTGTTGGACAGCGAGTTCGCCATGGGACGGCACTGTGCCCTTGCGGCCAAGAAGGCCAGTGGTACCCTAGGGTGCATCATGAAAACTGTGACAGGTGCAGGGAAGTTCTCCTCCGCCTCTACTCTGTCCTAAAGAGGCCACACTTGGAGTACTGTGTCCAGCTCTGGGCTCTCCAATTCAAGAGAGACAGGGATTTACTGGACAGAGTCCAATGGAGGTCTGCAGAGGCTTGAGCATCTCCCCTATGAAGAAGGACTGAGGTAACTGGGGCTGTTTAGTCTGGAGAAGAGACTGCTGAGTGGGATCTTATCAATGTCTGTGAATATCTGAGGGGTGAGGTCAAGAGAAAGGGGCCAGTCTGTTTTCTGTGGTGCCTAGTAATAGGATAAGGAATAATGGGGATAAGCTGGAACACAGGGAGTTCCACTTCAACACCAGGATAAACTTCTTTACTGTGAGGGTGACAGAGCCCTGAAACAAGCTGTCGAGAGAGGCTGGGGACTCTCCTGCTCTGGAGACTTTCAAAACCCCCCTGTATGCAGCCCAGTATGGTGTGTCCTAGGGGATCCTGCTTTGGCAGGGGCGATGGACTGGATGATTCCTGGAGGGGACCTCCAACCAGTGATATCCTATGATTCTATGATAAAGCTTGATGTGGCATTAATATCTGCCCTGTTAATTGTCCCAGTCTGTCGTCATGGTTCAGGCAGTAAAATGAAATGGCTTTTGTCTCTGCTGCTTTCCTTCTCTCTTATATTTTAGTTCTTTGTTCTCCTACAGCCCAGCCATGGCCGGAGATTCTCGAATCTTCATGAACCAGGACATGGACATCGGAGTCACATCCAGAGAGCCTAAGAAGATTCCCAAACAGGCTCGGGATGATGTCCCCATCGCCACCGACCGAA
Source organism: Upupa epops (assembly GCA_013397515.1). Classification (NCBI taxonomy): domain Eukaryota; kingdom Metazoa; phylum Chordata; class Aves; order Bucerotiformes; family Upupidae; genus Upupa; species Upupa epops. The sequence goes on from VZRI01012417.1 coordinate 128,100, forward strand.
CCCGCCTCATCTCAGCAGAAGGTAAGAAGCCACGTCAGCGTTACATGGAGAAAAGTGGCAAGTGCAACGTGCACCACGGCAACGTCCAAGAAACATATCGGTACCTCAGTGACCTCTTCACTACACTGGTGGACCTCAAGTGGCGTTTTAACCTTCTGGTCTTCACTATGGTCTACACCATCACTTGGTTGTTTTTTGGGTTCATATGGTGGCTCATTGCCTACATCCGGGGAGACCTGGACCACCTGGAAGATGAGAACTGGATCCCCTGTGTTGAAAATCTCAGTGGATTTGTTTCTGCATTTCTGTTTTCTATCGAGACTGAGACAACAATTGGGTATGGCTATAGGGTCATAACAGAGAAGTGCCCCGAGGGCATCGTACTGCTCCTGATCCAGGCTATTCTGGGCTCCATCGTCAATGCGTTCATGGTAGGATGCATGTTTGTCAAGATCAGCCAACCAAAGAAGAGGGCTGAAACCCTCATGTTTTCTAACAACGCAGTGATTTCCATGAGGGATGAGAAGCTCTGTCTCATGTTCCGGGTCGGAGACCTCCGCAATTCTCACATTGTCGAAGCTTCCATTAGAGCCAAACTGATTAAGTCCAAACAGACCAAAGAAGGAGAGTTTATCCCCTTGAACCAAACAGACATCAATGTGGGATTTGACACGGGAGATGACAGATTGTTCCTCGTGTCACCTCTTATCATCTCACATGAAATCAATGAGAAAAGCCCCTTCTGGGAGATGTCCCGCACCCAACTGGAGAAGGAGGAGTTTGAAATTGTGGTCATTCTGGAAGGAATGGTGGAAGCCACAGGTAAGGACTTGTCAAAAACCAGTGACAGGGAAAGATGGAGTGTGGTTCGGCACCAGGATTTTGCTGTCAGCGTCACCTGGACTGAGAACACGTAGGGATTTGTCTTCCCTGGGGTGGGATATTGTGGTCTGAGAAAACTTAGTAATTAAAAGCCGGCCCCTTTAGCTGGTGCTGTAGAATTTCACACTCTTTTTGTACAAGTCCAGGATTCAGACAAAGAGAAACTATCCATAATCCCTTAGAACTGATCCAAAGGAAAAAGGGAATGGGCTAAAAGGATTCATGAGGTCTCTTGTGGTCCTTTTTTCCTCCGATCAAAATTCACTGTGCAAATCTATTTTTCCATTTGTCTTCTGTATGAAAAATTGACTGCAGCAGTGCTATTTTGGGGGTTGCTGTAGTGATGCTTTTTAATGGAGGAATGAGGAAAGTACCCAATTATTGCTCTATCCCATAAAGCAGCATGTGCTGAAACGGAATGACTCGAGCATGATGCAGGACATGCATCCTCCAAAGGAGCTCAGAGAGGAAAAGCACAGAAACTGCTCCTGCAACCCAGCAGCTGTTTAACAGCTTAAACCAGAGCTGTACAATGGGTAGATGAGGATGTATCCTCGGCTGAATCCCAGAGATGCAATAAGCTTTTCTAAGTAGTCTTGGTGTTTGAAGGCTGGCATTAGGAGATGACACTATGACTCCAAATTATCTCTGTTGGTGGTGCTTGGATAGTTTTTTCTCATCTTGACAGGGCATGGGGACTCTCTGAAACACCAGCAACGGTTTTCAGCCTGATGGGAGAACTCAGTGGTATCAGCATCCTGCCTCACAGACTCTGCCACTGCTTGTTATTAATATTGTCCCCTTCTTGAGATTTGTCCTTGTTAGTCTCCTAGCAGCCAGATGCAAGGGGAAATAGTCTCTCCAATTCCCGCGTCCCAGACTTTGGCTCTTTGTGGCGGTTCTGTAGAGAACTAATTCCCTTTTCCTTTAGTCGTTAGGTGAATTGCAATAGCTGAGTTTCCCAAGCAGAGCTGATGGGAAGCTGCGTATACATTGTGCTGCACTAGGCTGGAGCATTGTGCTGCAGAAGTGGAATTCATCCGGCGTTACCAGGCAGATATTCCTTCCCAGCAGAGTATTGTAGATATGTGGCAAAAGAAGGGGTAGGCGGAAAAGACTATCAAAGGCAAAGATTTGTAATGGAAGCTTATTTTGTAGCCCAAACATTTACTAGATATTAGAACCTCCTAATCTGAGCATGGAATGCAGCTCTCTGTTTGTCCAAAGCCTCTTCTTTCATCCCACGGTGACACTATCGAATTCTGTTTGAAGAGCTACTGCGCTGCCTTCCTCTTTGGAAAGCTCAGCCTCTGCTAGATCTGTGTGAGAGGAAGTCATTACCAATAACAACCGCCAAATTAAAAGCATGGCATCACAATAATATTGCTTTACAAATGGGCTCCTCTCCCAGAGGGATTGCACGGGCCAGCGTGTAATGACATTAAGGCACATACATCTGTGGAAATGAATTATTCTGGTCTCCTCAGACAGGCTGTGAAACTCCAAAACTGCAGCTAGGAGAGCTGGTTTGCATTGAACTTCGAGCAGAGCGGGCCTCAGATGATGCTGTTAGCTGATTCAGAGGCTGAGATGCTTTTCTTCATGACATATGGTGACTGGGTGGGGGTATGTGATATTTTGCCACAGTGAGAGTGCCTTGCAGCATCCCAGTGTTTGTGCTTTGTCCTCACGTTCCATAATGCTGATAAAGGAGTTTGGGGGGCATTAATCTCTCCCTCCATCCCTTGATATTTGCTCCACGCAATGTTTTTAGGTTCTTTCCTTTCTATCATGATTTTCAAGCCCCATCTGCTTTCAGGAAAGGTATAAATCTACTTGCAGCGTGATTTGTGCTAAATCACCCCACTTACAACCTGGTCAGGTTCAGGGGAGTGTAAAAACACAACAGACCATTCGTTCCCTTAGTAACCCCTATGAAAGAACAGGAACCACCATCACAGTGTTCAGCGGTACAACTGGTCAGCTTATATAGCTCTGATCATGGTGCCCAACAGCAGCACCATGGGGAAAAGAGATAACCTTATCTTCAGGTCATAATGATGATTTGACAATGTACAAATGACTAAAGACGTGAATATTTTCCCCTGAAAACTCAAGATGGTGATTTTTTAATGGTTTAAAATTGTTCTAACCAACGACACGTGTATTAGAGAAGAAGTGTGTCTTCTCAAAGAAGAGACTTCCTAAGGACATTTAATTCAGATCCAATGGAAGGCAGAGGTGGTAAATAGTTACCAATGAAAAGCGTAGCACAGACTCTGAAGGGCTGAAGCACTTCAAATCATTGGTTTTCTTTGCAAAATTGCCATTTAAAATCATGTTTGTGTTTTCAGGTTGAATTTACTAAGCACTTCAAGGTGTTTTGTTGGGTTGGGGGTTCTTTTTACATTACGCTTTAAACCCGTGCTTTTGTTTTTGTGTTAACTGGAATTTTTTAAAGGATAAATAAGATCAGGCTGAAGACTAGCAGTGCACCAGAATGGCCCTAGCCAGCCTCAAACGCAATGTTTTTATTGTGCTGAAAAAGAAAATCAACACTGTGTTATTCTAGGGAGAGCTCCCAGGGACCTACAGCTCACCCAGAGCAGCAGTTGCAGCAGTCTGACAGGGGTCTGCCCAGTCAATGTTTGCTCTTTCCAGTCACTGTGACTCCAGGAGAGGTTAAAAAGAAAGCCAAAGGGAGACTAAGTTTTCCAGGCAGATGTTCTGTGATCGTTGCTGGGTAAAATAACTGTGGTCAAGGCAAAATCAGTGGAGCTGACAAGGGCTGAGACTCGCTCTGTGCCCATCTGTGAGGCAGCAGCACCACTGACAGTGTCCAGTTGGTCACAGAGATTACTCAGGGGAATTAATTCTCTTTCTACCTTTACCTGAAGAGGACACTTGTGGAGATCCACTGCTCCAAACCCAACCCACCATAAAAGGGAAAGAAGTGAAGGTGGGAAGTCTTTTTTCAAAGTGAATGCAGTTTGACTTTCACTGCCTCTCTTCTTCCCACAATGACCACATCAAATTAGAGCCATCCTGCTGCCAGGATAGGTCCAGGCTGCTGCTGGCCAAACCTCTTGCCCTTCCCCTCCTCATCCCAAATGAACAGACTGTATAAATCAAGGCTGCTGGAATGTGGAAGAGCTGTGGAGGTTCAGACCCCCCCTTCCACCAGCACGCACAGTCCGCTGGGTTATGATGAAGAACTTGGCTGATTCAATTAGAGAACACTGGAGAGTCGGATTTTATTTCATTTTATGTTTTCCCCTGCCTGCCTATATCCTACAGGATTCTCTGGCAGATAATTTGAAGAGACTCTTTTCTCTTCCAGCTTTACCCTTCCGCTGCTATTTACTGACAATTAACCAAGCACTGATTTATCAGTGACTGGTCCTGCAAACCCCATCCTGTTCGAACAGCATCCAGCACTGCTGTTGTCTGGGCATGGAGAGAGCAGCCCTCGTTGCTTTGCACTGGTTTTCCTTACCTTTTCTCACCACCACGAAATAAGCCTCAAGAGACAGTGCAGATGCCTGATTAGTCCAGTCACTAAATGAAACTTTAATAAAGTCCAAGGGAAGAAGGGACAAATATATTTCTGGCTTAGAAGCTCCGTGATAAAAAGTGGTTCAATGATCACAAGTCGTTTACCTTGCCCTGGCCCTGCAGGCCAACAGCATCCCTTCCTGCACCACCATTTATCCCCCTTTACAGAGGGCACAGAACAATTTCCTGGTTATAAATACAGCACCAAAAGAAATAGACAGACCCTGAGATATCCTGAAATCCTTGATGACTTTTTGGGAGGACAAAGAAAGGGTGACATTGCTAAAGGGAGTTTCCGTGCATTCGTCATCTGGGCTGGGTTTTCTTGTTTCATTTTGCATGTAAATGAGTTTTGTGGTAGATGGACCTTGCAGAACTCTTACAAAACCTGCTTGTGTAATTGCAGGGAAGAGATAGACGTCTCCAGTCACTTTCCCCATGAGCTAAATTGCTCAGAGGTGGATGCTAGCAGGGTGGTCATCTTAGGTGCCTGTGCAGTCTCTATAAATACCCTTGTGAGGGGCCAACAGTCACATGGAGTGAGCCTGGAGCTCCGGTCCTGCCTGGCCAGGACATGGCAAATGCCCATAAGATCTTTAAATCATAAAGTTAGCCTTTTCTCCCCCCTGTTGCCAGTGCTTAAGCGCTTTCACATGCCTGGAGAGCATTCGGATGAATTAAAATCCTATTACTCTCCTTTGGCATAAAAATCAAAGTGAATCGAGCCCAGATGTGTCCTCCTCTGAAGGAGACAAGCACAAATAATTGGAGGTTCGTGCTCCTACCTTCCAATATTCCTTTTCAAGTCTGAGGAACATTGACTTTTTGGAGATTACAGCGTTCTTTAGTCTAATTAATGCAAAGGGACTAATAGATTTTGTAACCACCTGAATGCTGATGCTAATCTAAAGACACGGATCGTTTTGTTAGGGCAATAGAACCTCGCGTTTTTATGAATACTCCTGGACACCGCAACTTCCATCCGTCTGTCACTACCGCTCGCAGTCTGCCTGCTCTTCCTCTGTGCTGCTGCAGTGGAGAGGGAGCTTCTGCACATCCAGCACGAGGGGAAAGTCACCCTGCACACACCAGACTATGGAAACAAGGGCGGAGAAGTGAAATCAGTGCCAGTGGTATCTGGGTCTGAGCTGCAGAGAGAGCCCTGCAAATATGGCCAACACACAGTCAGCATCCACATGACATTTCACCAGCAGATAATCACTGAGCTCTGTGGCATTTAAATGAGGGGAGTTAATTTTAGGCTCATGAAAAAATGTTGTCCTGACAGCCCCAGGGGTTGGGTTATCTCTACCCACTGAGAAAGTTCAGGCGGTGTAGCAACGCTAAGATATTCAGCTGTGCTGCTGATGTGATCAGATTGAAGCCTGTGGCAATTTCTTGGGTTGGCAGGTCATGCTTTGTGGGCCTTTCGCCCTCTCCCATTAAACTGCCATTAAAGGAACTGGCTATGATGGTCTGTTAGATAAAATTGTGTAACCTTAATGACTCCGTGAGTCTGTGATCCTCCACTGGTTGGAGAGTCAGCTTCATCATCTCGGATAAACAAACAGCTGCAAACACAATTAGAATCATAGAGTCACAGAGTGTATTGGGTTGGAAGGGACAGTCCAGACCCCCTACACCAAGCAGGGCCTGCGCTCACCAGCCCAGGTTGCCCAGAGCCCCAGCCAGCCTGACCTTGAATGGCTCCAGGGATGGGGCCTCCACCCCCTCTCTGGACAGTCTGTTCCAGGGATCCCCCACCCTCAGATTCAACAACTTTGTCCTCCTGTCCAACCTCATTCTGCCCTTTTCCAGCTTCAACCTGTGACCCCTCATCCTGTCATTCCCTGCTCTTGGGAACAGCCTTCTCCAGCCTTCTAACAACCCCTTTCAAGAGTTGGAAGGTGGCTATAAGGTCTCCTTTGAGCCTTCTACTCTCTAGGCTGAACAGCCCCGACTGTCTCAGCCTGTCCCCAGAGCAGAGGGTCTCCAGCCCTCTGAGCATCCTCGTGGCCTTCTCTGGATTAATTCCAGGAGGTACACATTAAGTTTGGCCTGTGATAATGAAGTTTGATTTCAACCAGTAACATGAGGGTCCCAAGACCTGGAAATCAGGGCCCATCTCCACTTTTCCCTCACAGAGCAGCAGAGCCAGCGGCGCCTGCTCCAGTTGCATAATCATTGGCATCGCAGGCAGTGAAACGTTCAATCTGCAACTCCCAGGGAGCTGCTGCCGAAAAACCCAGCGCCTTACGGAGTGAGACATCAGACAAGGGTGTTTTCTGCTTGATGAAATGCGAACTCCTTGATCCCAGCTGATGCTGATGACAGCAAAGTGCCCCATTGCTAGAGCTCCCCGACACCTATTTTACACACCAGTCTTGCCTCGGTGACTCTCTGCGTTCTCGAGTGTAATGAAACACCTTGTTTCATACACAGAGCAATATATTTTGTGTCTTTTCATCTGCTGGAAACCAGAAACGAGCTGTTTCGGGGCTGCTTAAACAGGAACACGCACAGAGGCTGCCATCGATCTCCGATGTGGTGACTCCAGCCTGTAGACAGGAAAATCCACTTCTTTGGATTCGGCTGTAATGAAATTATCATTAAAACTCTATGAAATGTTTATTGCACAACTTGAAACCAGGAGACAGTCTTCTGGTCTCCAGCTTTCTAAGGAGCTTGGAACTGGTTCCAGCTTTACAGAAAACTCGGCGCATCTGCTTAAAGCCTTGTGCAAACGTACTCTGGTTTCAGTTATACCAGAGAACAAACTCAGTTAAACTGGAGTTAAACTCAAGCTAACTTACCTCGAGTTTAACTTTAACTTCAGTTAAACTTGAGTTTGACTCAGTTAAACCCGAGTTTTGCTCACAATTGGAAGTTGAGCTGCTGAAGGAAGAGGTGAGGAAGCTGTAATCACGCTTGAAAGCTGAAGGTTGCACTGATGAGCTCACATTTTCCACAACTCATAGGTTGTACTAATTTATACTAAAACTAAATTTATACTAGGAAGGCTGAAGGAATTGGGTTTGTTCAGTCTGGAAAACAGAAGGGTAAGGGGAGACATTATTCCAGCCTTCCAGTATGTGAAGGGGTCTACAAGGAAGCTGGGGAGGGACTCTCTACAGAGGCTTGTAGTGATAGCATGAGGGCACTGGCTTTAAAGTGAAAAAGATTTAGGTTAAATACAAGGTTGAAATTCCTTCCTGTGAGGGTCCTGAGGCCCTGGACCAGGTTGCTCAGGAAGGTTGTGGATGCCCCCTCCCTGAAAGTGTCCAAGGCCAGGTTGGATGAGGCCCTGGGCAACCTGGTCTGGTGAGAGGTGTCACTGCCCATGGCAGGGAGTTGGGACTGGATGAGCTGGATGAACCCTTCCAACCCAGTCCATGCTGTGATTCTATGAACATCAGCACTATAGTGTTACACAAAACAGGACAAGGTTGGTGTGGTGCTCACTGGATAGAAGCACATGGCCTAACAGTTCCCTACATTCAGGATGACCCATGGCCTTGGGTAATCACTGCTTATGAAATCAAATTGCTGCTGAGACCACCGCCAGGTATGGAAGGTCTTGCTCTGGTGAATTACAGAGCACAGCAGGCATGGAACACATTGTATGGAAGGGGAAAGCAGCTGCATCCACGTGCTCTTCATAACAGTAAGGTTTATTGTTTCCGCACCTCTTCTGTCATCCTTTTGCAGCTACAGAGGCAATAATTAGCTAGGGACATTACAGATGCATTAATTAACCAGGCTGGAGCACGCAGGGCAGCCTGCAAAGCAGGCGCTTAATGGAATCTGCAGCAGAGACAATGCTGTTGTTGACTGGGTAATGTAGGAGTTGCCAAGCAGTGTGTCCCCACGCAATTAAAACACCACTGCACATGTGCTAAAAGGGAATATTTGAATGGGATTATGGAGCAATTACAAGTTGTCTTATTGTGCTGGCTCTGGGTACCCCTGGGGTTAGAGAAAGCAGCTCCTACAGGAAGCTGGTTTTGTGCAGTGCTGGGTTGCTGAAAGCTTTCTATTGCTCCTTCCTTAATTGAATACTTAGAGCAGGAGAGAACTGTGATGGTGTCTGTGTAGTTCGGGTTCACAGTGAGGTACTTCCCCTAGGAAGGACCTATTTCAGGCACTGATGATAAGGCAGAAGCTCCCTTAGGGTACCTCGGACCTCCACACTTAGCAGGAACATGCCGTCTTAGATTTGGGGACTTCTATGCTTGGAAGTCCATGATGAGAATTGGCTGGTTCATTGGCAAGACCTAATCCTGTGAGCTTGAGTGGTCTCTCTTGCTGCCTTTAGTAGACTTGGAAAGCACTCAGGGTTTGGAGGAGGTACTTGAAAGCCTTTTGTGGTGCAAAACCAGGTCTGTCTAAAGGAAGAAGTGTCATTGACACAGCTTGCCAGAGCAAAGCTCTAGCAGGACCCTGAAATGAGCAGCACACCATGAGCTGCCTTCTCTGTTGGCTGATACAAGGGAGTGAAGATCAACCAGTCTTCACCTCAAGGGTTAAGTTGCCCAGGGAAGGGGATGCTGCACGTTGTGTCACCATACAGTCAGAGGTGGTCTCCATGCTGTTGTAATTTCCTGCAAAGACCCTGTACCTCACAGACAGCTTCTCCTTGTGGCAAAAACACTTGGGTTTGTTTCCTTCTTCCATTACTGCAGTTTTCATAGCAGGCTCCATACCTCCCGGTCCCTTCCAGGCCAGGAAGCAGATACGCTGGCACACTGTGACTAACTCTGTACTTGTTGTTCCTGCCCAGAAGCAAATACTCCTGCAGATCTTCTTCTGGAGGGTGAAAAGCATTGGCTTTGCAGTTGGTGATACTGAACTGGAAATTTCCTAGAGTTCTGCATGTCACCGTGTCGCTTTTCCCCTTGCACAAAGCAAACACGACTAATGTACTTGTGGCCTGATAGCTTGAAATTAAGGAAAGAAATAAGAGACAAGTAGAGCTTTCCAGAGCACTTGCCTGTGTAGGTGTCTTTTAATGGACCCGACCAATTATGAGAAGAAAATACACGTCTTTTCACAAAGGTGCCTTTTCTGTTGTTGTTAGAGGAAGGAATGTTCTGATTACTCTGAGGTTTCAGACAGTTAATTGAGCTCACGTGGTGAGAATATATGATACGCTATGTGCTGAAGCGTCTGACACCACCCTTTTGCATTATTTTAGAGTTCTGTTTGTGTATTTTGGGCTGCAGGAGTTAGACTTGGGAGTTTTGACTGGGAACAGGATCAAGGGAATAAAATCATTAGATGTGTTGGGTTGGAAGGGACCTCCAAAGGGCATCCAGTCCAACCCCCTGCACCAAGCAGGGCCAGCACTCACCAGACCAGGTTGCCCAGAGCCCCAGCCAGCCTGACCTTGAATGGCTCCAGGGATGGAGCCTCCACCCCCTCTCTGGGCAGTCTGTTCCAGGGATCCATCACCTCAGACTCTTCTGAAGATACTCCAGTCAGGCCTGTCTCAATCTCAAAAAGGGAGGATATGAGGTCAACTTTTCCAGATGTCACCAACATCAATGCCTAAATCACAGCACCATTAGAACAAACAGTGTTGAGCAGATAAGTCAGTCTGGACATTGACAGATGACTCCAACATAATTTGTACCCAGTTAGGACAAGGCTGAACATTTATCCCTGCTCTACAAGCCTTCTCTTTAAACTTTTTGAAAGTGAATAAACTCTGATCCTTGGGGCTGAGAAGCAGCTTGACAGGCACCAGGTTCATATTGCCTACTGTTCATTCAATCCATTACAGAAAGACAGAATTACTGAGGCTGGAAACAACCTCCAAGATCATCAAGTCCAGCCTATGACCTGACATCAGTTAGACCATGGCACTAAGTGCCATGTCCAGTCTTTTCTTCAACATCTCCAGGGATGGGGAAGGCTCCACCACTGCCCTGGGCAGTCCATTCCAGGCTCTGATCCCCCTTTCCATGAGGAAGGGATTCCTAACATCCACTCTAACCCACCCTTGGCAGCTTCAGGCCCTGGCATCTCATCCTGGTATTGGTTGCCTGAGAGAAGAGTCTGACCAGCACCCTTCAGAGAGTTACAGAGCATGATAAGGTCCCCCCTGAGTCTCTTCTTCTCCAGGCTAAACACCCCCAGCTCCTTCAGCCTCTCCTCATCAGTCTTTCCCCCCAGTCCCTTCCCCAGCCTCATTGTCTCTCTGCAGCCGTTCCAGCCCCTCCATCTCTTTCTTGAAGTGAGGGGTCCAGAGCTGCCCCCAGTACTCGAGGGGAGGCCTCCCCAGTGCCCAATACAGGGGGAGAATGACATTCCTAGTCCTGCTGGCCACACTAGAGCTGATACAAGCCAGGAGTCCATTGGCCTTTTGTGTCACCAGGGCACCCCGCTGTCTTCTGTTCAGCTGATTGTCACCCAGTGCTGCCAGGTCCCTCTCTGCCCCTAACCCATGGAATTCAATATGGTGTTGAGGATGACTGTGGTGTTCTGGAGTTCGGTTCTGCTAAGCCAATACAGACAGATGGAAGCCTCCAGGGGTTATTTCAAAGCCAACTGGCCTTATACATTTCACTAGGGTTAGTGGACTTCTCCACTTTTCAGGCTTTATGTCTTGGAGTCTTAACCGAAGTACAGGTGGGAACGGCTGATGCCACTGCAGGTGAAAAGGGAGGGAGGCAGTCATGGTGGGTGTGCAGGGGGGTGATTCCTTCTGCTTAGGTGTCAGGATCTGAGGTGCTTTGGGAGGGCTGGATGTCATTCCAGCATGATTCCCCAGAGGCACTAACGTCACACACATGCAACACCTCAACAGAACAAGGTGAGGACAGAGAGAAGCTGCTTAGTGGTACCAGCCCTCAAACCCGTAAGCACAAGGTTCAGGAAAACAGTCTGAAAATATGTCAACAAATCCATCCCTCTTCCTCTGAGTGCTCAGCTTTTTCAGGGTAGAGCCTTTTGTGAGGCTTGTGGAGTGAAGACCGTTTGTGTGTTCCCAGAGCATCAGGTATGGCGACAACATGAAAGTGCTTTTAAATGAAGTAGCGGTTGGCTGAGCACGTAAGGAAGCCTCGCATTTAACATCTCTCTGTTTCCACCCAGGGATGACCTGCCAGGCTCGCAGTTCCTACATGGACACTGAAGTGCTGTGGGGGCATCGCTTCACCCCCGTCCTCACCCTGGAGAAGGATTTTTATGAAGTTGACTACAACAGCTTCCACAGCACCTATGAGACCAACACTCCGGTGTGCTGCGCCAAAGAGCTGGCCGAGTCCCGCCGCGAGGGCCAGCTCCTCAGCCACCTCCCCAGTGCCCCTCTCCTGAGCAGAGACACACAGCCAGCAAAGGAGGAAGAAGAAGAGGAGGAAGGCATGGAGCTGGCAGGACTGAGTGGGGCCAACGGGACAGCTGGAGAGGTGAATGGAGAGATGCCTGTATAACACACAAACTGCCGGACGGTAGACACCCATGTACGCCTACTGGGAGACTGTGGTCTGGCAAGTCAGGAATTGACTGGGAGTTAGAGAGCTGAGATTTGTGCCCAGATCTCTGCTGCCTGCTGGTTGACCCTGGCAAGTCACTGCACAGCACCGTGCCTCAGTTTCCTACCCCTTTTATCTGTACCGTGAGGTTCTGCGCTTTGCACTTGTGGGCAAAGCTTTTCGATCCCTATGGACGAGGCTCACTAGGTATCATCACTGTTAAAATCCGAATCTCCCCTCTGGCTGTTCCAAAAGATGTTCATTGGGTGGTCATGACTCTTTTCCCCCCAGGAGGGTATTTAAAAAGTAAAAGGCCAGAATGTGCCACCTCAGTCTGAAGAATGTGGTTTCCTACCTTCACTTACTCCATGAATCAATGTATTGTAGACATTGTTCCTGCTCAATTAAAAGAAGAGGGGAAAGACAAGTCCTCTCTGTGTGTGTTTGACCAAAATGTGTGTGCTCTTCCCACGGAATCTCTGGCACATTCCATAGGCTCTTTGTGGTCAGAGAAAGTCTAGATCTTGCTCTGGCAAAGGTGTTTACCTGTCCTAGATGTCCCCATTTCAGTGCTGGCTGATGATTTAAAACACAGTAAGTAGCTATATGGGAGTTGAAAAAGGTCTGGAATTCCAGAGTCCCTGGAGCAGGTCAAGCAGGTAAGCAATGGGCTGCAAAACTCTCTGCTCTTCTGTAAAGTTCCTATTTTAGAGGAGAAGTTTGGATGCTGCTGTTCCTGTGACTGATGAGACCATGCACTGACATAACTGAAACCATCACACAATAACAGACTGGTTTAGGTTGGAAGGGTGCTCAGAGCTCACCCAGGCCCAACCCCTTGCCGTAGGCAGTGACACCTGTCACTAGATTAGGCTCTCCAGAGCCCCATCCAGCCTGGCCTTGGACACTTCCAGGGGTGGATCAGGCACAACCTCCCTGGGCAGCCTGTTCCAGGGCCTCAGCACCCTCACTGGGAGGGATTTCCTCCTAAGATCTAATCTGAATCTCCTCTTTTCTAGCTTAAAGCCATTTCTCCTAATAATATCATCATCCTATCCATCCTAATCATGAGTTGGTGTCCAGAATCAAGATCAGTTCTCCACATCTGGCAGCAGCAAGTGGTAACATCTGGAGGTCCAAAGCCAACCTGCCAGGAACTACTTGAAATGTTCTAGCTAAGCCTTGTCCTGTGTTCAGGTAGAGTCACTGTTCCTGGGGAGCACCCAGCTGAGTGAACATCTGGTCTTTATTTCTTGAAGATTACATAATATACAAGAGTTATTTTGCATAAACAGGGAGGAAAAGAGAAGAGGTTTCTTATGAGGGTCTGATCTTTTCTGAGACCCTCAATTCTCCCGCTCCCCCTGCACAATGGCCATCTGTTGTAATAGCTTCTCAGAATATTTTAGACTGCACCTCAACTCCTAGTGTAGGGGATAGTAATGGAAAATAGAACTGTGACTGGTCTGTGCAAGTCAGAGACAGTTTCAGCCCCTCAGAGAGATGTTATATAAGCTCTACCCAATGAGCTGAATTGTCCAGCTCAATTCAACATGAGAGAGGGCTCGCTGGGTCCCTTAAGTGATGTCAGAGACAGAGAGCTTGGAAAAGGCACTAGAGTGCACCTTTCTTCTTCATGGTTAGAAGAATCCATCCATTCCAGAGAAGCCATCCACCTTGACACCGTGAAAAATTGACTTCATCTCTTGTGGCCCTGCAGATTCCCTCACAGAAAGCTGCTCTTTGCTAACTCTGTCACATCTGGGAAACCGCATGCCCTGCCTGTCAGTAATTGGTGACGCTACACATCAGCTATTGCCCTAGCAGGTGGGGCAGGGGCAAACCCATGGCAGTGCCTGGCAACTCAGACAAGAAGTGTATTTGGCCCTCTTGAGCAAAGCCCTAAAGCAGCTCCGTGCTCTGTTGTCCCTGTGGACTACTTCTGCATTGGCAGATTGCAGTTACACTCCAAGTACCTTGTTGAATTGATGCTTCAAACGATGCATGTGTGAGCCACAGCAAAAGAACTTCCCTGACTCCTGTACAACAGGAGAAACATCCTCCTGTGTTTTTTTAACAAGCTGAGCAGATCTGCAGGAGAATGCCCTCCAGCATTGAATGCACCTCGTACAGGGTATAGGAAAGGAAGGGAAACAGTTTTCAAGACATGTAGCCTGGCAGCCAGTTGTGTGGGTTCTGGTTGTGTCATGGGGATGCACTTCAGGCAGAGCCTGGGACTGTCCTGTATTCTCCTTTCCTGAAATATTCCCCAAACAGATTTGATTTTGAGTACTGCACCTTTCTGAAAGTAAGGGAGAGAGCTTCTGCCTCTTCCAGGGTTGTCATCTCATAGAATTATATCCCAAACATGTGCAGGAGAATAAACCGGGGGAATTAAAGCATAATAGAGATGCTATTTGCTGTAATGAACACTAAAACACCGCCTCTCTTATGTGAATTGAAATAGCTCACATAGATATGTCCACCCACATAAATGTCCAGTACATAGTACACACTCACTGCCCTCCGTACGTAAAAAATAGTAACTAATACTCCACAGGAAACATTGGTAACCTGCAAACATTCTGCTCACGCATAAACAACCAAGGGTATTTATATAGTGTGCCCAGTAAACAAGCTAAAAATACAGATTCAAAACACTGAATAATTGTATCTGCCTTATAAACTCATCCCTGGTACCACAGACACTCCCATCCTGGGCATCGTACACTTGGGGAAGCATCTGGGCACAGACACACAGTAGGGGGTTCTTCCATGCATAGCCCAGGAGCTCTCAGAGCCACCAGTATACAGTTACACATCCCCACATCCCTCAGCTCTGCCTTTTCAACAGGCTGCCCAGGGAGGTGGTGGAGTCACCATCCCTGGAGGTGTTTGAAAAACAAGTAGTTAGGGCACTTGAGGCCATGGTCTAGGGGTTGGGGAGATGTTGGGATGGTTGGACTTGATGATCCTGGGGGTCCTTTCCAGCCAGGATGATTCTATGGTTCAACCAGTGCCTGAGTTCTTGAGCCCGAGCGCCTCCATACACACTCTAACACATGCATTGTCTTCCCAGCAGGCAAGGCCCTCATGTTCCGATGATTTTCCAGCCCCAGCCCAGCCCAGCCCCATCGTGTCCCCCCACAGCAGTACACAGAATGTAATACCGGGTGTGTGTTTCTGTCCTGCTGTCACTAATGAGAGGGTTTGCACAAACAAAAGCTGCATTTCTTGTTTTCTATTTGTCTCCATGTGGCAGGGGAGTTGGGAAACACCTTCCCAAAGCAGGAATGTTAACGAGCTGCAAAGGGAGAATTGCTCACAGGAAAGATGCTGCCCCTCTGTTCTTGTTGGTTTGAGAGCCCTCCAAGCAGAGGCCATTTATTTGATCAGCTGCTGTCCCAGACCCAGCTCTGACCATTCTGGTCTTGCACAGGATCACCAGTGCTCTCGTCTGGCCAGGCTGACCCACATGCCTGGAGTACTTTTATCTCCTGCATGAATTTCCATACTTGTGCTTGTACAGACTATTCGTTCTGACTTAGGCTGACAGGAAGATCTCTACACATGATAAAAACAGCTCTCTCCTTCGTAAGTCGGTTCTAGGAGCTAATCAACGTGACTCTCAGCACTATACCTTTATTTGTCATAGAATCATAGAATCATCAGGGATCAGAAGGGATCAACCAGTCCAATCCCCCTGCCACAGCCGGACACCCCAACCAGGTCCAGGCAGGTTTAAAACCTCTCCAGAGAAGGAGACTCCACAAACCCCATAGACAGCCCCCTGCAGTGCCCTGTCACCCTCCCTGGGAAGAAGTTATAAAATCGGTGAGGGTTGGAAGGACCATTTGTCATTTGTATTTGCCTTGCTTTATACTTTCACTTGTTGCCAGTCCCGTCACTCATCTTTTGGCTTGAAGTTGCCCCCTCATTGTGTTCTCTCTCTCACTACTATGGATATATTCCCACCAGAAATAGTGGATCATGAGGCAAAGATAAGGGGGATGTTATTTCTGCTCAAGAATTAATACCCCTCGATAAGCTCCGTGCATCACCAACCCTGTCTGCTGCAGTGAGAAGCACGTTGCCAGAATGCGTTACGTAGCAGCTTGATGGATGATGGAGGATGCTTAATTAAGTCACGGGTGAATGAGGCAAGCTCTTGTACCAGTGGCAGCAGTTTCCATTTCAAGGCTAGTGATACAGTGGTAACTTCTGGAAGTCTGATTCTGGCACTGGTCAGGACTCCTCCTGGTCATTTCGATGAGAGTGAGAAGCTGGAGAACCTGCTTGTGTTGAACAGCTGGTGAAACTAGTGACACCTCCAGTTTTGCTGGAAGAAGGTTTGTTGTTTCCCTTACGGACTGTCTGAAGCTAGAATGAGGCAGCACCACCTTCCTGCACCCCAAGAAGCAAGGGATCTAACTGCAAGCCCACTGAAACTTGTGTGCCACGAGTGCTGAAGGCTGTAAGAAAGCACAGAATTTCCTCTGGGTTTTGGTGATGATGAGAGAGAGTGAAAAAGCCCTGTCTGGTGTAATTAAGTAAGTAAAATCAGGAGGAACTCCTTAGAGCTGATGCTCTGGCTGGTTTACTGTGATCCAACCAGGACATGAGGTCATATAGCTCTGCCTTTATTCACAAAGTGTTTGAATCAAAGTCCTTCACTAAGCGCGACAGGGAAGAAAATCAACGCCCTTCCCTTCCCTGGGTGCAGAAGTGAGCTGATGAGCACAGCCCAGGACTGTTTGCTGTTCTCTAGGTGTCTGCTCACCCCTGAAAGAACAAGGTTGGCTTTGTGCATGTCTGTACTTTAGGGACAGAGAGGGGCAGGTGTAGCTCTCGAAGCAAAACGCTGACTCTACAAATTCACACTCAAACACCGTAAATAACGGCTGGCAAAGAGGAGGGGAAATGCCTGGGGGTTTGTTTGCCCAAGAGGATATCAAGAGCTTGTTGTCTTCATTCAAAGGAGAAGCAGGAGGGACGGTGAGGTGGTTCGAGCCCATGAGGTCCCATCATCACCCAGTGCATGTGGAGTGGCCGCTGGAGTTAACTGAGTCTAATTGAATAGCAAATAGGGGAAGTTATTTAAGGAAGGGTGATTCAAAATTGAAACAACTCTATTCTTTCAAGTCTCATCTTCTAATTGAAATATTCATAGAGCTCCTCATGCAGCAGGAGACCATTGCAGGAATATTTTAAGGATCTCATGCTTTTTGCAGTTACAGTGTGCAAATTCAACTGCACTCGTTGGCAAACGCACCCTAGCTGTGACCCGTCACTCCTTCCGTGTGTATTGTCTTAAGGGGATTTCCATCAGAGGGAATAAAATCCTGCTTTTACAGTAGGCACGAGCAACAAATTTGAGCTAGGCTGTGAAAGCACCGAACTCGTTGTCCTGTTGGATGGAGGTTTTTGGGGGTCATGTAAAAATCCCCAAACCCTACAATAGGTTCTGTTTTAAATTGTATTGTGGTCCTCAAATCCTATCTGGATTTAGGGTTCACTACCTAAAATACACACAAAGCCACAGGTTAATGAACAGCTCAGTGAATCTAAGTTTCTATGTCATAACAGAGGCAGATGCTTCTCCCTTTCTACGCTTGTCATGGTAAAACCCCCCAGTAGTGCATCTGTATCCCAGGTATAGCTAAGATGGGGAATATCTCTCCCCGTTGCCCCGCAGTGAAAGGGTTGCACTGCAGGAAATCATAGCACAGCCTGGCAGATAAAATATCTGATGAGAACCAGGGTGACAACTGTAATCTGCCCTGTTTATGCAGATTTATCACTGAATGAGAAGAAAAACTCGCAGTAACAGGAAAATTCATGCTGGTAAACGCTATTCAGTGTTCCCCCCTCTCCCCCATGTTTGTTCCGGGTTGTTCTGTCGTGTGCCGGTCATTTTTATGCCAAACAAATGAGCAGCACAATCACCACTGAATTCACGCCCCATCTGCCTCCCTCACGTACGGGAGCAGAGCTCAGCTGCTTCTCCTCCTCCCAGAATAGAAAGCAGAGAGACAGATGCCAGGTGCAGGCAGAGAGAGTCGGTGCCTGATGGACCCTGGAAGGAAGGCCATGAGGGGTTTGTCCTTCCTTTGGCAAAACTACTCTCTGCTGCCAAGAGACAGACCTTACACAGTGGCTGAGGAAGGAAAGGGGGCAGAACCAGGACCCCAGATCCTGGGGGACACTTGGAAGAACCCTCTGTGTTCCTTTCCACAGCAAAGAGAAGTATTTTGTCATGTTTAATTCCACAATGTCAGGCTTTATCGAGTCATTGCTGTCCTCTGCTTCCCCTAACTGTTTTTTTTTTCACTCATCTGCTTTCAGCCTTCTTGCAGTGCAGGGACGGTCCTGTGGTGCCTGTGGGGTGGGTGCCACAGCAGTTACCCCTGTGATGCCTGTACGAGGTCCTGGCTAGTGCAAATGGACATCCAGACTTCAACACAGTGCTGGGCTCCTTCAAAGTGGCATTGAAGACAGCAGTGTCATTGATGGCTGAGGCAGTGAGATGTGTCTCAGGGAGCTTGTGTTCTCTCCCTGACCCCCTGTACTGTTTTCTATGAGTCAATATGTGCACACAGTGTGTTGTTCGTCCCAGCTGGGCAGGGTCCAGTTCAGGGGGGCTCATGAGCCCCCCTGGTTGACTTTTGAGTTGGGGTTTTATGACCACAATTTCATTGAAGCTGGAGCCTCATGCAGTGAACAGTAAAGTAGGACACGGTCACATGGAGTGGTAGAGTCCTTTAAAGACAGGCAGGTTATCTTCCCAGTCAAGGTCATCTTGATTTCACTCCCGTCAGCATGGTCACTGATGTGGATAACAGCCAGGCTTGTCCAGGGAAGGCTGTGGCCAGATAAGGGCAGTCAGACTGGAGGGAAGATTCAAACAAGGGAGACTCAAGATAAACATCAGCCCATAAATCATGGAAACTCTAAGACAGGACACTTCTGAGCTTCAAAATCTGGAGAAGATAGGATCCACCCACCAAACCCCCAAGAAAACCAACCATTCCCTTGGGACATCCAACCAGACGTGGGAATTGCTCTTCCTCCCCTGGGCTGTGTCCCTGCAACACGCAGCCCATCCACGGAGTGTGATCAGCTCATACCTAGTTTTGATGGTTGACATGGGGTGTGTGCTGTGTTCAGCGTGAGGTCACTTTCTGTACCAGGAATGGTAATGGTTCCATTTACATAAAACACACTCATTGAACTGCCGGGGCCCTTGTACCCTTCTGATGAGCGTTCTGCCTCCCTACATCTTGTCTGCTTCAGGCTTTATTTATAGCCTCCCCTGACCTTTTCATTACTCACAGCCTCTCATGGATCCTGTCCTCTGTATGGTACCACATCAGTTTCTCTTGTCCTGTTTGACATTTAATTTTTATTAACTGCGGCGTGGGTAGAGCTGTTTGTCTTTGTTTTCCACACTGTTCTTCTCCTGCTCTCTGGGCGACAGAAGCTGCCATTCCAGAACCACGAGGGAAGATTTTCCACCTTGACATTTGGAGATTTTCCAGCAGGACATGGAAAATTAAACTTGGGTTTAAGGTTAATAATGTCTCCTTGGACCAGTGGGAATTGTACACACGGAAATGAGCTGCTTTGCTGAGCTGCAGCGTCCGAGTGTGATCCTGTTGTAGGACACCAAAAGGAATCCACTGGGAAACCCTTCTGCACCTCCACTCCTGGTGGGACTGGCACTCTCCCCACTTCTGTGCCATGGGCTAGTGGTGACCTGGCAGTGTTGGGTTAATAGTTGGACTTGATGCTCTTAAAGGTCTCTTGCAACCTAAATGATCCTGTGATTCTGTGGTTATTGCCTTTGGGAGTGATGATGAGACACGTGTCGAAGTTTTCCAGCCATGATTAACATATTCACCACGGCCTTTGGTGAGGAATCTCCTGTTGTTACTCATTTGACTGAAAAATCACATTAACTCCAACAATTTAAGCAGAAAAGCAAGAGAGGGAACCATTCACAGACCCCACCGCAGGAGTATCTGTGAGAGACACATGAAGCAACGCTTCATCGACCCCTCTTGATTTAGGAGGTTCCTACCACTTAGCAGGAGCCTTCTTTGACTCTCAGATCATGTGTGGTCTCCTCTACCTTGATGGCTAAGCAAATTCTTAACTCAAAAAGATAACATGCTCTCCATCCTTCTGGGGACTCCTTGTGCCTGTTTCACCATCAGGTGTCCTACACTCAATTTATAGCCCATGCTATATGAGTTTGTTAGTCCATACTAATCTGTGGCATGGAAGACCAATGGCCTTTTGGCTTGGATCAGCACTAGTGTGGCCAGCAGGACTAGGGATGTCATTCTCCCCCTGGACTGGGCACTGGGGAGGCCTTCCCTCGACTACTGGGGACAGTGCTGGGCTCCTCACTTCAAGAAAGAGATTGAGTGGGTCCAGAGGTGCAAAGAGGCTGAAGAAGGGACTGGAGGGAAAGGCTGATGAGAGGCTGAGCGAGCTGTGGGTGTTCATCCTGGAGAAGAGGAGACTCAGGGGGGACCTTCTCCCTCTCTACAACTCCCTGAAGGGAAGTTGCAGTCAGGTGGGGGTCGGGCTCTTCTCCCAGGCAACCAGCACCAGGATGAGAGGGCAGGGCCTGAAGCTGCCAGGGGAGGGTTAGGTCGGATGTTAGGAAGCCCTTTCTCAGGGGAAGGGTGCTCAGAGCCTGGACTGGACCAGTGGAGGCGTCCCTGTGTCTGGACAGCCTGGCTGTGGCCTTTAGTGCCCTGGTCTGGCCGCTGTGGAGATGTTAGGTCATGAGCTGGGCTGGATGAGCTCAGAGGGCTTTTCCAACCTCAACCATTCTGTGATTCTGTATATGAGTATATTTATACTCACTTCATACCAAAAACAGACTCACAGCCCATTTCTGACTCTAATGGATGGCAGAAAAGCACAAGCTAATGCCAAATCTCACTAAAATTAACTCCTTTAATTCCATTCAGTAGAGCCAAGAAGGCATCTTGACTAAAAGACTCTCCATGTGAGTGCTGAGCTGCTCTGTATCCCCATCTGTTGGCATGCTCCACATGCCTCTTACACTGGAAGTTTAATTGCTCACAGGACAGAGGTTCTATTGACTGAGCAATAGTATTGTGCTACCCATGTACAAGGGAATTCAGGCTGTCTGGAGCAATTAATGAATATTCAAGGCGCACTCTTCGCCCTGGTCTGTGGCTGGTAGCTGCCTTCCTTCAGATCGGTGTAAGTAAAGCTTAGGTTTGCTCATTTTTCACAGGGAGCAGAACAATCAGGCTGTGCTTTCATAGAGGCGAATTTGAAATTAAAATGAGATGTTTAGGTGCCATTTTCAGTTGTAAAGTAGCCCTGGGTTCCGATGGCGGGCACAGGGATCCCGGTCCCGTGTCATTTGTATGCGCAAGGCTGGGTAGACAAAGCGTTGAGGATCCTTAGCTGGTCATAATATTTCTGTAGCGCGTGGGGCTTCTCACCGCCGTCGCTAAATTAGTTCTTGGAAGCAGTTGTTCACTTTATTAATGTAATATATCCCACTCACCGTAAAACAAACTGTTTGGCCTTTCAAATGAGAGGACTGGGGTCTTAATAAATATTGAATTATAAAATCCCTGCGTAGGGAATACAAGCTAATTCTTTCCTCACCAGCTGTGAGCTGCTACGTGTGATGTATGGTGCAGCCTCGCCAGGAAAAGAGGAGCAAATTGAAAACCCTACCCCTGTGGGTTCCCTTATTAGAGTCGAAGTGCCTGTGAAAATCGCAGGACACAGCTCATTAAAACAGCCCCAGCAATCTGTGACCTCGGGAGGAGGACGGCAAGATCCATGCTGGAAAACAGGCTGTTGCACTGATTGTGGGCTAGGAGAAAAATGTGTGGAGCGGATCATTAACCCAATCCTTACCAGAGCTTTATAAAAGGCATCTTCAGGAGGTCAGCGATGATTAGGTGCCTCAGGTCCAGTTAGAAATGAAGTCATGGGGCTTGTGGAGTGATGCTGGCATTCTCCATCCCAGATCTTGCTCTTGGAGGGGTGCTGTGCTCCTCAGATTTGTTGGTGGTCTTGTGTGTGATGCTTGGGGTAATGACAGCTACAAGCTGGGTGTGACATGCAGCAGAGTGGAAATTCAGAGCCTTGAGTGAGAGGGTTGCTTTTATCATCACTGAGGTGTTTAAAAGAAGTGTGAGGATATGATCTAACACCTGCCCTGGGCTCCTTGATCTGAGGGAGGACAGTTCAATTGACAGCCTGGGCTCTCCCAT
>VZRI01012418.1:0-43871 GCA_013397515.1 Upupa epops
AAAAACACCATCATGGAATCACACAATCCTCACGGGTGGAAAGGACCTCCAGATCATCAAATCCAGCCTACATCCCAACATCTCCCCAAACTCTAGACCACAGCATCAAGTGCTCTAGCTACTCAGCTTTTAAACACCTTCCAGGGATGGAGACTCTACCACCTCCCTGGGCAGCCTGTTCCAGTGTCCAAGAACTCTCTCAGTAAAGAACTTCTTCCTAAGAGTCAATCTAAACCTCCCCTGACTCAGCTTGAGGCCGCTTCCTCACATCCTATTACTAGTAATTTGGGAGAAGAGACCAGCAGCAGCCTCGCTACAACCTCCTTTCAGGAGAGAAAACCCAGCTGGAGCACCCAGTACTGGGCTCAGAAATCCCCAAGAGAGAGCAATGAGAAACAGGAGGTGGGAGCCTGGGTGCTGCAGAACTCACATTTGTGCAACTCTGACCTGAAACAAGCAATCAGCAGTTTGCTGCACTTCAGAGGGTGAAAGCTGAAAACACCTTATAGAAACGAAAAACCTTTATAAGAGTTACCTGTGGAGATCAAAGGCACGCACAGTTCCATCCAGGGAAGCACTCAAAATGACATAACCACTAGAAGTAAAAGTTACAGCGGTTATTCCACTGGTATGTTCTGTAAAAGTGACAAAGCAAAAGCTGCTTGAGGTGTTCCACACTTTCACCTGCAAGAGAGAGAGAGGAAAACCCTTCTCAGAACCTCTGATATCATCAGTACAGTCACAAAGTAAGGTAAGGCTGTCGTAGAACTCTGTGATAACATCGGACTTTGAGTAACATCAGTGAGGAATTCCATGCAAGAGAGACAAACAGGCCCACAGCTTATCACTGAGTCCCTAAAGACACCCAACCTGACACCCTAAGTGAAGACAGACATAACAAAGCTGATTTTCAAGGAAAGCTGTAGCACTCGGTGAGCATCTCAGGCTCACAAGCTTTGGACTCTCCACTGTCAAGTGTCAAATTCAAAACAGACTGTAAGGCCATTCCAGACGTTACAAGTCAGCTGTTACTGCAACCTTTTTTTGAACTAAAAGGCTATGCATTTCGCTACCTGCAGTCTGGGACTTTGGGTTCGGCTGATTTTACATTTCTTTCCTCACATTAAGAAGTTCTGACAGGAAACAAGGTACTGTGTTCGTCCCACACATGTTCCAAGAGATTGTGGTAACAGAATCACTGACTTACTGAGGCTAGAAAAGACCTCCGAGATCATCAAGCCCAGCCTGTTAGCACCACAATCAGCTAGACCAGGGCACTAAGTGCCACATCCAGTCTGTCGTTGAACTCCTCCAGGAATGGGGACTCCATCACCTCCCTGGACAGTCCATGCCAATGTCTAACTACCCTTTCCGCGAGGAAGGGCTTCCTAACATACACCCCACCCCTCCCCTGGTGTAGCTTCAGGCCCTGCTCTCTTGTCCGGGCACTAGTTGCCTGGGAGAAGAGCCTGACCCCCACCTGTCTACAACTTCCCTTCAAGTAGTTATAGAGTGACAAGGTTCTTCCCAAGCCTCCCCTTCTCCAGGTTAAACAAACCCAGCTCCCTCAACCTCTCCTCATCAGACCTTCTCTCTAGTCCCTTCCCCAGCCTCATTGCTCTCCTCTGGACCCACTCCAGTACCTCAGTATCTTTCTTGAAGCAAGGGGTGGCCTCACCAGTGTTGAGTACAGGGGGAGAATTACCTCCCTAGTCCTGCTNTTACATCCCTAGTCCTGCTGGCCACACCATTCCTGTACGGAACTTCTTTAAAGAAAACCACACATACACACACAGCCTAGCACCTAACAGAAGTCAGGCATGAGAAAAGCTGTTATTTTAATAACAAGGTCTATCAGTGGTGCATTTCAGAAACATCTGTTTAGGAACTGCACTTAAATAAATAATTTGAAATGGAATTTTCCTCAAACTGAACCATGGACATCAGATGAATGGCATCTGTCAGGGTTTCTTGTGACCACAACCATAACAGTTCTTTTTAACACCTGCTAAGAAGCAGAAGTGAACCAATTTCCACAGGGTCCCAGTAACAGCAGATCACTAACAAGCTTCAGAGAGAAAAACACCTCAGTGAAGCCAAAAACCTGACTACATTAAGAAAATTGTATCGGTCACAGTAACAGAGATTTCTAAATCAAACAGCAATTCAAACTGCTGTTTAAGACTCAAGCTGCTGTTTCAGCAATGCTGCATCACTCACTTTTCCATCCTCCCCTCCAGTTACAATGTACTGTCCATCTGGAGAGTACGCTAATGACACCATGCTGTTGAAATGTCCCTGCTGCTTCAGCACGTAGGATTCGCTCTGCCATTCCCACACCAGGAGCTGACCCAAACCTGTAGATCAGAGAATCACAGAATTACTGAGGCTGGAAAAGACCTCCAAGATCACCAAGCCCAGCCCACGACCTGACATCATAACCTCAGCTACACCGTGGCACCAAGTGCAACAGCCAGTCTGCCCTTGAATGTCTCTGGGGACATTAAGTCTTGTTAACCACTTGAATTAAAACAAGATGAATGTGGGCTTGTGTGCCCATAGTAACAGTCACTTCTCCATTAATAGAGACCCGAAAAAAGGCACAAACCTGAACATCCAAAGGCAATCCAGTCACCAGTACAGTTGATGGAAATAGAAGCTATCCTTTGGTCTGAAATACTGAATCAAAAGAATTACCCAATAAAAAAGCTGCATTTTCATGCCGTGTGTGACCTAACTCCAAATCTAGGGCTTTATTACCTCTGTTTAAGCAAGTTCCTTAACCGCTGAGCTCCTGTGTCACTGCAGCATCAAAAGCCACACACAGATTCTTTCCTCTATTATACTCAAAGTCATTGAACAGGCAGTACTGCCTGATTTAGGATAAAGACTGAGCATCCACACCCCAAATATGTGCTTGGCAGCACAGAGTAACTCTCCCCATATGCAAACAAAAACAGAAGAGGTTTTTGTTCAAGGAAACTACACATTCTTACCATCACACAGTGACGGGAAAGAACTACAGTTTTATTTCTCAGTCTAAGTGAAAATGTACAGGTAATTTTACATATTAAGGCTTTTGAAGTTGCCGTCTTTATTTTCTACAAAGAAACTGAAGTACAAAGCATTGAAGAAATCTATAGCAAGCACCTACCTGCTTAGGAGATACTCATTCAGACCTTGCTTTTCCATAAGCTATGGAATAGAGCTGTCTACCTGTGACTCTGCCTTTCCACAGACTGCAACAACTAAATAAATACTCATGTTCTAAGGTTTTGGACCCCGATTGTTCATTTTTCAGTGATAAAATGGTATGTTCTTAGTCAAATAAACAAGAAACCACCCCCAAAAACAAACATGCCTCCCCACACCAGATCAAATGATGACAACCACCCCATAACTCACCTGAGGGAGTGGATCAGATTGAAGTCTGGAAGTTCATGGAGGTGAAAGATTCCAGAGGCAAAACCAGTGACTAAAAGGTGTGTTTTTTTGTGATAGGCTGCAGATGTCAGGTTATTAAAGTCTCCCTCTTTATTGAAAAAATACCTGGCATCAAAAAAATAAGGAAGAAGCAAACTGAATGCAAAAGAAAAGTATGCTGCTACAGCGGCATTTCAACGTCAGTATTTGTACCAGAGAATCTTACAATAACATTAAAAAGCATGAGTTTCACAAGCTGCTCAAAATATACTTACTTTGCAACACGTGAATATTTAACCTTATTTCTAGTCTCTTTTTCGTTTGGATTGGCTTTTCCTTGAATTTCTTCACCCTTTGGCTCTTCAAGAAAATCTTCTTCATCATCATCTTTCGCTGCACTCTTTTCCCCAGCTGCATCTTTAGGGGGCATGGGCTTCAAACCATCAAGTCCTGTATCACACTGCCACACACAAAGAGCTGCATCCTGGCTAACTGTGTACAGCTAGAATACAAAGACACGATTGTTGTGTTAACACCTATGCCCTGTACTCTGCTTTCCTGTTATGCTTCCTGACCTGCAGAAGGGTTAGCAAGTCTGCACCCTACTATTAGGATAATACATTATGGAGTCCTCTCGAATTCAAGATGCTTTGCTTGGAAAATTCACTTCTCCTGAGAACCAGTGATTGAAAAAGTTATCTGAGGGCAGGTAATCCAATCACCACCTGGCACTACAGGTAATTATTGTTTTCATATTTAGAACTATAACTTTGGGGGGATGGGGAGACACACACCCCAATTTTAAATCATTTACTATCCTTCTAAAGTCTACCTCTTCAAGCATTCGAGGAACTGTAACCTCCCAACTACAGCAGAAGAGTTGAGAGGTGTATTACCTATGTTGAAAATGCTGACACATCCAAATAGTCAGCATCGTAATCTACAGATAAGATTGTGCTTCAACTACTTTAACGTTAAGGTTCAAGAACACTGCATGATTAATACGTACATCTAGACTGTTCTCTTCAAAAAAGCAGGCTACTATTACATCCTTATGTCCTCCAAGAGAGTAGTAGATCAAGTTGGCCCACCGTTCTGCTCCAAACACCCACGTAGACATGTCCTTGCTCCCTACTGCAAAACATCTAAGGAAAGAAAAAGCAATATGAAGTAGAACACTAACTGCAAAACACTTCACTTGGTGGAGAACACTGAGCAGAAACACGCTGGGCGCCACTTTGTAAGTCATGTTTTACACACGACAGTCATAAGCTGAGGTTGGTAATGATAGCACAGGTAGAATTTTCAAGCAAGAACCCCCTGTTGATACCTAGCACACACTCACTTTACACTGTAGGCTACCCAATTGTCTGTTTTTTAAACACAAGATAGGATGAGAAACAGAAGAGACAAAACCAAAACAGCTAAAGCTTGTGCGATGTTTTAGAGCAAAGCAGCGTGCGTACAAATACCAAAGTCAGCAGGCAGGCAGAGCTTCAGTTTAACCACTCACTTGGAATCATCGGTCCAGTCGATACAAGTTGTTTCATCGTAAGGACCATAGTAAGTTTTATCCAGAACAAAGGCGTTAAATTCTCGTTTCTTCCCAGGAGCGTGGTACATAAGGGCAACATTGTCTTTAGTAATCACAAATCTCCTGTCATTTGGGAGGAAAACAGAACTGCAGTTAAACTGTTGCAGCAAGCAGGTGTTCCGGACAGACTGCAATACAGCAAACGCTTCTGCATTAGTGAGGCGACCAATCTGGAGAACTTTCAAATTAAAACCAAGGAACTATTTTGAGAGCGCTATCGTCTCACAACTTGGGCACTGCGAGACAGGAAACCTTCGGTAAAAAGCACTTAAATTGGATGATGAAATGTTTATTCTCCAGCTGTCAGCAATGAAGGAAAGGTTCAAGCATTCAAAACGAAGCTTTCTATTTCAAGCTCTCTTCACCTTTATACACTGGCCACTTTCAGAAGCACTAAGCGTTTACACTCCGCTCACCCGCTTCCTTTAATCTGGACCTGTTACCAGTATAATTCCCCAAGTTCCCATTTCAAGCAAAAACTCATTTAAGGTCACATACGTTAATACAACTGAAAACTGATGCCAAAAGGGGAATGTCAGACTTCCTTCTCACTCTTCTGACACTTCTACACTGTGTATGTCATCACACTCTGGATTCATGACTGCGCAGTTAAAATAAGGTTCCCAAGGCTTGGCTTTTCCTCTTTCCCTCTCAACTTTACAGGTGAAGCGATCCTGATCGGAGCAAAATCTCCCTTACGTTAATCAATAGGTCATTACACCCAGACTGGTGGTAATGTCCTCGTAACTACTAGTTTCTGGGGTAATTTCCCTTGCACGCGTGTTTCACTTACTTGCCATCAGGGGAAAAGCTGACGCTATGAACTGGCTTGTGAAAATGAAAGCGATGTATCACGCATTTGCCAATCAAAGTGACCAGCAAGGCAGCTCCCTCTGTAAGGGCAGAAAAGGAAAGATCATGGAAGTAATCGAGTTCCCAAAGAAATCATAGCCCTAGCAAATCATTTTCTTTCCTTAATGAGCAAGGGAAGTATCTCCTCAGAAACTTTAAGACACTGTGCTTACTACTATTAAAAACACAACTGAAATTACATGTCACTATCTAAATTCTGTAAATAAATGCTTAAGTTCTGTAAATAAAGACAGCAGAAATTCTAACAAAGAATTAAAGCAGAGCGCTTCTAAACTGTGTTACAGCTGAACAACTAGCAGCACACACTCTCTCTTCTTAAGACTGTGTTTTCATTTCATTCCTTTATAAAGCCAAAAGCCCCCTTTATGAAAGTACCTTCGTCAATCAGAATGGCAAGGCTTCCATCTGGAGAGAGACCGACACACACAATGTTAAGCCGTGTAGCCAGGGGCAGGGTCTCACACTTATTGCTGGAAGAAAAGGTTAAAACAAGTAAATTTGGGATGCGGATGCAGAAATTACAGCTACAGTACTGCTGAAATATGCTCTGACGCCTGTGCTACAGCCACTGAATTGACTTCAGATGCAAGGGTCCAGAGGCCTTGCTCTCCAGACCCTTCACCACCTTGTGGCCCTTCCTTAGAGCCGCTCCAGCACCTCCACTTCCCTCCACGGCCCGCGACACTGGCAAGCTGCTCTGTGCAGCGACTCCAGGGGCTCTGCTCTCTTTCAACATCAAGGCAGCCTCTAGGACAAACCCCTCTGGAGAGCCCCAACCCATCTTACTTCTTGAGGTCGAAGAGGGAGATCCTGTTTCCCACGGGGCTGATGAGGGTGTTGCCATCGCGGGTGAAGCTGAGGTTGCCGCGGCGGTACACGGTGCCCAGCAGGCCCGAGAACTGCGGTGANTGGCCAGAGTCGGGCGGGGGGGATCAGTCCATAGCCCGGCCCAGCAGAGTAGGCGAGGCCCCTGGCCAGAGTCGGTCGGGGGGGGATCAGTCCGTAGCCCGGCCCAGCGGAATAGGCGAGCCCCCGGCTGTGATGAGATGAAACACAACGGAACAGGAGAAGCCAGGGCAGCGGAGAAGTGGGTTTTCTTTTTAAAACATGTATATTTAGAACTGTAACGCTTACAATTTCATTAAACAATCTTCGAACAATGTGTTTCATCNGAGGGGGATCAGTCCATAGCCCGGCCCAGCAGAGTAGGCGAGGCCCCGGCTGTAACTAGAAGAGATGAAACACAAGGGAAACAGGAGAAGCCAGGGCAGCGGAGAAGTGGGTTTTCTTTTTAAAACATGTATATTTAGAACTGTAACGCTTACAATTTCATTAAACAATCTTCGAACAATGTGTTTCATCTAACAGCATCTTACAGAACAAGGTGAAAAATGATTTAAGAGCAAACCATGACAATGGAATTAACTAATACCTGCGGCGGCAGAGTCACAAACCTGTTACCTTCTCCAGTCCAAAAATCCCACCGGCCATTCACACTCAGCGATGCTTGGGGTTTTATCCAGAGTGGAAGGGTATGATTTCCACAGGGAACGGGCATTCCTTCACAGAAAGAAGATGCGTAACAACATTTTCGGCAAGCAGGTCTAGGTTATAGAGCTATGAGACAGAATGGTGGTGGGTTCAAATGGAAAAGAATTTAAAATAATACCTAGACCAGCGCAGGGTTCCTCTCAATTTTTCAACCTAACTGCAATTCTTCTTGCAAAGAGGGGTTTGGGTGGGTTTTTCCCCCTTTATAATTTAGTAGAACCTGAGTTTAGGAAAAAATAATGACAACAAACTTGTGTAATGAGCATTTCCTCGCTTTAGTTTTACTGGCGAATATTTGACACGGGACAGTTTTCCTCTGTGGAGTCTGCTGACAGCGCACCATTACAGATCTGCAAGTAGAAAAGGTCATTCTCACGTTAAACGCACAAGTCTCAGTATCAGAAGCAGGCCATCAGGAGCTGTAATTTTTCCAGTCACAGGTGGATTTGCAACATTCACAAAAATTACACTTCTTTTTGTACACTTTTTGTATTTACATTTCAGATATAAATAACGCAATCCTTTAAGTTACATGTTTTTTTACTTTGCTTCACAATTATTCTACATCTGCAAGCTTCCCTCTATCAAACCAACCTCTTTCTTCCATCGTGAATGCGGAAGTCTGGGCTCTAATCAGAAATAATGACACTAAGCCTTTATGACGAAAGGTTGACTGTTCAAGTATCACATCATACTGAATCGTTTGCCCCAACCCAAAACTTGGGGCAGCAAACCAAGCCACTTAGAAATGGTAATAAAAGAAATTCATCTGGGAATGCAATAAGCCAAATAATTTATTATTAAATTCTATCAATAGCTGTCTTTGGTAAGAACTATGCATGAGGATGACCCAACTCCTACCCCCCAAAAAAGAAATCATATAGTATGTGACATCACAGTGACTACTCTGTGAAGGAGAACGCCTCAACAAATTAAGGAACTTTGTTCAGTTCAGATCGGTGACAGCAGTAGCTCTTCCATGCATTTAAGTATGCAAACGATGTAAGTTTAATATAAAATGGTGATGGCAGGAATTAACGATGATCAACCAAAAAACCACCCCAAAGCAAACAGAAAGCAGCAGCAACTGTGCCGCCGTACGCTGTGCTGTGGCTCTGGCACGCGCGTGGAAAAGCCCGTGAACTGGTACACAACAACCCGAGGTTTGAGTCATTCTGTGGTCCAACCCTAAACTCGAAAGCTTGTAGGAAGCGTGAACCAAACCTCCCAGCTGCCAGACAAAAATAAAGAAGTGGTCCAAACGTTCGGGTCTTTGTTCTGCTCTTGCTGCCCTGTGGTAAGAAGCCGGAGGTGACCGCAAGGAGAGAACCCTATAGCTGACACAAAACATACTCGAGTGGCAATATGGACTAGCTGACACAAGCTTCACTGTACATTTACATGGATACAACTGCCTGGTGCTTCCATGGCCAGGATGTGTCCGGAGCCATAGGTCTCCTCAGAGTCAGAGTGTTACAACATAGACTGATCGGGTCGTAATCCTTTAAAGTGCTTTCAAATCCAGTTTCTAGGGGGTTTGTTTTGTCTCGTTTCCATACCGAGTTGTCACGTGACATTGACTTCCAGAACGTGGTCGTCCTTGCTGGGAATGACAAGTACTTGCATGCCCGTGCTGCAGTTGAAGACCTGACCGGAGGAGAAGGATTGCAGACGGGGCATTGGTAAACCTTTGTGTTCCCCACCAGCTGCAGAATGCAAGCTACCTCTGCTCCTTATGCTGCTGCAGTCAGCTTGATCATCCACATTCTTGTCCACAGAGAGGTTATCGTTTTCAATCCAGCTATCTGTTTAAAACAAAACCCCACAATTTCATTCTAAGCAGCGATTCAACAACGTAAAAGATTATTGCAGAGCTCAGATGCACAGCCAGCCTAGCACACTTACTGATCATCTCTGCGGAGGTAACAGCCTGTGCACGTTTTTGGCCAGCAGCAGATGGAACTGAGCAAATCACCTTGGTTTCTAAGGCAAATGTGAGGAGCGTTACCTCACATTTGTCACGGGCTAGAGGGGTGCACGCTGGCACTTTGTGGAGCTCTCCTGACAAACCATTAAGGGTTTGCACAAATGAATTCTCACTGCAGCGCTGGGGCTACTCAGTGGTACAGACAAATACCCTGGGTGTCTGTGGTAATTTAAATTCTTCATCTGACCTAGCTTGTCCACCACAAATTTTCAGCAGTTCTATTGGTTCATAATTCATCTTTTCCAAAGCTGGGAAAAGTTTTGAAGCTAATGAGAGCACAGCAGACGTGCTGTTTGCAATGATGACATGGCAGGACCAGAGGGTTATCAAAGAGCGCTCACTAGATCTCTAATCCCGTTCCAATTAACATACACAATCATCTTTAAAGGACATACAAGGAAACAGTGTGGATATTGTTCCTCCTCGCAGATTAAGGCTCAATTAGCCTGATTTCAAAGTTCCTATTGGGCCAAGTTACAAGTTTCACATCAAACCTGTGAGTAAAGCTAAGGAACAGACATCTACGACTCTGCCAACATAGAATATACACAGAAGCAGCAGCCTTTCTGTAAGTAGCCATGCAGTTGAGAGCTTTACCAGCATCCAGTTGCGTGGAGTGAGCAGAATGGTGCGGGAGGTATTTAAACAATCTGACATCAGGGAAAGGTAGATATCCAGCAAAGAGCGGCATCACTTCCATGTGGACTTTGTGAGTTGCTTGAGCTGCTACAGGCATAGATATGACTCCAGAACTTTTTCCGCAGACTGCCCAGTTACTACTGTTGTCAACAACTGCAAGAATAAAGAACAAAGACTGTAAAGCCTTTTCCAAATAGTGGGACACCCTCGCTACAGTTCTACGGCACTTCTAAAAGCAGGACTTGAACAACACCTAAAAAGCTCACCAGCTTTCGTGCGTGAATCGCTGGGCAACATAAAGGAGCAGCCCTACGCAAAAGGGAGCACAGCTGGCCCTGTGGTCTGAACAGCATTTACCTTCCACGTGAAGGCAGATGAACCAGGAAGATCGCAATTCTCAATCTAGCAAGATGAAAACTGCACTACTGAGCCATCACAATGAGTATCTGCTGTAGAAACTCTAGCAGATGCCATTACCAAGATGAAAACCTAACTAGTAGTATTATCACTATGCTCACAGAAGATATTCCTACCTTCATACATAAGTTTTGTTGTGCAATACCCATCTGACTCCGTTAACGCTTCATCTCTGTCAACCTCTGAGAGGTCAACAAGTCGGGTGATGGAGACCTCTAAGGAGCAGAGGGAGCCTGTTTTGCAATACTCTGCCCCAGGTGGGGGGAAAATTTCGGTTTTCACACGATACAGTGTCTGTCAGGAAGAAAAGAGCGCTGTTACAGAGAGAAAAGGGTGTTTTACTTGGTTTAAACTGAACTGCACAACTGACAGAGTACCAACTGAACTATACCTTTCACATCCTATGAAATCTGGTAAATCTAAGATGCAGTTACAATGCTCATAGTCTTGCTCAGTTTGAGTGAATAACCAAGTCTGATCTAATCTATTTTTGACACCAGCAGGGAGCATTTTTCCTGCACTTCCATGCTTCAACTCAGCCTTTCAGTGCTTCTACACAGACACCAAACTTCTTACTATTTAAACAAACTCCTCTTAGTGCCTTGGCTCCTAATCTTCCAGACACATCATATTCTGAGTAAAACAGGACTACCTCATTGCTCCTACTGCACCTATCCACAGAATAAGTGCCCACATTAACAAAGAGCTCATTTTAAGTTATCACAAAACGTCTGCCCCACTGTGTCGTGCCATCATTTTTCTTTAAAAGCTCCAGAAAGGTGCTGATACAAAGCCAGTTCAGTAAACAAACACCTGAACATTTTCACAAGGTCACTTTGTTATGTTAAGCAGGTGGCAAACATCAGCACCCAAAACAGACAAAAGGATTTCACCAAATGAGAGTCTTCTCCTGTTGTTGCTTTTCACCCAAAAAGGTAACACAAGTCAGAATTCAGAGGTGAGATTAACGGTGATAGAACTCCTTTAACAGGAATTGGTATCTGGCAGTAAGCTTTCTAGGTAACCAAACAACTAAAACTTTGTCTATAAAGGGAAAGAAGAAACCTTTAAGGTAACAGCTAGAAACCCCTAAATATTTAACTCATGCCAAGCGCTCCGAAAAACCAACCAAAACGTTCATTATCAAAGATTTGCTGGAAACTGCAGATTGCTCTGGAAAGCACTGAGGGAATGCAGCTCAGTAACCTAACCAGTCTGAAAACACAGGAAAAGGGAAAAGGGAAAAGAAACCACTACATGACCACTCGGGCTGGTGTCGTATGTTCCCCCCACCACCTTCCAGCAGCGAGTACAGGCTGTCAGGCGGCGGTTCTGCTGTTCACCAAAGCGGCTTTTCAGTGTTTCCACGCTGGTATCAGTCTCGTTATGTAAGCAGAAGTTTTCCAACCTGTTTCTTGACTTTCCCTTCCCACATAATGGCACATCATGGCCAGGTAACTCATGCTGTACTTAGAAGAGCACTTACAAAAAAGTTTTCCACTTGGAATTCATAAGTGAATGGTTTCAGGGTAAGAGACTGCTCATCAGAGGTAGCTGGGCAGAAGCTGACTGAAAACAGGCACTGCAAGGAGAGAGGGAGCTCTTCTGTCCACTTCAATTCCCACACAAAGAATATCGACTGCTTACTGTAAATGACCTGAAAGAGAACGTTTGCAGTATGAGCTCCTTCCTTTCTCTGAGGAAGGAGTGGAAACGCACATACACACATCTGTCTGCTCTGGCATTAGCATCGTTTATAAAACAAACTACCTGTTCACCATTAAATAAATAATTAGGAAAAATAACAACCAAAGTAACTAGCGGTAATTTTTCTCGTTAACAATGTACACATAATTAACGGAGGGATACGTTTCACAGTCCCAATCAATGTTTCAAAAGAGGAGTACCTCACACTTCAGTAGGTGTGAAAAATGCTTCATTCCAAAGTCCAAGCTAGCGGAAGTATTAATAATGTTTGTACATACGTCCCTCAGCAAGAGGAGTAACCACTTCAATATCGTGTTTGGACAGAGCTGACAAACTGAGCGTGCTGTTTTGTGTTTGAACTCAGTCACAGCTCTACTGAATTGAAATCACTCTACCCTCTTGCCTAAAAGCAAATAACAAAGTGCTGCTATAAAAGGAACAAATTAAACGTTAGCAGTGCTACCAGCAATATTCTATTTGCATAGATGTCACTCAAGCAGGAGTGTAGTGCTTTGCATGAGGCAAACGGACAAGCTTGAAAACTTCTCTAATCACCTTTGCAAGTTTTAGAATTTAGTCTGAAATCTACAGGTGTAAGTGCCTTCTAGAGCCTCTTTAAGAATCAAGGGTACTCTGAGCACTACAGAGCTTGACCTAACTATCAGCTATCACAAAATCTGCGTGCAGTAGTGCTCTAACAAGACTTCATGCATAGCTGCCCTCCAAACTAGCTCACCAGCCACCGAGTGAATCTTTACCTGTTGAGACTCAGTGTTCAGAGGTACCAGCTGCAAATCTGCACAGTCAGCGGAATTTGTTAGGCTGTTGTCTGAAAGCTGGAAACAGAGTTCTGACAAATTCTGTACACAGACTTGCACATATTTCCTGCAATACACGACACAGTTTGTTCCACAACAGTCGAACGGTTACACCCAAACAGCGTGTGTCCATAAAACGGCTTCCAAAGCGAACACCCCAAGCGAAAACAGAATGTCAAGTACGTTTGGTTTTATCACATTTATCCCTTCACTGCAGAAACAAGACTGGAAAACACCCTCTTCTGCATACAACAGAAAGAACTACTACAGAAACAGGCTAGCAGGGTTTATCTCGTGATCTCATTTCCAAAGCAGAAAGAACACTGTGGGAAATGCACAAACTTCCCCCAAAAAGGCTGCTATAAACATTACTTCAAAAACACAGAGCTGGAGTTTCTCAAGAATAAAGCAACAATAAATACTTGATGAGTACATTACCGTTTGCCAGCGGACAACAAGGAATGCTTGGCGCTGAAGGGTATGCAGAACGTTAATGCAATAATAGTGGAGTAAATCGACCAAGGGCAATCGATGGTTACCTGGGGGAAAACGAGAACAAAGCCTGTGTTCATAACGGTGTTTGGTAAAGCCAGTTTGGTTTTCTTCTCATTTCTGAGCCAGTTTTTTTCTCAGCAAGAGTCTACATCAAATACATCCAGGAGGGAAAGAAAAATGTGAAATCAAATATTAAAATCACTACGCCAAATGACGAAACAGCAGTTATTTTGTTTTCCTGGGAGCAAACTTAAAGCAGCATCTCCTGAGAAAACTGATGTCGTCAGTTCTGAACACCAGAAATAAAGCAGAAGAAAGAGCATAAATAAAACAGAAATAAAGAAAAGAAGAAAGAAATAAAGCAGGAGAGGAAGATAAAAAGGCACTCACAACACCACCACCATCTCTCTGCGATAGTCTGGTAAATCTCAAACCAATCAGATCTATTACTGAAATACTTGACAACACTTTAACGTATTAATTAAGTTAAAACAGCATTAAAAAGTCTAACGTCTATTTGTTTAAACTTGAAAGAACTTCTGAAGTGAATGCTGCCATCTTCTAGTGGTAAAGTATAAAAACTTAAGAACATATTTCCTCGTTACTGTAGTCTGCAGCTATTTCATTTTACTCCACTCCTCACTCTCAAGTGTCAGCACACTTGATCCATACGAACACGGCGTAAGACTGGTAAAGCTTCAAGAGAGTTCTGCTGTCAGTTGAAGACCTCCTTTCCGTATTACTTACCTTTTGTTATACAAACTAAGTGGAAAAAGCTACTTCAAATCAAATACTGGATGGCCTGACACACTACAGTACTTCAGCACAGCATGCAGGTATTTTCTAAGCGGAAGAAATCTCTCTCCCCATGATTCAGAAGGGAGAATATAAAAACTGCCATGCCATGGACATCCTTCACCCTACACAAACTGCGTGTGTTAGAACACTGCAACTCGCACTACTAGCCTGTGCAACAGTTGGCAGCAATGTAAACAAACTGGGTATTTCTGCTGATCAGGCCATTCTCTTTACATGGATAACACTTCACTGAATCGCAGGGATTGGAAGGGACCTTGAAAGATCATCCAGTCCAATCCCCCCGTCAGATCCTGCACAGGAACATGGCCAGGCGGGTTTTAAACATCTCCAGGCATGGAGACGCCACCACTTCCCTGGGCAGCCCCTTCCAGGGCTCTGTCACCCTCGCCAGGAAGAAGTGTCTTCTCTTATTTATGTGGAACCTCCTGTGTTCCAGCTGACACCCATTGCCCCTTGTCCTACCATTGTCTGACACTGAGCAGAGGCNAGAAACACCGCCCTTCTAATTGACCGCAGGATGCCACTGGCCCTAGTGCCCACAGCGGTCACTTGCTGTGCTTTTCCACGCACACTTTCCCAGTCCCACGCAAGCAGGTTTCCCACCCGCATGACCCAAACTGCACTTTGTGAAGCGTATGGCTGTAGGAATGCTGAAGACAAAGTCAGAGAGCAGGGCAACGTTCATCAGTGATAAAGGGATAGATCTTCGGCCTTGGCTAAGACAGACGAAGACAGGAACGGAATGGAAAGAGGATGAGGCTGAAGGAGTGAGCAGAGGCAGTTGGATACACAAGATAAAATGCTACTGCAGCCTATGGTGTCAGCTGGCTGTATTAACCGAACTGTGTAACTTCCAAATACGGAGCAAACACAACGATGGGTGGGAGGCACTCGCTGGAGAGTACTGTACAGTATATAAACCCGGCTACTCGGCAGAGTAAACGGCTTCTGGTTCAACCCCACCCGTTGTCCCCGCCTCGTCAATCCCCACTATGACCCTGTGACCAAACAGATCTCATAATAACAAACGATAAACACATCTTACTTTTTGATCAACAGTAGCCATGCACTTGTCCTGTTTCTGCTTCTCTTTGCTTTTCCTGTGAACTTCTTTGTGGGCAGGATTTTCCGCCTGCGCCGCGGATTCCGTGGCCGACGGCAGATACATGACTTCGAGCTCAAATTCAATCACGTGATATGCAGGAGCTACCGGCAAGCTGATGCTCGTGATCTTGTCAGAAGAATGAATCCTTAAAAATGATTCTGAGACCTTCTCTGTAGTTGTGTATAATAGAGAAAACACAGTCATCCATTCCCAGTTTGGGTTTTAATCTGTGAGTAATGAAACTAGCCTAAAGAGCTAAGTGTTGTAGAAAAAAACTGGCATAACCATGTCCAGGCAAGCCCATCAGAATCTTGGAATCTTAGAACAGTTTTGGCTGGAAGAGACCTTCAAGATCATCGAGTCCAGCCTTTTCCTAGCCCTGTTATCTTCCAATAATGATATAACTCAACAGTAACCTCTTCAGATGAGCTACAGTCCACAGGTTAAATACCACTGTGTTCACCGCTTCCCAAGAGTAATGCTCTGTCCTTAAGCTGTAGGAAGGGAACCACTGCATTCCAAATGTGCTGACTGTCCCTCCCATTTACACAGAGCCACAGAATTATTGAGACCTCAGAGATCATCCAGCCCAGCCTGTGACCTGACAGCACCACAATCAGCTAGACCAGGGCACTAAATGCCACAGCCAGTTTGTCCTTGGAGGTGTCCAGGGATGGGGACTCCAGCACCTCCCCGGTCAGTCCATTCCACTATCTACCCATCCTCTGCATGAGGAAGAGCTTCCTAACATCCAATCTAACCCTCCCCTGGTGCAGCTTCAGGCCCTGCCCTCTTGTCCTATCACTAGCTGCCTGGGAGGAAAGTCTGACCCCCACCTGTCTGCAACTTCCCTGCAGTTCCCTCTCCAGCCACTCATCCCCCAGTCAGTAGCTCTGCAGAGGGTTCTTGTGGCCAAAATGTAGGACCCTGCGCTTGGCCCTGTTCATCCTCATTCCCTCGGCCTCTGCCCACTGCCCCAGCCTGTGCTGTTTATGTAGAAGTTGCCTGTGTTAGAGCCATGTACGCGATTATGCAGTGCTTACGCTCACTAACAGAAGTTAGGATGTAATGCCCCGTATGTTTTACATAAAACACTGTAAAAACCTGCGTACAGCTACTTCACAATCAAAAGGGTTTAGTCAAAACAGAGCCCACACTTTAATGACAGACCAGTATGATTCATTTGGAAGGCACCACGTGCTCAGCTCAGCATTAGTTTCACCACTCCTACCGAACATGGTCAGTGAAAGTCGTTGTCTGGCTATGTTTCTTGAAGACCATGCTTTAAGGGTGAATGTTTAAAGACATTTCTTGCACTGAAGTACTCAGCTGTAAGTCCCTACAAGTGTTCTTACTAGCAACTACTTAAAAAGACAGTGCCAGTGTTTAAGTACAGCTTTACTGGAAGGCGGCTGATTTTTTAGTCATTTAAGGACTACTTAGTTCCTTACCTCTGGTGTTGGAATAGATCACTGCCTTACTCTCCCGATGATACAGAATAGGCATGGCATCTGCATTACTAAGCTGCAAAGCATCCCCACTCTTCATGGTGTAGTGACCAGTAGTCACTGTGAACTTCACCTTCTGGGGAATGCCAGCCAAAAGGCTATCTAGAGAAGAGAGCAGAAATCATGAACAAAGCCATCAGGTATCTACCTACCTCATCCGCAGACGGTTACAACGCACTGCTAAGGCCCCTAAGCGATATTCCAAGGCAAGTTCTCACACACTGAAGTCATTGAGAAGGGTAGAGTTTTGGTGTTACGTCACATTAAACCTAGTTCATACACACCAGTGAGCAAAAGCCAGCTCTTACAGCTGGAGCATCCAAACCCATTTCGTGGACGGCTCAGACTGGCTGGTAGCACACACACACAGTGCAGTGCTGGCAGCACAACACTGAACATAACACAATCATAACACTTACACAACACAACATAACCACCCCAAGGAATTCACTAAGCATTTGGTGCTGTTCTCCAGGCTGCAGAAAAGCTTTGTTTTCATGCCTGCAGTGCCTGTCATACCCACATTTACACAATCAAGATCACAAACTCAAATATCTGAATCACAGCCATCAATTCCATAGGCAGAGCTAGTCTGATTAATGCCCAACACATCCATCCTTCCTTCACCACACATTGCAGCCCTTGTAACTGGAACAGTAGCACAAAATGCACATTAACTCAACTACCTTGGTTCACAAAACCCCTGTCAACCTGCATTTATACATTTTACTAAAATCACTGAATGGTTCAGGTTGGAAGGGATCTTAAAGATCATCTAGTTCCAACCCTCCTGCCATGGGCAGGGGCACCTCTCACTAGAGCAGGTTGCTCAAAGATCCATCCAGCCTGGCTTCAACACTTCCAGGGAGAAGCCATGCACTATTTCCCTGGGCAATCTGTTCCAGTTCCTCACCACCCTCTCAGTGAAGAATCTTTTCCTAAGATCTAATGCTCGGTCATCCATTAAACCAATGAATATACTATTAAGTTTTAATCAGTTTATATTATCACCTCTAGCACGGTGACTTCTTTTTTTACCTCTACCAAGGAATCCCATTTCTCACCCATTTCTCGTAAATACCAAAGACACCACAGCAGCACAGAACGAACGGATACAGAGCTCGATTACAGATTCAAATATTCCCCTCTTCTAAGTAGTCAAGCAGCTGGAATCATACCTGGTATTTAAGTGACAGCGTTTGTCCAGACTCAATTCAAAAGGGTTTCCGAGCCACACGCTGAAATCAGTTGCTGAAAATGACCAGCACCCTCAACGGGTAATTATAAAGGGAGAATTCATTTGTCTGTCTAACATTCAAAGCAGAAACCGCTCAATCCGGTCTCACGAGAGCACAACAGAAATTGTCAAAACAGCTCCAGCGTAACGACGGCACCTACCAGTCATGGGTTCCACTTTCAGCTGGGGCTCCTGAGAGTACACGTCATACTGCACTATGGGGTAAATATGAAGCAGGACAAACTGCACTTTTCCCACTGAAGTGCACAGCTGCCTGAGCGTGTACGTCCCAGGTTCTCTGGCCTTTGAAGAAAACATTTGAAAGGGGTTTCTATGAGATAAGTACTTTTAGGACAAATCCTCTACTCAAGAACAGATGTTTTCAGCCCAGTTTTATCAGATGCTTTGCATTGGTAAATTAAAATGACAGGCTCCTTCTCCAGGTAACAAACAAGTTACAAGAACCTTTTGCTCCACTATAGAAGTTCTCAAGTGCTGTCTGATTGTAGAAAGAAACATTAACTATCAAGGAACTATAATTAGAAAGCCTCACCATAGAATCCATATGACTGGAAAGGACCTCCAGGATCACCAAGTGCAGCCCTCATCCCAACATCTCCCCAGTCCTTAGAACACAGCCTCAAGTGTTCTAAGGTCTTTCCTGAGAGATTGGTGGGGCACTGGAAGAGGCTGCCCAGGGAGATGGAATCACCACTCCTGGAGGTGTTAAAAAGCAGACAGAGCACTTGACGTCATGGTTCAGGGATTGGGGAAAAGGCTGGACTTGATGATCGGGGAGGTCCTTTCCAGCCATGTGAATTCCATGGCTCCATCACCAAGTGAAAAAATACTCTATCAACCTCCACTTTGAAGAACTGGCTCTCAACCAAATTGAGCCACACGGTCACTTCCTGATGTATTCCCATCAAAATTTGTAATCATTAGTTTCAATGAGCTCAGCAGAGGAGGAAGACCTCACAAGCAGTCCAGAAAGGAACGTATCAGTTCAATTTTTGGCAGCTTTAATCAAGAAGTAAAGAAGTTTTGGAAGGCTGACTCAAATAATTGTGAATAGGACAGTCACCTGTATATTTTGGCATAAACACAACACAACGGCCTTGAGTCAAGGGAAATTAAGGTCTAGGACAAGGAAAAAAGCTACAAGGGGAATGGATTCACCCAAGCTGTAAACACAAGCAGTACAGGTACCACTTGCTGGCACTACGCTCTTCCTCAGCCTGCACCTTTAGCTCTTTTCTAAGTGCTCCACTCATCCAGCCACAAAACCATACCTGAGTACTGAACGTGATTTTATTGACTCCTGGTTCCAGTATTAAGTTGCTGCATTTCAACATGTGAGCCCCATCTTCTAAAGTCACCCCCGAGGGCATATCCAACGAACTGCTACTCTCTTGCCTTCGCAGCAGCATGTGCACGTTCTTGCAGATAATTCCCGCTGTGTTCAAGGAGTTATCCGAGGGACTGCGTTCATACATCTCATACAGCTCCAGCGCCGGCATGCTGTTTCTCGGGAAAGGAAAGCTTGTGACTTCACTTGGAAAGCTGATAATGCCATTGGAGGTTTTGTGCTTCGTGAGCCACTCCGCCGTTTTCCTGTAGTTGTTCTTCTCAACGCTGAAGTGCACGTGGATGGCAATCTGATCCACCGGGACAGCTACGGGCATCTGGCTCAGCAACGTCAACTCAATAGACAACTTCCCACCCACGTGGACAACAGCGTTTGGAGGGTTGAAGTGCAGAGTTTTCAGCTGTGCAAAGGAATGCATAGGCAATAAAACCTTCTGACCTGGAAAGATAAAACCAGAGAGTTTATTTTTCTCCGGTGCTGCTAGAAATGGTATTTTCAAAGTGTAACCTCTAGAATTAAACAGATCGCCAGCTTTCCACAATTAATCATTTCAGAACAAATCAATACTTTAGTTTTATCTTACCTAAAAATGAGATTTAAAGATACCCAGATTTGTTTCCCAACAGTAACATCTAGTACAATCTTGGCACACAGGCAATTAGAGATAACTAAACTAAGAGACGGAGTGGAAGCAGAAGGTTGAGTGTTTCCCTGTTACACCACGTGCTCTGGACAAACATTAGCACAAAGCAACAGACTTCCCAGAGCAATTAAGAGCAAGTACAAGAGTTTCGCTGGCAGCTCGGTGCTGGAAGCCATCAGCTTTATCATACAAAGGGTCTTCATTTTCTTTTTGTAGACTCTACAAGCCGACAGTGAGGCAGCTCCAAAACTTGCTTAAGAAGCAAGTTCAAATAACATATTAGTTATGGTACATCCATCCGTCAAGAAAGACTTCTGCATGAAGAGTCCTCAGACTACATAAATTTGAATTATGAATAAATAAATAAATCAGCATTCCACATAAATGTGAACTACGGTCAGCGTCTGAGGACAAGGTGTTACTGACACAACAGGAAAAGTAAAGGGAAGAGGTAGGATGGTCAACAAAAAAAGCTTCAAGTAGATGGGAAGAGATGGAGCACCAAAAGGAGGTTAGTTTTAAGAACCAGACTTACCTTGGTCGCCTGCTTGCTGATTAGCAAAATCTAGTATCTCCTGGCAAAAGCTGCTGCATTCATCTTTTGTTAGGTGTTTGTCGCCGGCTAACAGGATGCTCGTTTGGA
This sequence comes from Upupa epops, assembly GCA_013397515.1. Lineage (NCBI taxonomy): Eukaryota > Metazoa > Chordata > Aves > Bucerotiformes > Upupidae > Upupa > Upupa epops. The sequence continues at coordinate 20,829 of VZRI01012418.1, forward strand.
GGTAACTAACACAGTTAAGGAAACATGAAGTAGAGGTGTACAACATCCAGCAATCTGCCTGAAAATGAGACAGTTCAAGTTCTGCTTCTCTAATCTTTCAATACAAGACCTGCTCTCATCATCACTCGACACTTCCATCAGAAAACAAACAAGGGAGGAGTTACTGCCACCTGAGAATACTGCAGGGCCTCTGCTTTCTGCAGACCTACTAAAACACGATCCACTATTAACCTATCAACCTTCCCCCCTCCTAAAAGACCAGTGAGTAAAGAAAACGGTTTACTTGACAACAGGTAAATGCAGCATGCAAGTTAAATACCCAGGGTGCTGCCTCACACTGCCCAACACCCAGAACTAAGTAACTGGAGTGTTTGATTACATTCCAATTTACCAGGCTGGTCACCTGCCAGCTGGTGCAGCATCACCTACCATAACTAAGGCGTAAGGAATCCGCATCCTTTTGAACGCTGGGCTTATGAATGCTCACGTAAGCATTTAGCTAGGGTTGCAGTACTACTGGGTCAGACTCTTTAAGAGCATTTGCACTGAAGCTGAATAATGTACCTTTAACAGACATTTACAATACCTAAGTCTAGATCTAACAAAAAAAGAACAAGAAAGAACAAAGCCTCAAACCCACTACGATTTTAGTGGATTTAGCTCAGCTGATTTTCAGCTGCAGTATGACTCCTAGTACCATCGCTTAGAGACTAAAATATGGGCTTCTCAGGCAAAGAAAACAACAGAACAAACCAGCAACTTTAAAAATAGCTAGGACTATTCAAAAAACAGTCTTTCACAGAATCATTCAGGTTGGAGAAGACCCTTGGGATCATCGAGTCCAGTTCACCCCTAAACTTTATCCACTGACACCGCATCTAAGGGACTCTTGAACACATCCAGGGATGGGGACTCGACCACCTCCCTGGGCAGCCTGTTCCAGTGTTCAACCACTCTTCTTCCTTTCCTTACAACCTCCACAAGTATCCTAGTCAGCTAACCACCCCAGCAATCATACCTAGGGCACCAATGAAAGCGGTGCCTTTCTCCCCGAGCTCCAAAATTGATGCACGTTTGCCATTCTGCTACAGTACACAACACCCTGCATGCAGCACCAACGAGTGACCTAATACCTACCAAATTCAGACGACAACGTGTGAAGTTAAAGCGGAAAGTAGAATTCAAATTGTGCTGCTTCTAATGCCAAGAACAACACACAACACCCCAAACCACTCAGGAGCCTCTTCCACTCACACATCCCTCTGATCTTAAAAGCAACACCTCTACAGCAACACAGACAGACCTCATATTTAAATACAACAGTAACAGGTAGAGGTGGTGTGTGAAAATAACACAGAGTACCAAGGTGAAGAATTTTAAGCCTGTCAGACACCAGAACAGGGACAGATCATTCTCCCCAAGTGTTACTTAGCATTTGTGTGCCATTTGCAGAGAACACTGCAATCCAAGAAGATTCCAATTCCAAAAGACTGAGCTTTTACACAGCAAACTCTTACTTCCCTTCCAAAGCAGAGATCAAAGCTACATAGAATAAATAATAGCAAAACATGAGAGGAGCACACAGCACACCGAAGCCACAAGGCTTCTGTCTCACAAGCCCCTGTTTCAGCTTTTGGGGAAAAGGTCACCCCTACAAACACGAGAAGAGTCTTTGCCAGGTCAAACCCGGGAAAAAGGTGGCAGAATTTGTAGAAATAAAGTCCAGAAGTTAAGCTTCTTAATGTGGGAAGATGCCACAATAGCAAGCAGCACCACATTAGAACTTCCCTAATGAAGTACAAACAGACTGACAAGGGGATCTGCTAAACTACCGGCAGCATTCACACCAACCATGTTGCGTCAAGCGCACGCAGAAGGTTTTAAGTGAAGCACTGTGAAATAAAAGTTAGGCTTGTGTCAGAAAATAATCAGAAATGTCATTTCTCTGGTCTTGACCTTTCTGGCTCCACCTTTCAGAGGATACTTTTCTATCTGTCCCAGTTGCTTCTGACATTCAGCTAGCTGTTTTCTCGTATGTGTGACGAGCAACGCCCAGCCCTCAGCAAGGTAAGTTTTCAGTGCTCCTTGAAGATAGACTTCTGCCTTCTGTGGACCTTTCTTCCTCCTTTAAAAAATGAGGAAATGAGTCAGAGTCACGTCAGAGCTTTGACAATGTTCTACACGGGAGAACACTGTATGAACGCAGGATGAGATACAGTGAATCACTGTGCTCTCTACTGAGCTGTCAAAAGGCCAACCTACTGGCCTACATTCACGTGCTTCTCTGAGGCAAGCAGAGCTGCGATTCATGTCAACACACCATGGCAGCGAAAGGCTTCGTATAGAAGATCTACCCCAAATCAGAGTGAGATGGGGGTACCTCCCAACACTAGGCAAAAGTCATCTCAAGCTCCTGACTAAAATCAAAATGCTTCAATGAAAACACAATGGTATCTCTACAACGGTGGGCTTTAAGCCCAATGTTAATCTCCTAGGGCAAGATGTATGTTAAAAGGAGTCCCAAATCCTAAGTAATAAGAATAAAATTAAACAGAAAGCCGATGCAGAACGTTCTTCAGCTGAACTTAACAGAAAGGACAAACATAAAAAACATACTCGGCAAGTAGGAATGAAAACCACTCCACATTTTGCAACAGGGAAAAGCCATTTTGCTGTAGTAACCTCAAAAATAAAACTCTCAAAACTAATTACTCTCCAAAGAACAAGACTGCTGGCTCTTTTTAGGTATATATAGACACACGAACTATGACTTCATAACCCTAAGTCAGAAGCCATGTTACAAAGCAGGCTGCAGTAATGCAAAGCTACCCCTTTCTTCCCCCTGCCCTGCTGCTTTTCGCTCCCTAGGAGGGAAAAGGTTCAAGCCAAAAAACACAGGGCAGCTCAGGGTAAGAGTTCTAAATCATAAGATGAGCATGAAGAGTTTGATCTAAAGAGATTGCTGGTGTGCTCTTCCTTTTATTTTCTGAAATACAGCCTGAAATGTCAGGTATAGTTATGTTTTTGAATAGCTTTTTAAAATTCTTTCTTGAAAGCATTCTCTTTGAGGATTCCATTCCAACTTTTCAAAGCATTTAAGATGCTACAAACATTCACTTACATGTAAAACTCTGCCAAGTCCTTTCCCACGAGCTTAGCTGAGCGAATTCTTCCAATATTGGTGTACATTTCAATGGTGGCATGGGAGAGATCCTGTTTGAAAGAGAAGAAACCATGTGAAATGGTTTTGTGAAATACTGTATAGCTACTAAAATACTCATAGCTAGCAATTAAATTACTACAACAAACAGCAGCAGAAGAAAGTACTTCTTTTACACTTGAATCATCCTGCTTTGAAAGCTCCTACTCCTCATCAACTATAGGCTGTTAGATTAAGATGGCAGGATTATGACCACATCCAGGACACAGCACAGCCTAATCTATCTGTGGGGGTACATCTGAAACGAGTGTATTCATGCGATGAGTGTGGAGGAAGCAACCTTCTATAGCGTATGTGATATGTGGATTTCTGTTGCAGCAGTACAAACAGGGATGGCATTTCTTTCACTGGTGAACTCTGCAGACGCCACCTAAGTTGCTTAAATTTAGAAAGACACTGAACGTAGCAGAGATCTTCAGGCGCTTGCTGGAACTGAGTAAGTGCAGCTCGCGATTTTGAAGACTGGTTTTGTGCAGCCAGTCAACTCGTTGTACAAAAAATGAAGGATGAAAATGACACTCAATACCTTCAGACTAAATCTTTTAAGGCATCTTTCAATAAAACTTAGTAAAAATAATATCATCTAGTTTTTAGATGAAAAAAAGGCTCAGTTTTCCTCCAACTTTTCCCCAGGACACTTAACAGCAGTGCCATAAATCTAAGCAATCTCGGAGGAAAATTCTTTAAGGAAAAAGTACAGAAAGACCAAACCCCCTAAGCCCAAACATAGTCTTGTGGCAGTCAGGGGTTTCTTGCTCTCTTTAGCAATCGCTCATTAAAAACCCCTGATTATTACAATGGCTCCTCAGTAAGGGAGCTGTCAGGAAATAAACAGGCATGTTAAAGATCAAGGAGAACTCTTAGGGTTCACTCTATGCCAGTTCCAACCCAGAGACATCCCACAGCTTATTTAAAATTTAGACAGGATAACTTAAACCTCACAACTCTTGTAAGATGCAAGTCTGAACCGCCCAAAAGGAAGCTGAATCCACACTTCAGTATTGCTCTGTATTTAATTAATTCTGAATTTGGAAGAAGAGAGTATGGTCATCACTGGCTTTCTGAACAACTCTGCGTGGATACTTACAGACAACAGCCTACAGCTCACCACTGTGAACGCTGATGGTATATTTGAAACTCGGGGCCAATAGTTAGGGGTGTAAAACAAAGCAGACTGGTTATGTTCAGCGTGTGAGCAACCACCTTTCACACCAGAAGAGAGAAACACAGATTGACATTCCCTACACTATCTTCTCCAGCTTGTAAATCTGCGTCCTCTTTAATCTACGATGTAAACACACAAAACTAATAGGAATAACCAAAATCCATACTTACTAAGTAGTGTTTTTCAAAAGCTTCTACTGAAGATAAGGCCTCTTTAAGTTTCTTATAAGGGCTCTGTGATGCATTGGCTTTAGAAAAAAGCAGAACAAGAGGTCACATACAGACAGGCTCCCACTTTAGTCACAAACACACACCCTTCCTACTTCTTCCTTCAGCAGAAAGCAAAAACTTAAACCCAAGTGGGAAATGTCATAAACGCTGAGAAACAGATCATGACTTTCTTCCCCAGGCTCTATAACAAGACCAAGAAAGGCTGTTTCACAACTACCTGCACACTCAAGCCATGTTCAAGGTACCAGGGTAAAGGCAAGCAGCAGCATAGTAACTGCACCGACTCTTCCACTGAGCATTTCAAAATATTTATGCAGCCTAGAAACACAACAGCACTTAAACAGCACACTGTGCCAGCAGAAATATTCTCCCAGCTCCCCAGAGCTGAACTGACAAATCAGCGTGACAAAAGTCTACTGGAATTTGAGGACATGCGACTATTTTAAAGAATGTCTTCAAAGGAAACCTGTTAGCAAGCCCAAGGGGGGTTTCTGAAGCAGCTTTCTCAATGTAGTCTTTGTCAGACCAAACCTGCCAATATTTCTATAACAGAAACGCCACCGTTTTAAACGCAGCAGGCGTCACAGCACCCAATTAGGAATCATACATCATTGTACCTGCAAGAGCAAGTGTCAGCCTGTCACTCAATGCCTCAGAGCTACTAAACGTTCTAGCATATTTAACACGAGAAAGCTCCTGCCCTTCAGAAATACCGTGGCAGGTAACAAAATCCACAAGGAGTAAATAGATTTGATTGCTCCTCCACTCACATAGTATCACTTCAGCTCATGCAGCACCTCCATAGCTCCAGCTGCAGGTTATCTGTGTGCATCAGATCGAGGATGCTTCACTTCTTCATCAAAGAATTGTATTTTTTGTCTAAAAGCCTTCAAAACAAACCCAGCCCTCTCCAAAGCTATTTACCTCGATCCTGATACGAGGGGCATCACTGGAAAAGCTCCTAATTGCAGCGACGCAAAGATTAATTGTGATAGTGCTAGACATGTTAGAAGAAATGCTGAAATCTCGTGGGAGATAACAAAGTTCTCTTGATGTTTATATGGTTATTACATCAATATATGTGTAGGGACACTTGGAAATCATCACTGCTGATGCACTGAAGATGGTGTAGTCATTAGAAAGAATTCCTGGTAATACCTGTTTCAGGGCGTTCTGCTCCCAAACCTGCTAACAGATCCACTGTTCTGTTAAGGTCTTCTGAATTGGGTCCCTTCTCTGACACAAGTCCACACAGATAACCCAGAGATTTTAACTGGAAGAGAAACCAGACGCTTGCTTTCAATCAACACAAAACTCATGTTATTCCACTGCATCGTTCCCACAGCACTTTTCCACTGCAGTCATATGATACTGCTTATGAAGACCTGTTTTAAAGTTGCTTTGTGGAAAGAAAGTAGAGAACTGTTATTCTCACAGTAGAAATGAATTCTATTAGGGTTTAAATGGCAGGTAAGTTACTGACTCGGAGAACGTTTGAACACACGCATGTACACACACATCCCTACATGCGTAACACTCAGCTGGATAAATCCTTCTGGTTTTCCCCATAAACTTGGACAAAGTTGCTTATCATCCATCAACAAAGAATTTCCAGTATCAGTCTGTGCTTTTAAAAACTACAAAATCAAGAAATGCAGGCAGTGTCCAGTACACTGATAAGACAAGCTTGCAAATTCACCCAAAACACTCTATTCGGGTGAAAAGCCTTCTTGAAAGGAGGTATCAGCATCGCTCACAGTGTTAATACAGCATCATAAGATCCCTCCAGACAGCAGCTGGAAGCTTGATACCCAGAAATAAGTGGAGGATACTGTCCTAAAGACGTTTTGAGTAATTCAAGCAATGACCAAAGTAAGCCCCCCAAAAGACAGAAAGCCTCAGCCTGTTATGTTACTCTACATCACATCATATATATTTTTTAATTTCCACTTAATTTTGCCACTAGTTGCTCAATTTCTTTCATTCAGTCTGTTCCACCCTCCTGCTACTCATTATCTTACAACTTTCCCTTTAGCCTTTGAGTTAGGCCTGCTATCAATGGGAGGAACATTCCCACCTGGGTACACACCTTACACAGAAGCATTCACAAAGCATGAGAAGAACGTGATGCTCTCATCACCACTTTAAACAATTATTCCTTTGCTTTGTTCTGATCTTCCCCCTACCCCTTATTTTTCTCAAACAGTAACACTTTGAGGTAAAATTGTCTCTCTCTTCTTTTGTAGTAAGTACATCCTGGGAATGGATGTAAACCTTGATGGCTGATCTAGACTAGACTCTAATCAACACCATATTAAATTCCATGACAAAAAGTGCAAACTCTTGTTCCACAGAGACAAATGAAAAGGCACACACACTTCCAAACCTTTATTACAGCGACACAAGATGCAGCTGCAACACAGCATTTGCTCACCTTCTCAGTAGCATAGCTCCATAAGCCAACTGTGTGGGAAACATTGGCATCTATTTGAGCCCTGTCACAGCAGCCTTCTATTCTTTGCAAGACCTCCAAGCAACTCAAAAATACCCAACAATCCAAAGCTCCAGGAGGGACAGATACCTGAAGATGAACAAAGAAAATTAACTGGGAAATACACGTTAGTGAGAGGAGAAAAGACTTCAGCAACGCACTTCTCCTGATAGAACCCAGCAGAGAATCATGGCAGAGCTTACTCTAGGAATACACAAAAAGTAGGCCAACTCCATGAACTCCTGAATAATGCATTTAAATCAGTTCAGGAAACAAGGACAGCTAAGCAACTAAACAATGACTACAGTAACTGTTTGATACACTCACCCAAATGGGAGGGAAGGAAAAGAGCACTGATGTCTGCTGATACTTGGAGAACTTAGAAACAAAACCTCAGCAGAGCAGGGCTAGGAAAAACTTGGGGAAACAACCCAGTGCTTTCCTATGGAGACATCAGACCTAACTGACCATGAAATTACAAGTATGCTATGAAAGAATAAGCCACCTGTCACGGACAACTAAATAAAGGTTATACAACCAACAAATAAAGCCCCAAATACACAGAAAGGTAAAAAAAAGGAACAAAAAGGGGCTATCAATTAAGCCACAATAGAGAAAGGTAGGAGAGCTGGACACTAAAGATCTGAAATGGAATCACAATCATGGGGTCTCATAATCCTGGTCATAAACAATGCAAAAGTACTCTATGAATACTGTGAAAGTCTTGAAAGCCTTAATTCATTAGGCACTTCACTGACGCAATGGGAACGTTCATCACGCAAACATGATGCATTTGGAAAAATACCTGAATCCTGGAAGAATTTTCAGGAAGAGGAAGATACTAAGAACAGAGCAGTTCACATTCTGCTCTGTGTTTAAGGTCAATGGGGTCAAGACATTGAGAGGAAAAGGATCACGACAGGGATAACCACATGGCACGGACAAGTGTCACTGACTCACAGCCTCACCGCCTGCATTCAGCTCCGATCAACCTCATCCTGACAGAAACAGCCCTGAACATTGGAGGCACAGGACACTCTTAGGCCGGAGCAAAAAGGGGTAACTGCACAAAGTGCCTCAGAGATTTAGAGGGCTGCACGCATTTCTTTTGTAAAGAAGAATCAACCACAAGCACACAGACGACACTGTACCAACGGGAGTGACATGTTTGTTTTGGAACACTCAAAAGGTGCCACAGTGCATCTGAAGATCTGTTTTTCAATGCAGCTGAACAGATGGAGCTTGTGGAACTTACTACCACAGTGTCAGATGGGCAGAAGTTATCCGCTATTGCTGCAACAGCACAGACATTCTAACAGAGAACCAGACCCCCACAGGACTAAGGTAACGGATGAGTCACAAGGTCAAAGTCAGAAGCACTCCCATGCACACCATGCTGTTCTTAAGCAATCTGTAGACATCTGTGGTCAAACACAGAAGATGATCAGCACACAACTTCCTTGGTAAATCCTCTTTAGAGGATTAAAACACACCAGAGGAAGCTAAGGTGTGGAGGGAGGAAGGGTAGGGCATGGAGACGTGCAACGTGACAAAAAGCTCTGCCACCCGTTTCATCTCTTTCTTCTGTCATTGGGTGAGACAAAGAGACACGACAGAAGAGCACTACTGCAAACCCGGTGCAACCACAAAGTAAGAATGATAAAAGGTGATCCAAGCAGCATCCAGCTTGTGCGGCAGTGAGCAGCTCCACTGTTTCTAGTTCAAAACTGGAGTTTTGTTACAAATTACTAGGCTGCATATTAACTAATTAACCAACCAGTATCACCATTTTAATCACTGTCTTGTTTTCTCAGTACAACACTACTAGAGATTTAAATGGTGGGAAATATCATTCAAGAGATGGTAATAAATCCAGGAAAGAAGCAGACAAATTACCTACCAGCTCAGGAAGGTAACTTTCCAGGTTAACTTTAACTAAATACAGGTTTGGTTTTCAGATGTGATGTCTCCAAATTCCTTTCCAAAGACATCCTCACGATTCAACCGTGGCACTGTTACAACCCTAACGACTTGTGGCATCGTTTCGATAACAAACACCCAGTGCTCACTGTATTCTGCTCACCAACACCTAAGCTTCACGATTGTGTCAGCTCATCAAGGGGTAAAATAATTCACATAACAGAACACATTACACCGACTCACTTCCAACAGCTTGAGTTCTTGCACACAGTTGTGAAGCAGCTCCAGCGCCCGCTGGGAAACCTCCCACGGCCTTTGCAGGAAGATTAACAACGTGCACTGTCGAGAAAACAAGTAACTACGCAAGTCCAGTAGCGTAGCTTCTTGATTCTGAATCAGCTCTCTCTTCTCCATGTCTATTGGCTTTCGAAGAATTAAACCATTCCAGCTCCTCACTGGCTGGCAAAAAAACGTCAGCCAGTTTGCACCATCTAAGTAAAGAAAGTTAACATGTGAGAATCAACCAGTGCTCTCTACCAAAGTCTCCTCTTCCTCCCTCCAGACACTGTGAGCTGGCTTATTCTTTCTAAAGTTTACCATATGGCCAAATGGCTTAATGCCTGGAGTTCAAAAATATAACAGAAACCAAGAGAATTTCCACAGCTCCGCAGACAGCTGACCTTCAGAACAGTCAGACCCCACAGGCATCTTGTCCTGACTATGTATTGGTTACTAGCATAGCAGCAGTCAATCAGTTTGTAATGTAGTTCTGAGCAATTAAGCCTACCTGAAGGTCAAACAAGCATGCTTTGTCTAGTTAAGTACTTCTTGCTCAGCCATCATGGATAGATGGACCTCCGCTTTCAGGTACAGATCAGGTTCAGCCAGGACAAACATGTTTCACTGCAATTATTTAACTGATTCACAGCATATACCAAGTTAAAGCTGTTATTAGCAACACAGGCTTTAGCTCATTGCAACACTCTAAAGTTATTCGACACTTTATATGCAGGAGCTTTTCTTGAAGAGAAAGTTAACTCTTCTGCAGTGGAGATCAAGCACAGTTTTCTCTCCTGTGTTGCACTGACTGCCACAAATCTCATGCAACTGGGGGCAAAACTGGGTGCATTACTCCACGAAGCACTTGACTGAGTAACGCAGCAGTGAGCTGTGAAACCAGCAACTGCATCTCCGTCAGATTGATACTCGGATAATTACAGCGTTTCAGGGCGTAAAACAAGAGCACTAACTGGCTACTGCATCTTCATGGCAGTGCACTGCCTTCTTCTCCCACACCCACATGTGGTGAGGGTGACAGAGCACTGCAAGGGGCTGCCCAGGGAGGTCGTGGAGTCTCCTTCTCTGGAGACGTTTAAAACCTGCCTGGCCATGTTCCTGTACAACTTGGTCTAGGTGATCCTGTTGATGCAGGGAGGTTGGACTAGATGATCTTTTGAGGTCCCTTCAATCCCTATCAGTCTGTGATTCTGTACAGGGAAGAAATTAATACATTTAACCAATTTTAAGAGACTTACCACCAGCCCCAAAGTTGACAACATACTGAGAGAACAAGGCATCCAGTTCATCATATTGCACTAGCGCATCCTCAAATTGCTGCAGCATCTCAAAGACAAAGGCCAGTTCTTCCTTTTGACACACAAGCAATGAAAGAAGGTTGTTAGTGGCAGTAGTCATGTCTGGAACGAAGAACCTGCCCCCATCCACACGCAGGGCTCCGGGAACAAATGTTTTCAAGTTTTCCCCATTCTGATGGTCACACAGAGGAAAATCCCACACTAGAGGAGATCAATCTTCTTCCAACACAGGAAGGCTCACAAGAGGGTTAAGTCACACAGCTACACCAGCAAATCCTGTCCTGCCAGACTCTGATTCACATGATACTTTTCACACGTCTATTAAAAGTTTAAGAGCCAAAACAAGTTCTTCTGTAATTGTTGAATGTTCCTCTCCCATAAGGGTAACAGTTCTTCTCCTCTGCTTTTACTACAAGGGTACAAATTGCAGTTTCAGCAAAGGTGCAGCTAATTAACTGAACCTTAGTAAAGGATTCAGAGAAGAAAGTCAAAGCAGCAAGTAGAAAACGTCTCTGATTTATGTATGTCACATGGAGGAAGTGCTGCCTTCATACCAGCCTTTGCATTTCCTACCCCAACTCTTAAATAATAAAGTAGAGCATCGCAGGTACCAGAAAGCCAGCTGCAACAAAACAAGTGCTGTTGTTACCACCAGGACTCCCCCTCGTTTCAGTAAAAAGGGACTCTCACCTGGACCATGAAATACTCGCAGAAGCTCCACCCTGGCTCAGTCCTTTTCTCCCTCAAGGTTCTCATATCATCTTCAAACTTGCCTAAGTTTTTGGTAAATGACATGAGAAGCAACGTCCTGAGTTTTGTCAGGAAGGCATTCCAAGATTCCTGAGAACGGGAAGAGTCTTTCAAAGGGTCAGAAAGGACCACACATCTGTAAGAAAGGGACACACGTTATTTTTGAGGAGGCAAACCTAACATCCACACACAAACACGCAGCTGAGTACTGTGCATCCCGGACAAATGCAGACTGAACTACATTCAGTTCAGGAAAAACCAAGGTTGGGGGTTATGTCTCGGTGTGGGTGTGTGGAGGTTTGGGGTTTTTCTGGCTGGTTGGGTTTTGGTAGCTTTGTGAAAGGTTTCCATGTGCTTCCATGTATGTTCTCTGTATGTGAGGTAGTTCAGGAGGAGAGAGAAGTATTTTCTGCAAAGTGAGTATTACCAAGGTTGACTTTTTGAAGGGGTCAGGCTCTTCTTCCAGACAACTAGTGCCCGGACAAGAGGGCAGGGCTTGATGCTGCGCCAGAGGAGGGTCAGGTTGGATGATAGGAAGCCCTTCCTCACAGAAAGGGTGGTTAGACTCTGGAATGGACTGCCCAGGGAGGTGGTGGAGTCCCTATCCTTGGAGGTGTTTCAGGACAGCCTGGCTGTGGCCCTTAGTGCCCTGGTCCAGCTCATGTGGTGATGCTAGGTCATGGGCTGGATGATCTCAGAGGGCTTTTCCAGCCTCAATAATTCTGTGAGTGGATGGAAGCACTGGTTGTACCTTGACCTGACAGTGACTGGCAGGTCAGCACGTTGTAACACACCGTACACTGGCAGCAGGTTCTTTGTGCATAGGCAGTGCTTATGTCAGGCGTCTGCAAAGTGTGGCTATTACAACACCACCAGTTTGAATTATCAAGGGAAGTCCTTACACAAAGCAAGGAACCTGCTACACAGGGAGCTGAGCTTTCTTAACCAGCACGCTAGTCAGAAGGTTAACAAGCTGGGAGTCAAAGAATGCTTACCTGTCACTCTGTTTGTTACAGAAGTCATTTCTTATCTTATCTACTATAGAGGTGCGGGGAAGGATGTTTGTTTTGTTCTTTTTCTTGGCATCGCTCTCAACTACAACAATCAGCCAGTCCACCGAGCTGTGAGCTTTCAGAACGTTCTGCCACTTGGTGATGTCGTCCTTGACTGCAGTTTTGTACACTTCCGTGTCCTGGGATGAGAAGCAGTGAATCATCAAAGCAGACAATCTCAAAAGGCAAACTGTGCTCCAACATTAGCCAAACCAAAAGAGGTACCAAAGAGGACCAGCAACAGTAAGTTCACTTACTGAAAGACATCACATGAAGTCAAGTAAGATTTCTGTCTTTGAACTTAATTTATGTCCACTATTTTGGTGAACAGTAAGTGTGCCTTGGTGTTTGGCACCTTGTGATTCTTTACTGAAACTAACATTGTTAAACATAACTTAAAATCATTTCACTGAACTTTAGAACAAAAAGATACCCAAAGTTACAGAGCTGAACCGTTTTATTCTCACTCAGAAGTGTGACGTCCCTGCCTTTTAACAGTGCTCAAATCTCAATCTGTTTTAATCAAAATGACCCCACAAGCACTGACAGCCTTTTTGGCTTCCGGGTTGGTTTTAAACAGGTCGGTTCAGACTACCTTTAGGCTGTTCTGGGTACTTTTTGATCGGTCAGAGACCAAGTGTTGCCCTTGTCCTTCAGCTGGAAAATCAATTCATAACAGAGGCCAACCCCAAAGCCGTGAGCTGTGATAGAGAGGATTAAGACATTCCCAGTCTTGCCCAATTTCACACCTGGCACACATGGAAGGTGAACTAAAAGGAAAATCAGGCATCTTAAGATACAACCTTGTGAGCAGATCACAACAGAAATTCAGGCCACCCTTCTGCACTGTACAGCAAGGGTGCTGTGCTGCGACTGCAAAACAGATTCTGGAGGGGTTTCTGTGACAGAGTCTAAAAAACACGATTCAAAACCCTGTCCTTTAGTGTCAAGCAACAGTACAAAGAACTACAGCTCGCGGAAGACGTACTCAAGCCGACTAAGCTTCGTTTCCAGTAACACTGAGTATGTATGCTTATGCAGTGCAGACTTCATTGTCCAAATAAGAGTGAAAAGTAAACGAAAGAGCAGCAGCAGCAGAAAGTCCACACCATTCCAGTTTGCAACACCAGACACTCGGTTTTTCATGATGCCTTGTTGATACTTACACAACATTCTGTCCAATAAATATGAAGAAAGGGAAAAGTCAAAAGGGCCTTGTTTCCCTCTTTGGGTAATAGCTCCTCTTTAAACTGGACAAAGTTAGATTCTAAGTGAATCATCTTCGGAGCACGGCCGTAAGACCTACGGAATTTACAAGGTGAGGTTAGGGAATGAGACATTCGCAGCAGAAGGCAAAAATAAACGTGTGTTTTGGAGAGGAGGAATAGCCTCTAATACTCTGGCACTGGGAATTCACAAGCTACACTTAGTGCAGTTTGTATACAGCTAACTACAGTTACAGACACAGGTCTGTTAATCTTTCATCAACAGATTGTCTGTATCTCCAGAGCTCGTAAAAGTCAAAAATTCCAGGGAAGAAAACTCCCCAAATGCTTTTTTCCCAACCAGAAACCAGCGTGTCACACCGAATTTTCTGCAGGACAGTACATCCGACTCCACGGAAGCTCTACCTAACGTGTCATTTAGAAACACATCACTTTCTGATGTGACTGCCAAAGCACACACCAACACAAAACTGTAACACACAAAGCCGACGTGAGAAACACAGCATTACTGGATTTTCGATTGGTCTTGCTGGCCACCAGCACCCCCAGGTCCCCTTCTCCTGCACTGCTCTCCAGCAGGTCAGTCCCCAGTCTGTACTGGTCCCTGGAGCTGTTCTGGCCCAGATGCCAGACTCTGCACTGCCCTTGCTGAGTTTCATTCACTGCCTCCCTGCCCCACTCTCCAGTCTATCCAGGTCCTGCTGAACGCAGCCCAGCCCTCTGGGGTGTCAGCCACTCCTCCCAGCTTGGTGTCACCAGCAAACTTGCTGACAGTGCACTGTGATCCCTCATCCAGGTCACTAATGAATATACTGAATAGTACTGGTCCCAGTACTGACCCCCGGGGGTCTCCACTAGATGCAGGCCACCAACTAGACTGCCCCACGGACCCCTACTCCGGTTTCTATCAGTTCACCACCTGACTTTCCAGATGGCACTTCACTTTCCTCGACTCCGCTGCTACCTCCAACTCAATTTATGACCAGAGCTTATCGCAGCCCAACGAATACAGCTTCCAGAGTCTCTAAACAGACGCTCGAGTACCGTAACAGAAGAAAGCCTAAGTTTACCTTCTCCATTCCATGGGCTCTCTCGGGAGCTGCTGAGAGAGCATCGGATATAGCGAAGTAAATAAATTCTGATCTCCAGCACCTGAAAAGCAGAAGTCATTGATCTGTTAACATGTGCAAACTGCAGATGAGATAGCCAATAGCTATACTGTTCAAGGCTTGATGTTTCAACGCGGAGCTCTGCCATTAGCTCTGCATCACTTGGGCTTTGAACAACTGCACTGAATGCAGCGCCACTGGAGTGGCTACTTGCATACAACAGGGAACAGAACACAAAGGCGATGAATCCTAGTAGATACAGCTCCACAATACCAAACGAGGAGTCAAACTGCTCATTTTTAAACTGTCATGCTATCAGTCCTGTATTTTCCTTCTCTCCTTCTTCGCTCTTGACTTTCCCCATGACACTCTGGTAGACCAACTCAATGCAGCCATCCTTCTCTCCCTCTGCCCCTGTCTAGGATACTCGTTCTCCTGCAAATCTGCATGGGAATGACACAAGAACTGGCAGGACCACCACAGCAAGGGTCCAAAAAGGAACACATACTCCCAAAATCAGCATTTTTCCTCTAGAGAAACCTACCCCAAGCCACTAACTACAAGGCAATGTAAAACAAAAACTCCAGGGGTTAGATGACTGAAGCACACAAACATTAGCCTTTGGTACCAGCGACAAACTCAGTCTGCGGAGACAAAAGGCTTCAAATAGTTTTAAGAGCTCAGAGCCAAGACTGCACTTCAGTGGGGCACTGGTTTAGTTTTGATTCTGAAATACCAGGCACAGCAAAACTCTGTGAATTGACTTATTTTTCCACTAGTAAAAACTTCTGCTATGAGTTCTTCTTAATTCACTAACCTATTAAAGCCCTTGTTCTGGTTAGGGACTTCAACCTACCACTCATC
Source organism: Upupa epops (assembly GCA_013397515.1). NCBI lineage: Eukaryota > Metazoa > Chordata > Aves > Bucerotiformes > Upupidae > Upupa > Upupa epops. The sequence continues at coordinate 36,451 of VZRI01012418.1, forward strand.
TGCTGGCAACCTAACACAGCCGGGAGCAGCCAGGCTAGGAGGTTCCTGGAGTGGATGGAAGGCAACACCCTGGCACATGCGGCAGACGAGTCTACCACAGAAGGCGCCTTGCTTGACCCCCTGTTCACAAATACAGGACTAGGGGGAGATGTGGTGGTCGGAGGCTGACTTGGGCTGAGTGACCACGAACGGGTTGAGTTCTCAATTCTTAATAATGTGAAGAAGGCAGTTATCAGAACCTCCACCTTGGACTTCCAGAGGGCAGACTTTGGGCTGTTCAAACCCAAGCTGAGAAAGTCCCTTGGGAGAGAGTCCTGAAGGGCAGAGGAGTCCAGGAAGCGTGGACACTCTTCAAGAAGGAGATCTTAAAAGAGAAAGCCATTCCTGTGTCTCGTAGGATTAAAGGGCAGGGGAAATGGCTGGCCTGGTGGAATAAGGAGCTCTTGATGGGACTCGGGAAGAAAAGGAGGGTTTACCACCTTTGCAAGAAGGGCCAGGCAACTCGGGAGCAGTGCTGTGACCTTGTCAGGTTATGCAGAGAGAAAATTAGGAAGGCAAAAACCCAGCTGGAACTCAGCTTGGCCACTGACACAAGGGACAACAACAAAAGTTTCTACAGACCCATCACCAGTCAAAGGAGAATGGGGGAGAGTCTCTATCCCTTACTGGGCTGGGGGGGAACACTGCAACCAGTGATGAGGAAACGGCTGAGATACTTATTGCTGTCTTTAATGGACAGACCAACTGGTCCCAGGATGTTGAGCCTCCTGAGCTTGAAGATAAGGATGGGGAACAGCACAACTTCCCTGTAATGCAGGAAGAAGTGGTTAATGATCTGCTTCTGTGCCTAGACACTCATCAGTCTATGGGGCTGGATGGTAAGAGTACTTAGGGAGCTGGCAGNGGAGGTTCAGATGAGGTCTTACGAAGAAATTGTTTACAGAGAAAGTGGTGAGGCCCAGGTTGGTGGCTGAGCCCCCATCCCTGGGGATGTTTAAGAACTACACAGCCATGGTGCTTCACACCAGGCTGGAGTGGCAGCAGGGAGGGGGTTAGTTTGTGGTTTTGATCAATCATGTATTTAGGTGTTTTGTTGGCGCAGGGACAGTTGGACTGGGTGATCCAGCAGGTCCTTTCCAACCCAGATTACTCTGTGATTCTGTTAAGTTTCGGATGATGGGTTGGGTTTTTCTCTTTGCTTCTCTGAAAAGGTCCTCCCCCTCTAGAAACACAGGACAGCTTCAGTGCTGTGAAATGTTCATTGATTCACTAATGGCCTGCAGAAGAAAATCCTTTCAGTGCAACTACATCCTTACTGCTGTAAACCGGGGATGAACGCTGACAAGAATACGCCGCAGCTTCTCATGACATGCCTAATCAGGGATTTAAGCACAGAACCCTGGATCAACTGCACAACGGTGATGACTTAGAGTGAAGACAGAAGTCCTGCTTGAGAAGAAGGGAAAACAGGCATTTACAGGATATAGCTGTTCAAAGGATCTCACTAGCAGCACATCGCTCTAATCCTTCGGGCTACATGCCACTTCTTGTTGGCACATCCCTTATTACATCTACCTACTAGTAACAGAAGGACTGCTGAATGGAGTTCTTCCAGTCTTCAAACAGCATTCTTAACTGTGGAGCAGAAAAGAAACGCTTGCAAAGATGAACAACTCCTCCACCCATCCACCTTCCCCTTTCATGAGCCTTTTCTGTTCGTGCCTCTCCTGTGCACGTCTGCCAACGTTTTCTGTTCGCGGGCCTGCAATGCCTTTTCTGACAGTTTTGCTGTTGCGATATCGCAGCTCATTGTGAGCAGGGCCCAGAGGAAAGCGGTGCTTCCTGCTCTCTCCAAGATTATAGATACGTTCATTGCACTAAGACAGAGCAAACAAACAGGCACACAAGAAACGCNAGTTCATTGCACTAAGACAGAGCACTGACAGAGAGAACAAACAGGCACACAAGAAACGCACAGAAACAAATACTCCAAGCTGATAATGAATATTCAACAACCATGTCAGTGTAATTATAAAAGAGCAGCTTGGTAGGAAAGCCCTGAAAAGCTGCTTACTTGTCTACCAGGACTGTCTTCAGCCTTCCTGGTCACACAGACAGAGCCAGTAAGTGCAAAGCAGCTCCGTAGGGATGAATTCTTTGATCAGAAGACTCGGTGGAGCAAGGACATTACATTAAAGTCCCAAAGACTTTCTCCAATTACAAACAGGACTGATGAAAAGGAAGCAGGAGTGTTTAGTTGTCCCGGGAAAGTAAAGGGCTTTGTTCTAAGGATTGTGTTAAGTCAATACTGCAAAGAAACTACCCAAGCTCGATACGTCTGAGGCAAACACTCAGCTTGCCTACTCAAACAAAGAACAATGAGTGAGCCTAAAATAATCTTCCTACAGCAACAAGAAAGCTGGAGTCTGACTCGAGATGGTTTGTAAACATACAGGGTCTAGTTTACGATCTATAGAGACCAACAGAACCACAAATCAAGCTGATTTGAGAAGGAATCATCATGGCACTCAGTCCTAACTGACAGAGATGACTTAATACTGTGTGGGATGCTGACATAGACTCACAGAATCCTCAGAGTTGGAAAGGACCTCCAGGATCACCAAGTCCAGCCCTTACCCCAACACTTCCCCAACCTCTAGACCATGGCCTCAAGTGGTCCAGCTACTCGCCTTTTAAACCCCTCCAGGGATGGGGACTCCACCACCTCCCTGGGCAGCCTGTTCCAGTGACTCAGGAAAGGACTTCTTCCCCAACCTTCCCTGACACAGCCTGAGGCCATTTCCCCTGGTCCTAGCATTAATAATTTGGGAGAAGAGACCAGCAGCAGCCTCGCTACAACCTCCTTTCAGGTAGTTGTAGAGAGCAATAAGGCCTCCTCTTCTCCAGACTGAGCAACTCCAGTTCCCTCAGCTGCTCTTCACAGGCCCTGTTTCCAGCCCTCTCCCCAGCCTCACTGCCCTTCTCTGACCCCACTCCAGCCCCTCAACGCCCTTCTGACACTGTGGTGCCCAAAACTGGATACTGATACTGGCATGTCATGAGTGCAGAGTACAGGAGCACCATCACCTCCCTACACCCGCTGGCTACACCATTCCTGATCCAGGCCAGGATGGGGAAAAGCCATGAAGGAGCTGCACTACTTTTTCCACTTAGAAAACCCCTGTCTTTAGGAGGCTTGGGTTAAGTCAGTGTGCTTAGCTGACTTCTGCTCATCCAAACTGTGTTCAAATGACAGGGTTTCTGTCTTAGCAAACACCATAATTACCAAGCCAAGGCACCCATGTACAATCGGCGAGGGCAACAGCACCCATTTACAGGTCTGAGTTGAAAAAAGCAGTGAAAAAACCACATCTGCAATTGGCATCAAATGCACGAGGCACGTGGAAGCTGTTGGGTTTACTCTAAGCTTAGGCCTCCACGTATATCAGAGGGCTGGGGTCAGGATTGAATCCATCCAGATTAACCCACTGAGTTTAAGGCCTAACACACTTTACCAAGGAGGTATTCCTCCCAGAAGATTATCCAATTCATTCCCAGTAAATAAAAATGTATGCTTATAAAATGTCTCTGGTATGATCCAAATGTCAGATGTTAGGGTTACTGGGTTGGTTTTGGGTTGGACTGGATGAGCTTTGAGGTCTCTTCCAGCCTCACCACTGCTGTGAGACTGTATGCACAGCCTTGAAGATGAATTTCATTCTAAACAGCGTTCTCTCTTCAGTTCTCCCTTATTAAGGGGTGTGAAGAATAAAGCACAAGTGTTCTGTCACACAAACGTTTACCTGACAAACACTACTCTCAATCTTGCAGCAAGAGGAAATACTTGTGTTCTGAGACGCAACCTCACGCAACCTTCGCTCCTCGTCGTATACATAAGAGCCAGACACCCCCCTGCACGTGCACCTGCGAGGCAGGGCTGTTACCCCAGACAGTCTGGACTGCCCAGCATTCTAACCACAAAACAAACGCTGAACTCTACCTGTTGAGCAGCTCTGAACACCGTGGCTTTGCACGTGTTGTCCAGCACACCAATACTGAGCCAAACATTCTTCCTCCAGAAGACCCAGCTTCACCTCCTCCTCCATCACCAGCGATCTAATGCTGACGAGAGCTTTCCTTCATCTAGGTTATCCATCAAATTCATCAACTTTATTGGATACGCTTGTTAAAAACACCCCGGCGTGGTAACTACTCCACTTCTCCAGACAGAGAAGGAAACTTGTTTGCTAAAGCAAAACACATTCCAGTCACAAGCAAATGTTTGCTTAAATCTGGTAGCGCTCTTCACTGCAGTCACCAGACAGGCCACCTCCGAGTGCTTCTGCTCACTAGCCTGCTTACTGAATTAGGGTGTCTCGGGCCAGGGCATTTCAGTCTGTACCAGTACAGATGCTACTGTCATGCTTGTTCACCACCCAGAAATGATTCCCTGGAGCCAGGGGCAAGGCATGCAAACTATATACATGCCACTCACCTCATGTGTCACACCACGTCATAGCAGTGATAAGTCCAAACCAATTCACAACCAAGAGGTATTCTCACTTGCTGGATGTAATGACTGTTTTGAACATCACAGAGCTGGGCCTGACTCCAGTCTGACGAAATTTAATGTTTGGAATTCTGAAAAATTCCTTGCAGAGAGGAAGTCACCATGCAGTTCTACCCCTAGGTACTCGTCTGGACAAGAATGAACTCAGCAGGGACCTTATCACTCTCGATAACTACGTGAAGAGGAGTGATAGACAGGCTCTTCTCCCAGGCAACTAGTGCCAGGAGGAGAGGACAAGGCCTGAAGCTGCCAGGGCAGGGTTAGGCTGGATGTTAGGAAGCTCTTCGTCATGGAAAGGGTGCTCAGACACTGGAATGGACTGCCCAGGAAGGTGGTAGAGACTCCATCCCTGGAGGTGTTTAAGGACAGCCTGCACATGGCACTTAGTGCCCTGGTCTGGCTGACGTGGTGATGTCAGGTCACAGGCTGGATGAGCTCAGAGGGCTTTTCCAGCCTCAATAACTGTGAAAACTTCATGTGCTTGAACAGACCAAAACATAGGTTACCTCTTCAAATGCTACAGGAGGAGTAAGGATGTGAACCACCAACCCTTCTGCCCTGCCTTGAAACTCCCCCCCAGCTCTGAACACGGGACAAAGCCAGCGAATACAAAAAGCAGCACAACACAGCTTGAGCACAGCACCGGCAGGGAGGATGACAGCACCCTCCAGGTGCTTCCCACACCTACATTTTTCTGACTTTAAATCTGAAGTGCAGTGGATTTTAAAAGAGGTAAAGCAGACGAGTGCAGAAGATTCAATACAGAGAGCACTGACTCCTGTTTATGAACTTTATAAACGACACTGCGAATGGAAGTAGCACACGAAGAATAAACAGAGACACACAGAGTGCCTCATTACGAGGTTAGAGCTGGGTATTTCTTCCAGACACCATGAATTAAGCCCAAGGCCTTTCTCATCAATAAACGCTTACTTCACGATAAGACAATTCACACCTGTGGTTTCCATTTCACCTGCACGTAGAGCAGTGCCAGTGCTCTACTGATGAAGTGCAGATATGTAGTTTGCTCTGTCATTTTGACTAAGAGCAAAGAGCCACTGGCTGCATTTGTTTAATTAAAAAGAGATCTCTCTACATCCATCTCACTCACCTGACTTTTCCGTGTCAGTAGAATAGAGTAACTACTTCAGTTGGAAGAGATCTACAGCAAACATGCAGTCCAACTCGAGCGCTTCAGGGCTGAACTAAAGTTAAAGCATATTGGTAAGAGGACTGCTCGAGTGCCTCTTAAGCAGTGATGGCCTTGGGACACCGCACACCTCCCTAGGAAGCCTGTTCCAGCGTTTGATCGTGCCCGACTTTGACTGAAAAGCGAGGCAGCTCAAACAGTTGTATAACCCGTGAATCCCGCGCCTCGTGATGCTCTGTATGGGAACAGAATCTGCAGAGCCTGAGAGCATGAGACATTTTCCTCCCTCAAGGACTCAACATTTTGTCTGCAAGATTCCCCATACCATTGGGGTGAAGAAAAACACCAGCTGGTAGGGAGTATAAAAGGGAAGACACTGGAATGGCGTGGTCAGCCTCACCATCGGCCCTCCCCAGCCTGCAGACAGGATGAGGGACTGACACTAGGCCTGGAGACACCAATACCTCCAATACCAATAGCTATCACCACCACACTCCTTGTTGAGAAGACAGCCAGAGATCTGCAGAGCTGAGGAGTGAGACAGGGCAGGCAGAGCCAGAGCCTGCAATTCAGAGGAGTGATCTCATCTCTTCTTAACTCTCTTCTCTCCCATTCCCTTTTTTCTCCTCTGCTCTGTGAGTTGGGTATCCAGTAACTTTAGTGATTCCTATTCCTTCTGAATTCAGAACCCGATAATTCCAGTAAACTTTGACTTTCACGCAGACCCATGGATTTGACCCTGACTGAATCCTCAGTTACTCCCCTTCCACAGGATCGGGACATGACAGACCACCCTCTTCGCAAAGAAACGCCTTCTGTTGTCCATTCCTGCTCGCAAATTTAAGTGAACTTTGCATCTGACTCTCCGTACCTGTAGGGGCATAGGAGCTCATGTCCTGCCTGCATGAGGCCCAGAGTGCGTGACCCAGTGGCTGCAAGAACTAACTCACTGCCGGGACCCCACGATTCAGCTTGTTCAATAAACCAGCTCAGAGGAGATCAAACCAGCTGGAGATGAAATCGTAACGTCAGTGGGAAGCCAACAGTAGGAACGTCTCCACACCACAGGCGATGTCTTACTTCTCTTACCTGAAGCAAAACTACCTGGAGCTTGTGGACGAACATTTGGGGTTTAAGATCTACTGCCGTATTAGGGAAGTTGGAGAGGAACAGGACAGGGGGAAATGGGTTCAAGCTGGAAGAGGGCAGATGAGATGTTAGGAATAAACCCCTCACTGCGAGGGTGCGAGGCACTGGAAGAAGCTGCCTGCCGAAGCTGTTGATGCCCCTGGAAGTGTTCTGGGCCCGGATGGATGGGGCTGTGGGAAGGTGTCCCTGGCCGTGACAGCAGGGTTTGAACGAGGTGGCCTCTAAGATCCCTTCCAGCCTGAACCCCCATTTGCATCTCTTCCCCTAAGCACCTGTAAGCGCGGTGACCCGCTGGGGTCTCTACTGCAGCCCTGAAGCACACGGACAGGAGCCCAAGTTTGGGCACTGCCGTAAACAGAGGGGGGAACCAGCGAAGGGGCACAACTCGCCACCAGAGCACCCGGCAGCCGCCCAGGCTCGCTCAGACCCCTCCGGCATCGCCGCTCTGCACCTCACGCCACCCGCGCACCCTCCGCCCCCGCCTCCCGGTCCGCCCTTTCCCCGGGCCCGGCGGGAGACACCGGTCAGGGTCCTCCCCACTGCCTCCCCCCC
>VZRI01012418.1:44126-63602 GCA_013397515.1 Upupa epops
GGGGCTGGCGCAGGCGGCAGTGCCCGCAGCCAGGGGCGGCCGGCGGAAGGGGTGCACCTGGGCGCCCTCTCTCAGGGCTGCCCCTGCTCAGAGGCGGCTGCGCAGAAGAACTCCCCGACCCGTGAGGCTCAACGACACCTGGCATTCACCTCTTTAAATTGCCTACGGAACTCCTGCGGCCCAGGGCCTGCGAGGCTGCCGGGCTGTGCCGTGAGCAGGGCCGGACTACCCCTGCGCTTGAGGGCAAAGGGGTGCTGGTTGCTCCGGGCCCGGAGGAAGCGGCTTGGTGTGACAGGTGCGCTGCCCGTTGTCCTAAGGCGATGTAAGCCGCTGCACAGCCACCTTCGGATAATCCCCCGCGGCAGCATGAAGAGCCGCCGTTCCTTCTGCTCTGCTGGGAGAGAAGGAACACGGAGGACTCCAGTAGCTAGTGGTAGGACCAGGGGAAAAGGCCTCGAGCTGTGCCAGGTAGACATGAGGGGGAAGTTCTGCGTGGAAACGGTCATCAGGCACTGGAACAGGCTGCCCAGGAGGGCTGTTGAATCGCCATCCCTGGACGTGTTAAGAGGTGTGTGGGTCAGGAGCTTAGGGACAGGGTTTAGGGCTTGGTGCGGGCAGGGTAGCGGTTGCCTTCGACCCTGGAGGTCTTTAACAGCCTAAACAGTATTGTGATTCTGTTACTTCAGCTAGCATGTGCTTTGTGCGTCGAGCCCCGGGTGTATATGTTCCAGACATGATCTGCTGTTACGCTGCTCTTGTGGCTGATCAGTTGTCTTGAGCGTTCCTGAAGAGCCCCAATTTAATGCGGACTGAGCTGCCGTTCCTTGTTTGCAATAAACCTGCTGTTCACCTTGATCATCTGCGATTGCTCCAAAATATCAGAACAGAGGATTTTAAGCTTCCTGCCTCGAATAAAAGTTCATAGGGTGTAGGAGAGCGTGCCCGTCGGTCGTCTGTGGGGTCAAACATGACTGACTGCACACGGGGATGAAGCCAGCTGTAACCCAGGGTAAGGCTGGACGCAGTCTGTGTATTAATTGTATCTCTGCTGAGCAGCAGCACTGTCCGGGGGTGGTTTGGGTGTTGTGATCCATCTTTATGGAATCTGTTTAGGATTTTATTTAAGCCAGACCGTAACCCTATTTCACAGTCTCCCAGTACTGATGAGGCTGGAAAAGACCTTAAAGCCCATCCAGTCCAACCTAAACCCAACCCAGTAACCCTAACATCTGCCATCCAGCTCATGCCACTCAGCACTGCATCCAGCCTGACCCTGAACCCCTCCAGGGACGGTGACTGCACCACCTCCATGTGTTTATGCTGTTTCAAAAGCAGTTCCAGCATCCTTGTGCCATGTGTCAGCCCTCACCTCGGATGAATTTGCCTGGTTTTATCTCTGCTGTTTTTCTTGGGGATTAGTAGTTGTGTCTAGTCCTTTGAGTATGTTTATCAGCGTCTGCCTACAACTCCTTGTACCTTGGTTGTCTCGTTAAGACTCTTTCTCCCTGGCATTCTTGAAGAATTCTACCGCTAGGAGAAGTGTAAAAGAACTCTTCAATAAGGTTAACGGAGAATCTCACCTTTTCCTTTGATGCTAATGGTAATAAATACTTCTGGAGAAGTGGAATTTCGTGTGCTTCCTCCACTGAGACGGCTTGCAGTTACCCTCCTCACAGAATTATTGAGGCTGGAAAAGCCCTCTGAGCTCATCCAGCCCAGTCCATGACCTGACAGCACCACAGCAGCCAGACTAGGGCACCTAGTGCCACGTCCAGTCTGTCCATAAACACCTCCAGGGATGGGGACTCCACGCCTGTCCTGGGCAGTTCCATGAGGAAGGGCTTCCTAACATCCAACCTAACCCTCCCTTGGAGCAGCTTCAGGCCCTGCCTTCTCGTCTTGGTGCTATTTGCGTGGGAAAAAGAGCCCAACCTCTACCTGTCCACAACCTCCCTTCAGGTAGTTGCAGAGTACGATAAGGGCCCCCCTGTAAAAGCCACCCCGCCTTGTTAAATTGGTTTGTCAGCCGTAATCGTTACCTTCACAGAACAGTCTGAATTTTAGGGTTTTATGTTGTTGTGAAACAGTGATTTAATGACGTTTATTTAATAGGGCCAAAAGCAGCACAGGGAGAGCGAGGGGTGACCTCATTCATGTCGATCAATATGGAAAGGGCAGGTGTCAGGAGGAAGGAGCCAGGCTTTGCTCAGGGGCACTGGGTGTCAGCTGGGACAGAGGAGGTTCCATATCCAGAGGAGAAGCAACTTCTTCCCAGTGAGGGTGCCAGAGCCCTGGCAGGGGCTGCCCAAGGGGGTTGGCGAGTCTCCTACTCTGGAGACGTTGATGTTACTATGCGACTGGATGTAGGGGCATCCCAATCTGGCAGGGAGATTGGACTGGATGATCTTTCGAGTCCCCTTCCCATCCCTAACAGTCTGTGATTCCCATAGCAACCGTATTCCAGAGCATTTCAATCCCATTCAGGGATGGCTGTGATTCTGCAGCAGAGAAGGGTCTGTTGTGTGGATGGCCCCTCCATCACCAGTTAGGAAAATGCAGGGAAGGTGGAGGACTGGTAACAAGCTGGCTGGAGCTGCATGTGTCTCAAAGGCCCAAAATGATGACCACCAGGCCAAACCAGGGGGACAAGGTTGAAATGTGGGATCAGAGAACTTCAGGAAGGGGCGGGAAAAGCTAAAAGCCTAGGAAAGTGGAGATAAACGTAACCGTTTAAGGAAGGAGGCTCTAGAAGCGCTGGTGAACAAGCTGGGGCAGAGCAGCAGGAGCAAGGAGGGGGAGATACCGCTTTGCCCGGGCGGGAGGGTTACTAGCGTGCTTTTTCCCCCCAACAAAGCCATGATAATAATTTCAACAACAGTGTTCTGGGACTCCAAGGCAGCTGCTCTCCTGGCAGTGCTTCTCTTCCAGCACTCCTCAGGGCAGATTTTCCTCCTCTCCCGAGCAGCTTGCTTTGAGTAGCTCTCAAAACGCTCCTCTTCCAGGGAAGATGCTACGCAAAGCAGTAAGTCTGAGTTACCGGAGGCAGCTTCATCTTGCAGGCATGAGGAAAAAGGGGTTGGCAAGCAGGCCCAGAGCCAGTGCTCGCCCCCCTGCTCTTGCAGAGGAGCTCTCTGTCTACCGAGAGACCGAACCAGAAGACAGGAAGTTCATTCCCTCTTGTAGACTGCCCACCCATCACCTGGAGGGTCGGGACACTGACACAGACACCGGCTGAGAAAGCTACCCCAGGCTTCAACATAAAATGCTCTTCTGGCGTTAAAGCACCAAGATCAACACTTGAAAATGTGATGATTGTCAAACCGATGAGGGCTGGCGATAACCTGCTCTAACAGAGTACTTCTGGGCTGATGCTTCTAATAGAGTACTCCTGGGCTGATGCTTCACTCATCGTCCTGCTTACGACTAGGATCTGAAGAGCAGGGGTGAAGCTGGCAAGAGCTGGACCGTAACACTGCTGATTTGATTTCCTAGGCACTGGGGTCTCTGCTTATCACCGCTGCCCAGGGAAGAGCTCCCGTGTCCAAGGAATAATTAAAAGTGGATGGAAAGAGGGGAGGAGGGGAACCTAAAATGAGTTACACCGTTATTTAAACACTCTTCTCTGAATTCATCAAGGGAAATCCCCTTTCAAAATTAGCACGTCAAAACCCATTAGTTACTAAATTAAAAGGCAGTATTAATTAGAAATGAGATTCCCTTGCACCTTTACCTTAGGCAGGTCCTCCCCAGGGTGACGGAAAGGCAGTAACACAAGAATAATAAAGTCTGAAGAAGAGGACCTTTTATTTCCTGCTCTGGAGCAGTAGAACTGTCTTCTACAGCAACACCATAAAGAAACCAACTCCTCATCTTGAGTTTGGGTGCAGAGAGGACAGCTCCTACGCAGGAACTGCAATAGCGTTATGAAGATACCAGATGTTGTCCTCTGGCCTTTGTCTCGACACCAAAGGGTCAGATGCAGCCTTCAGGCCTGACCCCCTCAGTGGCACGGTGGCAATGCCCCTTGCAGGCTTACCCTGCCACGCGCCGGCTCACGCGCTTCGCTCACAGCCACCCCCAGCTGAGCTACAGGCTTGGGGAAGGGTGACTGGAGAGCTGCCTGGTGGGAAAGGACCTGGGGGTGGTGGTTAACAGCCGGCTGAACAGGAGCCAGCAGTGTCCCTACGGTGCCAAGAAGGCCACACAGGTCTTCTGGCTCCCTTCCTCGACTTCTTTCCTGTGGGGATGCTCTTGTGTTGTGCTTCAAAGTGCTCTGTGAATGCTGACCAGCTCTCTTGGGCCCCTTTCCCTGTCAGCACCCTGGCCCCTGGGATTTCCCCCAGCAATTGCTTGGAACGGCCAAAGTTGGCCCTCCTGGAGTCCAGGGCTGTGACTCTGCGGGGTATTCTGTTCCTGCCGCTGCTGCCTCCAGAGGACATCCAGGAATGGGTTTGTCACTTTTATCTGCAACAGCCTCCAACATCTGGATGAAATGAACTTGGAAGAGGCTTTGCCCTGGACTCCTTAGCATGTACTTCTCCAAGACGCCCCAACACGCGAACATCTCCCATCTTCAGCACGACCCGCAGTGCAGTGTTGAACTCGGCCTTGTCACAGCCTCCAGCTCTTTAATCAGAAGGTACACGAAGCAGAAGTGATCTGGGGACAGTCCCAGATACCATCAGCACCTTTAGCAAGGATCAGACGCAGAGTGCCCTCTGCTCGCTAGCAAAACCCTTGTCCCAGCTCCCTTCCATTGGCTTCTTCAGTGGCCAAGTAGCCACAGCCTAAGTGCGCAGGCTGGGAAGGACCTGCCTGCCCTAGTAAGAGGCACAGTTGTCGCTGCAGAACTACTGGGCTGAAACACAAAACCCCAGCTGTGAGAAACAACTCCCAAAAGACAGGGTGAACCAGAAAGCCCCAAGTTCCATGGAACAGGTCGTAACCAAACCATCTGTGGAAAACAAACAAATCCACAGACACCCGTGATGGAGACAAGCGAGATCACTCTGAAGAGAGCAGACACACAGCTCCTTTGGCAAGCTGAGGCAATGAGGACAGGGGGAGCAGTCATAGTCATTGGCCGATAATGAAGCACGAGCCCTTCAAGATCACTTGGAGTTGAAGAAAGGAGTGCTGTCCGTGGAACTCTGCGCTGCAGACAGGCGTTCTGCGTGCGCACTGATGCCAAGTCAGTCGCTAAGCACATTCAGCCCACAAGGAGCAAGAGAGAACTGTCATCCCTACCGAGTCAAGACCCCTGCACGCTGGCTATCCAGTCTGCCTTCAGCATCAGCTTTTCATCCCTTCCTGGAGATGCCACCATTCCTGCATTCTCCGAGCTCTCCCCCCAGGTTCTCTGCTGCAGGTCACTGCGATACTTAGAGCTACAAATCCCACTTGGAGAGCAACACCACTGCTCTTCGGGAGCAGCTCTGCCAAGGCCAAGAGCACAGCACCTGTCTGAGAACCATCCATCTTCAGAATCGAGCCTGAACCCCAAGGCAATCAGTTTGCAAGCCAATACCAGAGAGCAGTGTTAACGTCACGATACCAAGGGATAAAGGAGAGTTCTGAAAGGTGGAGAGAGAAAGCGCTCCGAGCAGACTGAAGTTTATTAGACCTAGCACGGTTGAAAAGCAAAAGACAAAAAGAAGTGATATACTTTTGTTTATTATTGCTCTTAAAGGGCTTGGTAGTCAAATATACAAGCTATGTTCTATTAAACCAGAAGAAAATAAGATATAAAATCTATGCTCACTTTTCCCATCCAAGCCACCCACTGATCTTCGTTAGTGACATTAACTTCAGCTAGGCCACCACTGTGATTCATACATACTCCACGTACGTGTCTGTGTATAAAAACCCCTGCTTGAGGAGACGAAATTCAAACGGCAGAGATTGGGGTTGGGCTGGGACTGGTTTGTGCAGTGCATTTCGGTTTCCAAACGGTGACTGATATGTCTGTTTAGAAGAGCAAAGTGTCAGTAACTGATGATGTGTTGATTATATCTTCAAAAAGAAAGTGTGATCGGTAAGTCTTAAAAAACAGGAGGTGTTGAGGGTTCTCCCCTTGCTGTACATGCACTAATCCCATGGCTCTGAGGAGGGAGTTACATGCACTAAGAGGAGGAAAGGATCCTGTAAAGAGAAAGGCTATTAATTGCTTTCTCCTTCAAAGCATCTCCCCCTCTTCTCAGCATCAAGGAGGGATTTCTCGTGTGGAATCGGTCATGCCCAGTAATATGCTGCTCGAAATATAAGTAGAAAACACAGCCTGCTTCGCAAGCCTCACTCTGCTAAGCCAGTACGATTTATAGATACTCACTATCATCTTCTGGAAGCAAGTGTACAGCGTCTGCCACCTCCGGGAGGCACGGGGGAATAAGAGTTAAGGATCTCATTGCTTTTAGCCCTCTGGTTTGAAAAAACCACCAGGAAAAAGTCAGTTGCCCCTACCAGCATTTGGAAGTCTCACCGTGCTTAAAGTACCGAAGCATTCAGCAAAGCAAACGATCATAGCTGGGCTCTGCTCTCCCCAATTCCCAACGCACGTTCCAGATTCCACTGCCATTAACAGCGGCCCTGCATCCCCCAGCTTAGGGAAGATTTACTGAGGGGACAAAGTGACACGCTAACGCTGGGGCTGCGGGAACCGTGACTCCGCGGGGATGAGTCTAGCGGGACACAGACGGTGTCGGTCGTCCTTCAAACCCTCTAGGTGAAGAGACCACAAGTAAAATCAGGCGGGTAACACAACGGTGATCAATGACCCCAAGTCCAGTATTGTTCTACGTTACAAAATCGCTCTTCCAGTGCTTGAGAACAGAGAAACTTCCCTGTGGGAGCAGAGGTTACATTCCAACAGTTAGAGTAAACGGGGAAAGAAAGTCAATGATTACTCCTATGTTTGTCACTGGAGCAAAGATGAAAATAACAACTGGTGCCTTGATAAGATCTGCTCTTTACAAAAGGGAGATAAATATTGCAGCGGGGTTAAAAATACAGAGCTGAGGATCAGCTCCTGCTCTCAGCCGCAGGTCTGCCAGCCCATTTCACCGTCTTCTGCGCACAGCCAAACGCAGACCGTGGCCTTCAGACCCAAACACGCAGGCAGTTCCTGTCCGTCTGCAAATAATTCTCCAGCTATGCATTCAGCAGCAAGCTATGAAACCCTCAAGATGTGCGTTGGTAGAAAAGGAGAGAGAGAAGAAAAGAGAAGAGACAGGTGCAGTCATGATTCTGAGCTCTAATTTTCAGTGAAAAAACCCAAGAGGTCAACAGGCGAAACTAAAGGTATTTAAATCCCTGAAGAGACCCAAACTCTCTCTAACGCTTAACAGCACAGCTCGCCTCGCAATGTACTTCACATTAACAGCTAAAGCACAACCAAGGAGAAAGTGCAGCACACCCTAGCATTACAGCACATGGGATACGGTCCCGGGCCCCTCCGAAGCGACGGTGAAACTCGTACAGTCCAGGAGTTCACAGCCCGATTGCCACAGGCCTCGCCTTTTCAGTCGCTCTGTGCAAGACATTCTGAAACCTACTGTGCCGATTGCTGCTGCTGCCCCCCCGGTTTACTGAACTGGACTTGGGCGATGAGAGATGTGAACAGACACGGAAGGACAGGACGTCAGGGCAGCTGAATCTGTTTCCCCAGCAGAGCTCCAAATCCCACAGTCACCGTTCATTCTGACAAACCAAGCCCGAACAGACGCAAGATTAGCGCACTCATGTGATGCAGACCACGCCGCGCGAGGCTGAAGTAGTGTTCTGAAGTTAAACAGCCCTGAGCCGTGAGCAGAGGATGTAAGAACGCGATACTCTGCACACTAGCGAGTCTGTTCTACGGCGTGCGCCGAGCTGCAACGCCCCGCTCCCGATCTCCCGCGTTACAGAAGCTTTACCTGAAAATAGAAAGGTATCACAAATACGATGCCATCTGTAGCCCCGACAAGGCAGCCTTTGCAGAGGGACCCTAACCGAACGAACGTCCGCCAATTCGTTTAAGAAGGGTTGGTTTGTCCTGGCTCGTTAATAAAAAAAGGTGGAAATCAACAAACATGACGTTGGCTTTAGCAAGAGGAAACATTCGACAGCTCCCGCGGTAAAAGTGAGTGTAGTGCTCGTGACAGAAACCAGTGTACTCAGTCCTGTGAAGACGCGCGTGGCCATGGCCAACGCTTTCTCTTGCCCACACCAAAGCGAGCAAAGTTAGTCGTTTCTTCATCCACCCACCTCAGATTTTCTCCCCCAGTCTGACTAGGACAACCCTCAAACAGACAAGGTTGATGCTTTTGTTTTTCAGCTGATGCCTCCAGCTTCTTCATTCTTGGCTCAAGTTTTATTCGTTAATATTAGTCACCAGTTATTAAGAAAAAAGAGAGTTTCTAAGTGTTTGTTGTTGTTCTGTGACTGACGTTAACCGGATCCCACAGTCTGATTCCAAGTGCCGAGCTGCAGCCGTCAGTTATTCCTTTTTCTTGAACTCTTGGTTGCCGTAGCTGGAGCCTTTTTCTATTTCAGTTACTCCTATCAGTCTACGAACTCCAAAGGAAGCTTTAAAGAACAACAGAGACACGGGAGCCCCATTAAAACCAGTTCAGAGAGTCTGGAAGTCACACACAAGTACACAGCGCAGAATCACCCAGTCCTGGAGACAGCAGTGACCAGTGACTCGCAGCGCACTGTATGAGGCTGCACATGGATCACCGGTCAGATCCACTGCAGGAGGAGGACAATCCAGACCCAAGTGTGTAACACACACTTCTACTCCAATTACTAGAACAGGGAGGTCTGAGTACTGAAGCACAGCCCCTGTTCTTGTTTTCTGTTAGGGTTTTCTTGGGGAGCAGTGATTGTACTTTCTTTTTGGTTGCTTTTGTGGTTGCTTTGGGTTTGTTTTTCTTTAATTCATGGAGAAGGAGTGCAATAAAAGTATCTTCTCCTTCAGACACCGGAACAGTGAGCACATGAGCTGCTTTGTAGCCACTGATCTCTCTATACAGGTATGTATATAGTTATATACCTCTTCTACAGATACATAGATAGAAAGGGAAGCCCACCTGGGTTAAAGCTTCCGAGATACTACAAACACTACACACTATAGAGAGTAGTGCTCTTTGGCAAGCCCCACTCACGTTAATGAATACACAGAGCTCAGTGGAGGTAATGGATCCTGTAACATGCCGCTCTGGAGTTAGCATCCCCTCTGGTTTTATTACCTGCTCCAACGAGTCCCAGGAATGCAAGGATAAGGAGAGGTGATCCACTTGCAAAAACTCCAAAGCCAAACGTGAAGAGAGGAGAGAGGAGAACTGTGGCCCAGAACAGAAAGTTCAGGAGAGTCCACGGTCTCCTAGGAGGTTTAAACTGCTGGCCAGGAAATACACCTTCCTGATTATACATCTCTTGCAAAGCATCCTGCGAGAAAGAGGAGACAGAAAACACACACATAACATGTGCACCAGGCAATCCAAACAGAGTCAGCCCAGGACAGCGTCCAGGACGGGACCTGGGGTAAACATCCATCCCAGGTACTGGCACCCACTGCCGTCTGCCTGGGCATCTCCATCGACTGCTGTGGACACCATCATATGGGGCTGGCTGTCCCTGACAGGCAGTTATCACTCTTCTCGAGTGCCCAAAAACATCCCCAGGACAAACGGAGCTTTCAGAAACCTAAGACAGAGACCCAAGCAGAATATAAGCAGCCAAGGAAATGCCATCAGTCTGCTGCAGCTCAGGCCCAGCTCAATCCCACTGTGCCACCTGCTCACCTGCCAGCCCTGGGCAGCCAAGGGGCCTTTCTGGGATGCTCCTTCCAGCAGGCTGAGGGATGACTGCCTAATTAAACATCATACTAACACCTTTTTATCCAGCACGAGAGCGGGCATTACCCAGTTCCTTCATACTTTAGTCCTGTGGAAGCCCCCAAAGGGCACGAAGCAAGCAAAAGTGTTTACCTTTTCCTGATAAAGCTTATGAAGCCAGTTTGCAGCTTCCTTTTCATCTTGAGGGATATCTTCCAGAGGAAATCTCCTGGTTTAAGAGAGATTGAAAAAGGGAGTTATATTTCTAATTTTCCCTAAGAGAAAAGCCAGGTATTTGAGTTTACCTCGGGTATACACAGCGACTGACCATCTCTGCCCCCCCTGCTCTACAGATGAAGGCAGGCAGCTCTGGGTGCATACAGAGATCGTGCCCAGCTCCAGGAACCCAGCTGGCCTCACCAAGAACAGGCACCTCAAATCTCTCTTCCTACTAGTGAACATCCAACCATTTCCCTGCATTCTTTTATTCTCACACTCAAGAATTCACCATCTCCCTTCTCAGTGGCACACAGCTCAGTACTCTGTACTACACAGCATCAACTCTGAAATAAGTGGCTCTGTTTCTAGAGGGCAGGCACAGACCACATCCCCTCAGCCTGAACATGGCCCTGTTACAGCAGGGGAAAGCTCTAGACACAGCAACCCCCCAGATACAACTTATTTGCTTCTGTTACACAAGGAAGTGTGTCCAACTAAAGCCTTCAAGTTCAGAGCACCAGAGGGAAGGTATTCTAGTACACCTGCAGTACTTTCTGCAACCCATAAACTAATTGAACACCAGAGCTTACAGATTTATTTGCATTAGCTCTAACAGGAGACGCTGCTCCTGAGCGTTAGTGGAGCTAATGAAGTATAAATCAACTCAGTAAGAGCTCAGTAAGAAGTCCCTTGCTGAAAGCCTGGAGAAGCGTGTCTGTGTTGCTGTCACCACTAGAGGGGACTCACTTAGCTGAGTATTTTCCCCGGAGAAAGACGGGGACCTCTGCAGAGAGCTAAGCTGCTTAGCACTGCACAGGTGAGCACGCACACCAAGAACGCGAGCATGTGCTTCCTTTCTCTAAGCACAGCTAAGTCTGTGGCTCGTTAAGGACATGTCTGGGTTTCAGAAATAGGGCTGCAAGCATTGTTTTAGTCTCAGATTCCTCTCCAGAACAGAGGAAAAGCTTCTAGTGCAGCAACACCCTGAGAACATTTCATACTTCACATGAAAATTACCTGAATCTTTTAATAAGGGTACAACTGGCAATTTTACCTGTCACTCTCGTCCTCAGAGAAGCTTTGGGAACACAAACCTCTTCCATCGACTACTAAAACCTACATCTTTCTCTTCTTTCTTTATACTGCCTCACCAAAAAGTTAAACCGACTTGCATTTCCATTGCAAGTCACAGGACACAGCCACTGCTGAGCATACAATTACACAGCCATGGATGTGTCACCCAGACCTAACCAGACACGACACACGGATCTGCCGTCAGTATGGGATTAGAGGTGGCAACCACTGAGCAGCTGTTCCGCTAGCTGGTGAGCTGTCAGCTCACTTTCCTCTTCTGAGATACATCTGACAAAGGAGGTCGTGGAGCCTCCTTCTCTGGAGACATTTAAAACCTGCCTGGCCATGTTTCTGTGCGACTGGATCTAGGGGAACCTGCTCTGGCAGGGGAACTGGACTGGATGATCTTTCAAGATCCCTTCCAAACCCTAACAGTCTGCAATTCTGTAAAATTAAACCCCTGGCAGGCAAGTGACTACATCTCTCTCCTCATTGTCTCCAGAGTCTTCTTTCCAACTGAAAGACTAAAAAGGTGGAAGTTGCAGTATCTGAGGACAAAACTGGAACACGCATCCTTCTCTTCAGCTGCAGCACTCTGGGAAAGCATTTCTTCCCTAAACCTGTCGCTGCTAGACCTTGACACAACGGGTAATCAGCAGCACTGCTTGTGAAGTCTTTGCCTGTCAGAGGCTCTGGCAAGACACCTACATTCATTAGAAGGATAAAGTACAGAGCCAGTGCCATGCATCTGCAACACACAGACCTCAGGCCAGAGGGAAAGGTTGTGGGGTGAAGTAGGAGACTTCTTTCCCCCCCCACCTCTTTTTTAGTAGTAGTAGCAGCCTCTTCACCAGAATGTTGCACTTTTATCCAACCTCTGTGTGAAGTCCTCAGAGAAACAGAAGGGAACCGTCAAAGGTCCCATGCAAAGAGCAACCACACTGTTCTTCAGGTTCAAACATAAACAGGAAAAGACTACATTCAACTGCAAAGGGTTGATGGGTTTTATCATCTCAAGGAAGTGTTTAAAGCAGAAGTCAACAAGGAGAGCGGAAGATGCGTGCATGCAGATGTGCACAGGTGTACTTGGCTGCATGGAGTTAGGTGTGAACAGCTACTCGTTGAGGCAAAGGAATAGTGAGGAATGTCCTGCCTCGTTCATACGATGTCTGAGTATCAGCAGTATTTCACTGCTAATCTACTGTGAGAGGAGAAGCTGGCACAGTAAGCAGCTTTACACCATGTACGAGAAGCTTCTGCTCGAGTCGGACAGGCTGTTTATACCGTGCATATGGCTGCAGGGGCTTGGGAAGGGGCAGAACAGTTGGGTTTCAGATCCCAGCTGAGAAGGGAAAAAGGCAGACAGATGTCTTCACTGCACTAAACTGGGTGTCCCTGCAACAGCGGTGTGGTCTGTTCAGTGCTCTGACTTCATGGGAAATGTCATGAGGTCACAAAGTAAACTGAACCAGGGCAGAAACAGAGGTCTTTTTATTAGGCAGAGAAACACGACAGACACGAAGAGAACTGCAGGAAAGGACATTTCCCTCTACAATCCCTTCACATGTCCAAGCGTGCATCCTCAGGCCTCACAGCCCTCATATTTGCTCACCTGACACACATATCTGCTTCGTATTTCTTTCCATACAGGATTCCTAGTAAGGACGGGTTCTTGTTCCCTCTGAAATTTAGTGTTACGTCGTACACTGCTGAAACTGTGGAAAGAAAAGAGTGCTATCAGAGCAGCCACCTCACTGCCAGCATCCCTGCATCAGGCAGCAACAAAACCTGGTGCAAGCCTGCCAATGGTGTCACCAGGCAGCACCCCTTCAGTGCTTCGTGCTCCCATGGTTTTATCTGTATTTATCAGGTATTTACCTGCACCTGACACTGCCCATCCACATAGAGCGAGGAACCACTACTCGAGGAACCACTAACATACAGGAAAGGCTTAGTTATAAAGCCTGAAGCCTGGTAGTTACATGACAACTTGCAAAGCAACGGCTGTCACGCTGAACGCTCTTTACTGCCAACTCACCGAGTGCAATGGATGCTGTGAGAAACAGTGTGCTACACACAATGCTCAACACCAAGCTCAAACAGCAGCTTGCCAGTCAGTACCTGTTCCCCTGAGACACTGGACAGCAGTAGTGAAACCTTTGGTTCTGGGCAACAGGTGGTATTTCAGTTTAGGCAGCCCCTTGGATTCCGCCACCTCCATACTGATACGATGCTTGGTCTCTGTAAAGCGAGTGCCTTCACAGTACAGGAGGAACTAGTACCAGGAGACAAAAGGCAAAACCAAGGGCATTTTGAGATCAAGAGAAACAAAGGAGAACACTGAAAATTGCTGTTAGAAACACAGCCCTGCATAGCCACTCGCTTCAGTTATTTATTTGGGGTGTCAGCTGCTAGGGGCAAGCACCACCTGCCAACTCATTTACAATCACACTTAGTTTTAACAATACTGGTACTAATCTAAGGTGCTGAAGTCTAAATGGTTACACCAGAAACCTTTACTTAAAGAAAAACCCCTGAAGGCTTTAGCTGAACGGTGACAGACTGATCTACAAATTGGGGAGAGCAATCCCAGTACCGGTATGTGGCCACTCTGGGGAGCAAACATGTCAGTTACTCACTACCTCATTTAAAACCTGTACTGTGCAACCAGTTACTCGTCTGAAGACAGGCCCGTTTTCCCAGCAGCTCTGCGGAGTATCTGAGGGGTTTTTGCATCGGTATCAGTTGTGGCCTTAAAAGCAGGTACTTTTCCCTAAAGTCTTTATCTCATTCATCTTGCGGGGCGCCAGTCTGACTGTGCTAGCCACATAAACTGTGAAGACTTAAATCCTCCCAAGCAGCATGAAACAGCAGTGTGCCCTTCTCCAGCCTCTATACTGCCTCTGTCCTACTTGAGAGACCAGAAGCACTGCAAAGCCATGAGTAAACGAAGTTCTTCTGAGGGCTACAGGGTAAAGTTCTGCTTATCTGCTCTTTGAAGGGTGGACATCGCCCCCACTGTTCCAGCATAGCTGCATGTGAACACAAACCCCTCTGCACTCTGAACGAGCAGTGAAGGGAAAGAAGGGAAGGCTGCTGCTACTCTCTCACAGCAGCTGTACACCTATCTGTCAGTACTGTGGTTGCCTGATTTGTGCCTGTGCAGTGTGTCCACACACTGTGCTCCTCACAAAGCCAGGACAATGAAAGCTAAAGCTGCACTGACAAACACAAGAGTTAGACTTCCCAGAGCTGTGAGAGAACAGGAGCTGGTCTCGCCATCTTTTTTGGTCCTTGAGGGTGCACTCATTATGAAAACATGGCCAACCACCACCACGAAGTGGTGAGGACAGCAGCAGATACAGCGTGTAACACTGCTGTCTCAACCCAGGCTCAGTGCAAACTCGTTCCCCTGTACCAACTCTCACCCTCTTATCCTCAATGGCACGCTGATTGCTCTAGACCAAACGTGCGAGTGAGGAACAGACCGCCCTGCCGTGCTCATGTAAGACTGACCTCAGGAAGGCAGGCTGTGCAGACACCCAAACTACAGCTTTTAGAATTCATGAGTATCAGGCAATTGATTTAGTGTGGTCAATTCTAATCACTATTTGCGTTTCCAAGCGGAAAGCCTTAATTTAAACGATCAATGTAAACTATGCTTTACGTTTACATCTCCTAGCTGCTGTCCCTAGAGACCAGCCCTTAGCTCTGAGTCGCACAATCACTTGCAACTAAAGTCTTGAGTTTAATTGGTGAGGATCTTTCCCAGCACTAATGAGGAATTAAATACAGTTAATATTCATGTACTCAAGCAATTCAGTAGTTTAAACTGCATTCTCCAGCTTCTTACTTTTTATACCTTTGTAATGATAATAAAAACCCACGCGTGACAGCTTCACAACCTACCAGTTGAGGCTTCCTAGTTCACTGCTCAGCTTAACAGGCTGTGCTGGATAAAATTGAAAAGCCACATAAAATGCACAAAGAGCCTCTCAAAGTGTTTTAGGAGACAAATAACTGCACGCTCCACGCGTTGCTTTAAAAGCAAACCACTACTAAAAGGAGGTTAATAAGTTGATTACACCAGGCGTTGCTGCTGTAAAATCTAACGAGGTCGCTCATAATGCAGTCTCTGTGTCTCACCCCTGACTTCAAACGATGTCAAGGTGGAAAAGGAAAAGCCTAACTGCAAACAACCAGGCATAAGCTTGTCATTCTTTCTCACAGACTTTTTGGGAAGCCTGTAATTTCATATATCAATGAATGCACAACAGAAACTTCCTATCCAAACTGCTGGTCTGCGCATCTCCCCTCCGCCCCAACTCACTCCTCCAGAGCAGGCTGGTTATGCATCTTCTTAGGCTACCTCAGAACATGCAGCTTCGGGTCTGGATCCAGTAGCCAGATACAGGCTGTTACTTGGATTTTTTTTAGAGGCAAACGTCAGTTCAGACAAAACAAACAAGTATTACACCAGCATGATGTATAAATCATCATCGAGCTTCTAATCATCTATTCCAGCTTCTCAGTTGTTTCCCAAGTAACTTCCTGCACCAACAGGCAAAGAGAGCAACCCCTCTGCAGCACATCCCACGACACCTCCCAGAAGCATAGCACAGGTTCTCCTCGTCCGCATCTGAAGCGGCAAGCAGACCTTCTCCTGAGGCATAAGGCTACAGCATCACAGGAGTACCCCCATCACCACTTCACTCCTAGCAGCCAATACCAGAGGAGGAACTCACCCACATATATTCAGGATAGTCAGCCAAGCGTTTTAATCCTTCGATAACCGTATCTCTGTCTTCCTCCCATTTCCTTTTGCAGAAGACAATCTCAAGGAAGTACCATGTCCACCCAATTAGGGGCACATAGAGTAGCTCTCTCTTAGCGAGGACTTTGGAACTCTTGGGGAAAAACAAACAACAATCAAAAAATGCTGCTTGATCTCACTGTACAAGTCAAAGACATTACAGTTAAGATGAGGAGTTGATGGGGTTCTGTCTGGAAATTCGAAGCAACTGTACGTGCACAGGTGTTAAACAGATCTACGGGTTTGGAGTAGATCTTCCCAGAGGAAGGGAACGCTCATGGGCCCACGTACCCCCAGCACGCCAAAGCGCTCTGTCATAGTCCAGCCGCACAAGAAGTCGATTTCATAGTTGTGATTCAAGATGATGATGACATGCTCCTTCCCAAAGGTTTTCACCGTGGCCTCATCTGAGAACAGGGTGCACTCTGTGCCTGACCACCATTCCAGCAGCATTACCAACTCTAACAAACATAACAGAGAGAGGAATTAGGGGTGCTGCTTACACAAAGCGCTTCGCATTCCATCTCCAGCCCCATTCAGTGCCTGCCTGGTCTCTTCCAACTCCCAGCAATGCTCTCACCTTCTCCAATGCAGTAGAGACGAAATGAGAGCTTGGTATAAACAGAAACCACACAAACAGTCCTTAAGCAGCACTGAGGGCACTCGTTCTATGCATTATGGATAATTCAGTAACTTTCCAGCAGTGACAAGTTTGGGGTTGTATAGTGAATATGCAATTCCACAGGCACTAAATAGAGCACATGAAAAACTTCGTGCCTGAAAACAACAGTGGAACAGGCAACAGCTCAAGTAAATGAGTACAGTTGCTCCCAGGTGGAGCACAAGTTATGCTAAGGTGCAGCCTAATGCTTTTACTCAACGGGAAACAAGCCTCACAGAGGTAAACAGACCAACAAAGGGCTTTTAAAGGCACACAGCGCCATAGATCTTCTGCGATAGATTTGAGAATTAGAACACAGGACTCTAATCCTTCTGTATTATGGCTGTCCACAAAGAAGCAGAGGCAAGAGAGAATAGAGCTCATTTATCAGACTACCTGGGCAAAGACAGGAGCGGTCAATGATGTCTGTCTTGTACTGCAAATGAATAAGCCCTTTCCCCTCTGCCTCCTCCAGCTTTCCAATATCCCAGCAACCCCCTTACTCCACACTGGACACTTGATCACCCACTCTTATTTTTCATCTCCCCTTTTTGCATCTCAAAAATTCCCTTCCACTGAAACGCAGCACACAAAGCACGTAGCTGCTATCATTCAACCATTTCTCTTGTTTCAGTACAACGATGCAGACAGAAGGCTTTGTTTCATCTTATAGGGAGTATTCCTTCACTCTACTTCCGTGCAAACTGTATTCACTGCTGTTTCTCTCATTGAAATGAGATCCAGAACAAATGGAAACCCGGTTATACAGCAGTTAAAAAGGCCAACTCCCCCCCCACATTACTACAGCAAACACGCAGGGTCAGAACTGGAAGGCAGCCCCGCAGCTCCCTACGGCAGGCTGTGCCACGCTGTTATGCACCGAGGACAGAAACGAGGTGATTTCATTTCATGGTGGGAGTTGCCAAACGAAGCAGCACCTTCATGCACAAGGGCTTCTGATATAGAAGTAACGTGAGCACTTTCCTTGCTTTGGTTCCTCTGGCTCAGTAAAAGGAGAAGAGGACAGAAAGAGCGTCCTCAGCTGAGACCTGAACTCCTCCATGCAGGTGGTCAGAAGCATGAACTACTGTGACCTTCCCCTTGCTGTCTATGGACTGAGGAGCAGCATCTGCAGCACCCACTACAGTTGCTGTGGTTTCTTACTTTAAAAAAAGGGGGTAAGAGGTTGCAGAGGCAAGCGTGGAGGATCTGCTGCAGAGCACATCGTGTAGCACTCACTTTAAAATTGTGGGGGAAGCTTTGCTGAGCTATTTGCCAGAGTTTAAACAGAGAGGCAGGCTGATGAGCCGGAGAGTTAATATGAGGAAACAGATTGTCCTTTACAAGTGATAAATGATGTCATTATAACCAGGAGTAGGCTCATTTCCCATTCTTTGGTGTGTGGGTTACAGATATTTTACGTGGCACCAATCCGGATGCTGCAGCAAGCCCATAGAGACATCACGGCTGGAAAGGACCTCCAAGATCAAGTCCAGCGCTTACCCCAATGTCTCCCCAACCCCTAGACCAGGGCCTCAAGTGCTCCATCTACTTGCCTTTTAAACACCTCCAGGAATGGTGACTCCACCTCCCTGGGCAGCCTGTTCCAGTGCCCAACCACTCCCTCAGCAAAGAGCTTCTTCCTAAGAGCCAATCTAACCCTCCCCTGACCCAGCTTGAGGCTATTTCCCCTTGTCCTGTCATTAATAATTTGGGATAAGAAACCAGCACTAGCCTTGCTACAACTATTAACACAACAGTAGTTTTCAGGATGAGATCAGACCCTAGATTATCAGAGCCACACTAAGAAATTCTCGTGAGCAAGTGAAAAACCCCAAACAGTATGCACCCACTCCCCTCCAACCAAGCTGATTCTGAAGTTTCCACCTGCAAATGCTTCCACTGCAATCCTTTCTCTGTATTTCACTTCCTTTCTCCCGTGCTTCTGAGACAACATTCTCAACAGGTAGGACAAAAAGCTCAGGAAGGACACCAAGCTTAAAAAGAAGCTGAACTAGATATTTGAAGAGTTTCGTGGTTTAAGAAATGCAGGTGCCTGTAAATGGACTGCTCTCCTGCAAGGGAAGCACTCATTTACTCGACTAATTCACCTGGAGTTGGGATGCTGAGCTGAGCACTAAGGTCAGTGGTCATGCACACTGCGAAGGGATGGAGAATGGCAGCCAATTAGATGATTCACTGCTGAAACAGGTAGTGACATTTGGGCTATGGAGCCTTCTGAACATTCATTTCAGAAATCTAATCCCCTGTTAAGCTGCGTGAGGAGAAAAAGCCATCCACGTGGAGGAACTTTTACAGAGGTCTGAAAGAGGAGAGCAAAGCAGCTGCACTTACTGTAGTGCTGTTACACAGGCAGAAGAAGAAAAGAATGACAAACTGCTCACAAGATGAGACACTGGCATCACAGATGAACAGTGTAGGGTATCAGAGGTCTGTAAAGCTGTTGCATAGTTCAACTACAGAGACATCTACACGAGACACCGAGATCAACATCTCTCTGCGTACAACACAGCTGACTTGCACTCATTAGCGGTCAGTATCACACTCATGCTCAATACCTGCAGCAGCCTCTGAATTCCACCATCCCCATCACCTCGCACAGCATCTGATGCTGGATGAAGATGGCATTGAAACATACTCAGCAGTTCCCACCAGTCAAGATAGGGTTAGGGTGGGGGGAAGCTGTACTTCCCACTTTGTTGAAAAGCAGAGTGACACTGTGCATCACCCCTTGACTTCTACACGTGTTCCCAGTACTTCAGAAAAGATGGGGGCTTTAAACTGCTAAGAAAGGTGCTCTAGCTTACTGCTTCTCTCTCTTATGTGTCTATGTGTGCATATGTATATTTTAACTTAAAAAAAAAAGAGATAAC
>VZRI01012418.1:72306-82555 GCA_013397515.1 Upupa epops
CAATGAGGTCTCAGTACAGCACAATAAAGAACGCATTTGATTAAGACTGTGTGGTCCTTCCTACGCGGATGCAGAAGCCCAGCTGTGAAAAGCAAAGCCCCAGCTGATGGCAGAACTGTTCCTTATGGCGCATTGCCTTGCAGTGTACCCCAGCAGAGACATTGCTATTGTTTGTTTCTGGTCACAAGTACCCCTATTCTCTCAGTGCCTATCCCCTCACCCTTTTGCAAGTACTCTTTCCTGAGCTGCCTTTGCTTGCTGAAGCAGCCAGTTCCGAGACAGCCCAGCTAGTTGTACGGAACAAGCAGGAACAGTTGCTGTGGGTTGCACCTACAAAGGTAGGTTAACAGGGCAATATCTTGCCACGCTGACAGCTGCTGCTGTGTAAGGTAGCCGTGGAAATGGATGAGAACGTCTGTTGCCTGGATGAAGGCACCTCTGTATTCTCCTTTCCCAAATCACCTGCTCTCATCTGTTCCACTCCTACACTGCAGAAAAATTTCACAGTGCTTCTGCCCTCATTGAGAACTTCACTGATAACAAGTGGCCAGTGCACTAGCCACCTAGGATCTGCTCGAAGGTGGAAGAAAAGAACTGAGACACAGTGACTGACTTTAAATGACTAGGATTCTTCTTCTGCTCAGCTCTGGTAAGTGGTCACACCAGTAATCACAGAATCATAGAAGAGTTTTGGCTGGAAGAGACCTTCAAGATCATCGAGTCCAACCTCCTCCTAGCCCTATCATCACCACTAACTCATATCCCTCAATGCAACATCTACCCCTCTCAAACCCCTCCAGAGATGGTGACTCCCAACACTCTTCAAAGAGGAACAAAAGGGTC
Organism: Upupa epops; assembly: GCA_013397515.1. NCBI lineage: Eukaryota > Metazoa > Chordata > Aves > Bucerotiformes > Upupidae > Upupa > Upupa epops. Next base: position 73,150 of record VZRI01012418.1, read on the forward strand.
TACTGAAGTAGAAGCTAAATATCATAAAGAGCCACCACTCAGCCTGTTTCCAAATCAGTGTGGGGCTTCCTCAATAAGAAGAGTACACACCTCCCAGCTGTCCCCTGAAGTCATTCCTCTGACTGGAGGGACCCCTTCCAAAGTGAGCTGTACCACTGCAAAACAGAAACCCTGACACACGGGCCTGTTACCACTGACAGCACAAACCTCCCTCGACACCACAGCTTCCCTGCAGCCCTGTGGCCAAAGGCAGGGAGGATGTCCAAACCTGACTCATCAATGCTCAGGTAGCTAAGAGAAAGAGGAAGAGCACAGCCTTGACGTGCAGATGGCTAGAAAACAGAGAGACTGGCAAAGTCCAAGAACAAAGCAGCACAGGGGAGCCTGCATCACCAGACCATTTCTCCCTACAATCTATACAACTGAATTTATGTGAACAAGTCTTTCACCCCTCACTTTCCACCCCCATTTCTACCAGTTAGCTCCTTATTTTCCTTCCCCTTGCTACACCCAAGTGCATTAGTTATCTATAATCAGAAGAAATCATCATTGCTTTTATTTTTCCCTCTGCTTGCTGAATCCAGAGTAAACTGACAACCTGGTGCTCTGACATGCATTGATAGCCTCGCTACTACCACACCACAGACACACAGTGTCACCACTACTATACCTTTGATTTAGTCAGTCAGAAGCCAGAAAAAACAGCTCCTCAACTGGGCTATTTACTTCCTAACTTGGGAAGCACAGGAAGCAAGTTCCACCCGCACACAGCTCTCTCCAGCTCTGCTCTACACATCAGCTTCTTTCCACCAGATCTGCTCCCAGTGGTCAAGAGGACAATAAACTGAAAACACCCTTCATTTATCTCGTCTCCTTCTCCACATCAGTGTCGGTTCGCAGAAGTGCAGTTTCTATTATTGATCTCAAGCAGCACAGATGTTTTGGTTTAATTCCTCCCATGCCACAGCAATGCACGGACCAAACAGGAGGCTGGTCTGTTCGGTAACGCGCATTTGATGCTATTTCTGAACACGAAATGATGAAGTCCAAACTACCTGAGTTCTTACTCCACTTCCCTGGTGGCTGTTGCTGCCTGCAGCGCGCTTTATGTTGCCATGGCTACTCTTACAGGCATTCCACCCCTCCTTTAAAACCAATCACATGCCCTATTAGGTCATTCAGACAGAGATTAATTTGTCTCCTACCAGCTCTGCAAATCTAAGCTTTGATTTCAAGGAAGTTCCTCTCTCTTAAGACAAATGAAAGCTTAACTATTACCTGGAGCATTTGTTTCGCCACTCTTACCCTCTGCATTAGCATGCAAACAATGGGTTCCTCTCACTCAGAATTTCAGTGTTAAGTCACATCTCTTCCACATCAGTCTGACATCACTTGTTTGCAAAGGGCATCCAAACCATCCGCTGGGCACCAAGTGCCTGGAGAACTGTGCTGTTTCGCATTTCCAGGGAAACACAAAAGAGTGCCTGCCTCTCTGGACTGCGGAGAGCGCTCTGTGGTAGAGCAACCACTCCAATGAGCACCATCAGCAAAGTCCTCGTGGTCAACTCTGTCTGTACTCCAGAGTAAAAGCAGTCTGTGCCATGCTGACAGCTGCTCTTCCAGTCTCTCCCTCCAGCCTTTAATGTCTCGTGTTTTGCCTAAGCTCCAACTCCAACCTCTTTAGTTGATCTCTAACAACTGCTCTGGCTGCAGGTTAAGGGTTTTAGTAGCCAGCTACTCATCATTAGATAGTGGCCTGCTGAAGATGAGAATTTATCCAGTAGTTCCAAAAGCCTGGATCCCTATAAGCTTGTACTTTAGTCTTGGCAGACACTTTTACAAGCTCACATCTACACAGAGACCCAGAACAACCTGCTTACAACATAACATTTCCATCAGATGATGCTCTTGACAGCCCCTTTCTCTTTCCCTGGCTACTTCCACACCAAACTTGTTGGATTCCAGTTATTCTGCAGACACCCTCGCTGTTACGTGTCAGCCAATACTTCAAAGGGTTCAGAACACGTTACTGAGAGAAGGCACAGATAAAAAGCATTGGAAGAACAAGACATTTTATTGCCATAGCAAAGCAGACCAAGCTCAACCTCTTCAGACCACACAGCGTAAGCACACAGCAATACTGTATCAGAGTATCCCAGTACTGATGAGGCTGAAAAAGACCTGAAAGATCATCCAGTCCAACCTAAACCCAAGTAAACCTAACATCTAGCTCATGCCACTCAGCACTTCATCCAGCCTGACCTTGAACACCTCCAGGGATGGTGACCCAACCCCCTCCATGGGCAGCCCGTTCCAAACCCGGATCACTCTGCCAGGGAAAAACCTTTTCCTGATATCAAGTCTAAACCTCCCCTGATGGAGCTTACTCACGTTCTGTGCACACAGACACAGGCATCCAATTCTTTGGGAAATGAGGTTTTAGATATTCAGGATATGTTTGCAGATCCATGAGCAACAGCTGTAGCACAGAAACACCCACTCCCCAGAATCCACATTAAAAATGCTGCTCAAAGCTTCAAGTCCACTGCAAACTTCTCATTTATTGGGATATCTATGTTCTTTAAATTGGTGCTGCATTGCCTGTTCTCATGTCTAGGCACTTACTGACAACTACACAGTCAATTCAGGCCACCTGCATTCCCAGTGCTTCAGTTTAAGCTGCCTAAGGTCATATCTCAAGTATAGCAGCCCATAGACAGGGACACGTCATCCACAGATAGTAGATGCCACACAGAAATAGATCACATCAGGCTTCGTGTGGCGAGTGATAATCTGCACTTAGAAGAGTGAAGTGCTTAGGCCCACTCTTCCTCAGCCTTCCTTGACAGTGGTGCAGACAGTTGACCTCCACAGTGAGAAAAGCATCAATGGACAAGGGTTCAGATACCAAGCATAAATGGGACGTGGGTTTTCTAAATCTCCACTCTAAGAGTCCCAAACTGGTACAAGGGCCCTCTCCCAGCACAGATGGTAGGGCCCACCAGTGGAGCAGTGCTCTTCAGCATCCATTCTGCTATTCCCCTCAGGGCTGGAGAACTAGTACATGAACACCAAGCGCTGGCTACCCATTTTTGGAGGTCTAAAGCTGGCAGAGGGTCTGGCAAATAAGCCTTATGAGGAGGAGCGGAGGGAGCTTGAAGCTATTTAGACTGGAAAAAGAAGGAGGCTCAGATGAGATCTTATTGCTGCCTACAGCTACCTGAAAGGAAATCGTAGAGGTAGGTGTTAGTCTCTCCTCACAAGCACTAAGTGTCAGAAAAAATGGCCTCAGGTTCTGCCAAGGGCAGCTTAGTTTGGATGTTAGAGACAAACTTCATCAGGCCCTGGAACAGGCTGCCCAGCCCTGTCATTAAATTAGCATCCTTTGATGCACTGCAGTCGTTACTCTACCACAGGGCTCTCCTCAGTCCAGAGAGGCAGGCATGGGTTGGTGATGCTCTTGCATCAGACACCAGCCAGACTTGGGCCTGACGGCTGCCATGCAATTCCCAAAAAAACAAAGTCCCTTTTCCTTAGAGAGTACAAACTAAATTCAGGCCAGGTGGTGAAAACACACCCTGCCCAGAAAGCTAATAAGGCTGCTTCAGTCCAGGAGAAGCAAAAGATCACAGATGGAATTACAAAAAAACCAGGTTAATCTCCCAATATGCAAAGTTGATTCCCTGGCTGAACTGGGTGATCTCTGATCCTAATCACCCCAGCTCTGAGGATATCCTAAGGGAGTTAACAGCAGCCAACTAACACATTTAAGGAAAAAATGAATAAATCAGACTTTCCAGTTATTTTTTACAGAGCACTCTTACATTAGAAAACCCACCAAATTAAGTGTATTCATCAGAATCTGTTCTCTTCGTGAATCAACAAGAGTTAAAAATATTCACACTAGCTCTCATCCATACCTAATCAGACGGGTTAGAATGGCATTTCTTTTCCAAAATAGACAATGCCATTAATTTTCTCTTGAACCTTGAAGTCATTGAAGGGGAGGATCTGACCTAATACCAGTTAATTCCTCCTGTGTGCAAAACTCTAATCTCTCCTGCAAACTAGATCTGACCTGGATTCAAGTGAAGAACTCTAAGAGAGTGAACAAAACGGGAATGAAATAGAATTCCAGAAGAGCTGTACACGCAGCACACACACTCTGTTTTGTTTGTACTAATGCAAAAGCATAAATGACATCAGCTGCATAACTGCACGCCAATACTGAGTCAAGACACCCAGAATTAGTTGAAAACGACACTGTGTGGTAGGTATACACATGAACGTGTGCTTCCTCAGTGACACCACCTGTTAACATCCCCAGCTCTGGATCTCCTGGTTTTACCAAGAAAAGGGGAAGTCACTTATGCGTGTCTCGTTTCCCTGAATATTTTGGGGGTTCAAAAGGTTAGTACTCACAGATTTTGATTTGAGCTGCTGCAGTGTATAGCTGAAAGCTTACACATCTGCAGACATGCCCTGTAAGGACTAAATGGGAATAAACTTCTCACTATCACAAGTGTCTGCACACAGAGAAGACCGTAGGCCGGTAAACAGTGGAGGCACAAGTGCGTGGAGGCAGGACTTGGCAAAAGCAAAGCTAGGATCGCCCCACAGATTTCTGTAAGGCAATAACAAGACAAACACACTAAACAGAAAGAACCAGCACTTACACTTGTGACTTGTTCTCAGCAACATCACACGCCTCGGGAAGCTGTACAACTCCAGTAGAGTTTTCACTTGACAGTTGAAGTAAACTTCATTTTCCCACTAAAACCCAGTCAGCAGATTGCGCTTTGATTTAGAAGAGTTACTTGCTCCAGACACAGCTTTAAGAAGTTCCAAGATTTCTTTTGGCTGAAAGTCTCAGACATACAAACAGAAAGCCAGCCCAGAAATCCAGGCCAGCTCTGCAACGCTTTTAAGCTTTCCCAAACCTGCAGAAGCCCATAGCTGCATCCTTCTCCAGCACAGCTGAAATAGAGACCACACCTTGGCTCCCCAACCCCACTGCTTTATGTCAGTGCCCTCCCGGACCCCACCTGCCCCCGTCTCTCAAGAGGAAACAGTGTGATGAGCTCCTGATGGGGAGGAAATGATGGCAATCCTCAATCTGCACCTGCCTAAAACCTTTGTTTTAAAATACTGAGACAGGGGTGTCCCGCAGACACCCTCATACACGATGAGCCTGCTGCTGCCTAATTCCCCAGTTGTGTGCCAGGAGAGAGAACCAAGCTAAGCAAGCACATGAAATAAGAGCAAGAGTAGTTTAAAAAGGTTCTCACAACAAGCTGCAAAGACACAATCACCATCTCACCCAACACATTCTATGGCATCCTTAGCCACCATGCTCTCAGATGGATAACACACACAAAAGCAATCAAACAACGGCAACGAATCCTGTGACAGAGAGGCCACCAGCACAACAGGGCAAGTATCTACCCCAAGCTCCCAATCTGTAAGTAAACCAGCCTTTGAGAACACGTCAAACAGGACCACCGCTCCCCAACCACCCCAATAAAGCATTGTGAAGGACGAGCTACCAGCACAGCCACAGCACATAATCCAACTTACCAATACAAGTAATAAGCTAAAGCCAAGGCAATGAGTGTAGCGCAGACTCCAGCTAGCAAGCACATACCCGACTGGGTTACCAACATCTTCCCCGTTTGTTATGGATTAATAAAACCCCAACAAAGGAGAAGGAGAAACAGAACGGCAAAAACGGACGGCGAGAAACGCGGCCGGGAAAGCAAATCAGTCTTGACATGGAGGAGGGATTATGATGACAAAAGCACACGGTGGTAAATCTGGAAGCACTGCGGTTACTAAGACTGCTTTCTCAGCAGCAGGAAAGAGAAGTTGGGTGTCCTCTCCACTGCACGGCTTCCTAACGCTCCCAACTAACAAAGCCCCTCTTACCTCAAGAATGAAGGCACAATTGGGGCATAAGTAGTCTAATATTTAAAACAGGTAATACTTCTCAATAAATATTACTGTCAGGTGGTGTTGCTCACAAACAAAGCTTTCCCTCTAATCCAGTAAGCTCCTTACAGCAAATTACCAGGCTACAATCGACGGGATTCGCTCGTGTGGTGAGGTACGTACCTCCAGCACCACCACTAGACACTTGGCTCTAAAGCTGACAGAAGATTTTAACAAACCCCCAGCTGTTAGCACAAAAGAACCTCACATCCCACCAGAGCCTCTCTTCTCCATTAATAACAAACACAAGGCTAGAGAGAGCGTTATGACAGAGCAAATGGTTTGGTCTGCATCCAGAGTGCAGTCCTTGCAGGCCAGGAGGATCGCTTGCCTTTGTGGCTTTCAACTGCATGGTTTTCTTAAAGAAAGGGATTTTCTTTAGCATAGACCCAACTCAAGTATTTTCTCCCCTCGCTTCAAGTTCAGGGCTTTTGGGAGGCCTGAGCCACAGCAGGCACGCTCCAGTCGTTTAACAAAAACGAGCCACCAGAGCCTAGGAAGGAAAGGCAGCAGCAGCAGTTACAGCGCTACCCAGGCATCAGGAACACTGTGTCAGTGTGATTAAGGCTCAGGGACCTACCTGGATGTTCTGCACCATAATCTGGACACAAAGCAAGACTGGAGGCCGTGTCAGCACAGGAACACGACAGTCAGACCAAGGAGTGGGACAGCCATTTTCACCAACGCAGCCTGTTAAGGAGTTTTCAGTAAGGTAACCAGTACTCACCGGGTAAGAGTTAGGTCTCTAAAGAAACCAGAGGAAACAAACATCTAGTTCAAATGCTAAAGAAAAACCAAAGTGGTAGTCATAGCCCCCTGATGATCCCCCTTTTGGACTAACCTTCAGCAGTACAACTATGGACATCTATGACACGCTGTTGGCACCTCCTAAACCCTTGCCTGTCCTCTAAGCGTGGTCAGAAATGTTAGGACACTTCAATAAAGCGAATGAGAGCTCTTAAGATACAATAAACAGAGCTTCTACAACCAAGGAGGCAGCACTAAGGAAAACCTGGCCTAAAGGAAAAAAAAGGCTGTGAATTATCTACTATGAAGTTCAGAGCTGGGTAGAAAAAACTAAGCTCCAGGTTGAGAAGTACACAAAAATAAATAGAACCTACTCCAGTAAGAATCACAATGTCCAGTAGAAACCAGCTTCTCAACTGGGACAGAAGTACCACAGCACTCATGAGCTACAGGGAAATACTCAGTGTTCTCCAAGCATCGAGTCAATAGGTGCTTCTGCCATCGTGTCCTGCATGAAGTCCTGGTCTGTTGGAAAGTCTAGGCTGCAGCTCATCATTTTCGATGCTCACACTGTTTCAGAGATAACTACTCTAAAATAAAGCCCCCAAAGCCATGAGGCATGCACACATGAAGTTTCAAGGTGGCAGGAGACTTTCAGACATGAAAGCTGAACACATTCAACCACCAGTTCCCAGGAGTGCTGATAAATGCTTCTCCAGTGCATAGCACTCACTGCAGAACAGGCATTTCCTGCAATGTGACCGGGGCACAGGGACGCCTCAGGATCTTGTAAATAAAACTGCAAACCACAGTAGGTAGCTATTCATCAAGAAGCCTCGTTTTACAAAGAAAATTAATTAGGATATTGCAATAATTGCCTGTATTTATAGCAAGACTGACTTGGTTTTTCTAATATAAAGGCAATTCTAAAATTATAGTCCTGATCTTCAAGCAGTGATTCTAAAATACCAGCCCTTACATAACAAACAGGAAAAGGAGTTATCTAACAGAAGCCCTATTGGTACTCAATTATTTGAGTAATGGGCCTCTAGTGTGTATAAAATAGATCGATGTTCTGTCACTATACAGTGCTGCCAATCTTCATCTCTGATGATGATTAAGAAAAGCCTCACTAGTGTCTACTCATCTCAGACTCAACAAAACGCTCCTTTTCGATCCGAGTGGCTGCATCCTCAAGGCAGGCGGGAATTCATCCTTTGTACTCCGATAAAAATAGACTACAAAAGAAATGTCAGGAGTGTAAGTACAGCTACCTCCAAGCTGTGAAATCCAGAGCCACCTCCTCCCAAATAGGGGATGTGAATCTCCACAAACGCTCCGTGGCACAGTTTCCTTACTTGCAATGCAAAATAAAGGATAACCAAAAAAGCCTCACCTGCTTTCATCTGAGGCAAGTGTCGAGAAAGAAGGATATACTTTGCTTTCTGGATGGAAAACTATGCAAAAAACAAACCAACCCTCAAACATAAACTAAGAAAACCAACAGGAGGTGTCTGTCAGCATGCAAATGTGCTGTGGCTGAACACGGAAAGGCTTCCAACCGCTGCTAAGTGAAGTCTCAGCAAGCGCTGTATGCGTTCCTACGAACCCCAACCCAGTTCAAAGCTTTTCTCCGAAGTACTGCATACTAATTATGAAGAAAGCCAGAAATCTGCCTTTTCAGAACTGCCGAGCTGCTTGAAGTTTTCGGGAGTTTGCAAAAGTTTTGAAGTTTGCAAAAAGCAAAGCAATGCGATTTGTTCTGCAACTCTGCAGCTTCCCGAAACGTAGCCGTAGTGAGGTGGGGGTCAGTATCTGAAAGCAGAGAAGGTAAGTGGTTTCCCAACAGACTTCCCCTTTCTCCTTGCTTGGATTATAGAAAACTCTTGCAAGAGGCCTGGTGAGGCCTCCCCTGGAGTACTGGGGGCTGTTCTGGGCCCCTCACCTCAAGAATGGATTTTGGGGCAGGAGTCAGCAAGGCTCACTGACAGAGCTTTAGTCTAGATACCAAGGGGGAAGGGGACGTAACCGGCCTTGCTAGCGAGAACTCTGGGTGTCACTGCAGATAACCACCAGGTCTGCCACTCCTCAACACTGAAAACTGTGTACTTGGCTCCCTCCCTGAAGTGTTTCCACACCAACGCACAGGGACCGAGCAAAGAGGAGGAGCTGGAAGCTGCTGTGCGATGAGAAAACTATGATGTGGTGACATCACAGAAACCTGGCGGGTGGGATGACTCCCACAGCTGCAGTGCTGCAACTGATGGGTATCAAGGGCTAAGCAAGGAGGTAGAGTGGTGCCCTGTGTTAGGGAGACATATGAAAGCGCATACACTAATGAGGGTGAGGACAGAGTGGAGGTCTTACGGGTGGGAATCAGAGGCAAGGCCAGCAACAGTGATTTCATGGTGGGAATCTGTTACAGACCACCCAACCAGGATAAAGACGCAGACAAAAGTTTTTATAAGCTGTTGAAAGTTTCCACCATCACTGCCTCTTATGCTCGTGGAGAACTTCAATCTTCCCCAATGTCTGCTGGAAATACAGTGGAGCAGAGGGAGAACAGCCCTGGACATTCCTGAGCGTGCGTGAGAGAACTTCCTTACACAGCTGGTCAGAAAGGGATCAAAGGGAAGGCGCTCTCTTGGACCCACTGCTTGTGAACAGGGAG
>VZRI01012419.1:0-12491 GCA_013397515.1 Upupa epops
CAAAGCAAACTGTGAAAAAATATCAGGTCAAATAAGAAATCACGTGTCAGGTGTTTGTTGCTTGAGCTTTGACACCTGTCAGCCAAAATATGCCATGTTGGACTTTTGCACTGGTAATTCTAACCCTTGGGCATTTAGGGGTGACTTTACAGTGTCATTGTGTGAGTGAGATGTAGAAAAATCTACAGGGTGCTTTGAGGGGATCCCTGAATGTGTGAATGTGAAATAGTGGAATGTCACTGTTTTGTGGTATTTTCTCCAAATATTTTATAACAGGAGTTTGAATGTGAATGGGTATAAAAAAAAGACTCCTTTTGGGTGTGTAAGGACAGCTGCAAAGACAGTATAGCTGTGCTGCCTTGGCCTCTTCTTGGGGGCTGAAACTAAGTGAAGCACCTAGATATATGTGTTAGACAAATTAATTAAAACATTAAAATAAGATCCCACAACTACCCCATTTTTCTCAAATATTTTATTTCTTGTTATCAGAAAAGTTTACAGGATTTCAATATGCAATAATTTAACATGCTACCATGAATATACTCTCAATATCTTCATTCAAACAAGCAAACAAAAGTACTATTTATAAAAGCTGCATGTATCATTTCTCCCTCATGAAAACAAGATATCACATGCCAAAGAATCTTCTTTTTTTTCCAGAACTGTAATGTAATTGTGACAATTAACAGATAAGTATGAATAAGGTAACCAGATTAGTAAAGAGATGCTTTTGTATACATAAAGAATTATTTATAAACTGTATTTTCTCAAAAGAACTTAAGTTTGTCTTCATATTGTCACGGGTTATAATGAAGGTCTAAATTGGTTCTGAATTGATGCCTGGAATCCAAGCACACTAACCAGCTCTCAGAAAGAATTCAACAGACAATGAAGCAACTTTACTAAAAAGAAAAGAATGTATTGAACCCCTCACCAGTAAGAAAAGAAAAAATCCCCAAATAAGTAAAAGAATCAAAAAAAGTGAACCAGAAAATGTATCACAATCACACAAAGTGAGTTTTTGGCTTCAAATGAGAGCTCTGGAGAAAAAGAATGTACACTAACATTCTAACCACAGGGGGAACTCAGCCATCCTCTTCACCCATCAGTAGGGCTCCTGAGGCACTCTTACATCTTGATGCTTGTGGAAAAGTCCCTTTTCCAGTCCTCTTGCAGACACCAGCTTCCCCTGTACATCTCAGACTTGCTTCTAACCCCTCTTGTCTTGAGTGTTTCATCTTCAGGCTGAAACAACTTCTCATATACAGGAACACAACAGAACCTCAGTCTCTTTCTGTTTGCCAAAAGCTTAGGAGAGCGATACTTTTATGATCTCCTTGTCTCTCAGATCAAAGGTTTCTCCTAGTCTCTCAGTGACAGAGCTGAGATACAGCATCAAGTGAGGACAGAGGCAGCATGGCGCTGGTCATGTGGAGTAATGACTGTTCTGGTAAACAGGCCTGATCCAGAGACCTCTTTCTCTCTTTTTGCTCTTTTCTCTTTCTCCTCTTTTCTCTTTCTTTCCATCTCCCCAATGGTTACAGCTTCGAGGCAGGGAAAGGGTTAAGAGCTCACCACCTTCAAACCTTCAAAGACAATCCAGGAATGGTGTGGGGCCAGTGACTCCTTGCTTTCAGCCTACTGCCAGTAACTGGAATGACCTAGTGGTGGCTACAGTCCAAGGACTTTCCTCCCTCTGTCTTCCACACTGGGGGAAAGGGAAAGCCATGGCTAACCACTCCCCTGTAGCAGCAGGGTCGTTGCAGTGAGGCCTTGCCCTCCACCCTGGGGCAGGGAGTCCATGCTCAAACCAGAAGGGCTCTCTGTCATACAAGAGACATAAGTAGAAGTTAAGAAAAGAGGAAGTCCACTCCCTTTTATAGACTCTGTCCACCAATCACCTCTAGGGTCAAGACACTGGCCCAGGGGTCTGAGAGGAAAGCTACCCTCAGTTTCAAAATAGAATGCTTTTTTTAAAAGCACAAAAATCAACACCTGAACATTTGGCAATTTTTAAACTACAACACCCAGAATCAAATCAGTGAACTGGAAATACTCTGCTTAAAAGATTTAACCTTTAAAGAACCTTGCTGTTCTCTGTTCTCTACTCAATGTGCTGGATGGCCCTTTAAATAGTCAGACCATTAATGAAGTAGTTTAGAAGAAAAGCCATACAATCTGTAGTGCAACTCACAACAAGCATGGTTTCAATCTTATCCCATGCTAGGAGTCTGGGAGGAAAAGAAGAGAAAAATTAAGGCGCATGAGTATCAGTATTATGTACATTAAAGGCCAGGCTTGGATGACCCTAAGGGAATTGTGCATTAGAGTAATTACACAGAAAATTATTTTTTCTAGTAATTAATTTGTATTTTCAAACTTTTGAGAAGTAGAAGATTTTGAGCATAGAAAACTGTGGAAACAGTAGTTTGTCATCAGTAACATAACATTGTTATATTGTTTTCCCTCATTTCTCTTCTGTCTCCAGAAAACATAGACAAGAATGCTTATGTAATCTCCAGATTGTAACTTAAAATGCTGTACACCTGTTACAAAGTGTAAGTAAAAAATCCCAGATAGAGATACTAAAATCAGAGTAGATCCCCCTAAGAACTAATTCTTTTTTTTTTTTATTCTAAGATGAGTTAAAACCAACTGGCTGTTAAATCTGCAGTAATGTATATTATTGACTTACCAGAGCTGGGTATAATCAAATGTTAATGATCAGAAAAGTCAAAGCTAAATACAATGTCATGCAACTCAGCAAAACTAAGCAAATTAATAGGGTAATTGTATATGACAGAGCACGTTGTCAAGGCTCCTAAATGAAAACTTAATTCAAGATTATTTTTCAGATTCTTATCTAATGCAGATTTGTGATTTACAGGTTCTTAATACTACTATGTCTCAGATTGACCTATGTCTTCAAGATGCTTTAACATATTTTATTCTTTGGCTAATTAGTTGGCTGACTGGTATAATTACAATTGTGAAATATATGAAACTTTTACATTGCTTATGCACCAGAGAAAAACTTTTAGGTAAAGAAACAGCAAACCTAACTGCAAAGCCCCATAAACTGGGTCAAGTTTGCAGTGCCACATTGCAAGGGATAATGAGTCCTCTTTAAAGAAAACAACCTTGAATAAATTTTTCACTATTCAAGACAATACATACAAATTGATGTTCTGTGATCATTGATGGTAATAAAGTAATGGTCTGTTACAGGTTTCTGAAAATGAGTTTTCAGAGGAATGGGAAGGGTTTTGACAAGCTTGTTTGTTCTCTGCAAAGATTCCATATTCTTTACAAGATAAGCATGATTTTTTTACTACATTAGAAAGGGATAGTTAGATAGTAATATTGCCTTCCTATTTTACAAGACATAAATATACATCTAGTGGCAAGAAGGCACTCAGCTCTACAGAGTTACTCTTGGACATAAACCTAACATTGTTCCTTGTCTAGATAAATAAGTGACAAACCATAGTGTAAGCTGTATAAATCGAAGCTGTAAGCAAATGTTTCCTTTGGTAGTTTTGCATCACCTGGAAGAAACATTTAGACCCTTTCTTAACCATTCTCAGCTGAAGCTGAAGCTGAGAATGCAACTGCCCTGCCCCTAAACCACACACTGTTTTTTCATGGGGTCTTGCTACAGACTAAATTACAAATGACTGGCAATGAGCACATATACTAAGCCTATTCTGTTTTGTACCATCACATTTTCAGACACTTGCCTCCAGGATAAACAGATTTCTTTTTAGAGCAAATACAAATATTTTTAACTGCACTGCTCTACTAATAATGAGATTCTTCATGATACAGTATAGGGCTAGAGTGGTGTAATTAAGTACATTCTTCCATTTGCAAATGCTTCAAAATCAAGAAAGAACTATCAGTAAGACAGAAAAATGTGGGGAAAGTCAAACAAGGCACCTTATTACAGCAGTAGTGATTCTGAATTCATTAATATGCAGATGTTCCTGAAGTAATTTTTCCCTTTCAGCTATGTCAGTGTAATGTGTTGATTTGGAGTGGGACTTGATGTAAGTAGTGAAACTAGAGTGGTTCAATTGGTATAAATAACAGTCAATTAAAGAGAAAAAATACATTTTTTTACCTCAAAGCAGGCAATTATTAGAAAATTTATTTATTTATAGAAGAAAATGCTCATTCTTCTAGAATTCTCTCAAATTTAGAGAAAAAAAATTACATGAATTGTCTGAAGACCCATTGGATTGCCTTCTGATAGTGCACATATGCAAGGAATGGCTATTAAGACTGGAGACAAATCAGTAAATGAAAGAGTACTGTAAGGCAATATGAGACAAGATCTTACAAGGAAGAGCAAAGATAATTTTGGATGAAGACTAACATTGTTTTTGAAACTTTTCCAAGAGGAAGAGTCTTCATAAAAATTCAGTCACAGGAAGGCAGCTAAACTGAGAAAGTTCTAAAGTGGAGATGGAAATCCTTACAAAGATACAGCAACTCTTCTGAAGACAGGCTGAGAGAGGTGAGGTTTTCATCCTGAAGAGGAGAAGAATCTGGGGGGACCTTATAGTTGTCTTCCAACACCTGAGAGGGACCTACAAGAAGGCTGGAGAACTGTTCACAAGGGCATATAATGATAGGATGAAGGGCAGTGGTTTTAAGCTAGAAAAGCCTGGACGTTAGGAAAAAATGACAGATCAGTAGAACAGGTTGCGTAGAGATGTGGTGAAGGCCCCAACTCTGGAGACATTCAGGGTCAGACTTGATGGAGTTCTGAGCAATCTGTTCTAGTTAACGATTTCCCTGCCTGTTTTAGGGAACTTGGATTAGATGACCTTTGGAGGTCCCTTCCAATCCTATGATTTCCAAGGATTATCAAGACCACATCAAAAAAACCACTCTAGATAAAATTTATTGTAAAGAAAAAAATTTAACAAAGAACAAGAACAGTTAGGGAAAAAAAGGGAAACAAAAAAAGTCTGTTAACCACTGATGAATGAATCTACCCCACCCCCAGTGAGTCACAATGCTCCAGCAGCCACATGGAACCATGCAAAAGCTAAAAGGATCCTAACCACCTTCTCCCCCTGGTAAGCACCTAAAAACACACACAGGAAAGAAGTAAAATGAACAGATAAAGTTTTTTCCCCCACACCCACTGCCCCTACCTGGCAAACAGAAAAAGTTCAACTGTGTGGGAACAGAGGGAGAAAACATACAACAAAGATAAAATAAGGGTAGGAGTTATTATAGATAGGGGTAAAGGAAGGAGGGAAAAAAGAAAGACATAAGAAAATTATCATGGGTATAAAATTATATTAAGACTGACTCAGGAATGAGGGAAAGATAAATAAAAATGCAGGGTAGGAAAGTTAGAAGTTATTAGGAAAAGGATGAAAGGGGATTATCTTTTCACCAAGACCATGTGGCAGAAGGAAATGGCAGATAGCGGAATGTTCTCCAAACACTGACTCAGAGAGAAGGAGAAAGTTCATCCCTTTCACATGCCATTTATAATGCCATAGAGAAGGAATACTTACTGGTTGTCACATTGGTCAGGTGATGGAATCTTGCTGGTTCCCTAATCTGTTGTGTAACAGAATCACAGAATTTTAGGGGTTGGGAGGGATCTCGAAAGATCATCTAGTCCAGCACAACTTCCAGAGCAGGATCACATAGATTAGGTTGCACAGCCTGTTCCAATGCTGCATTCCCTCACAGTAAAAAATCTTTTTTGTATGCTTATGTGGAACCTCATATGCTCCAACTTGCACCCATTGCCCCTTAACCTGTCATTTGACTTAACTGAGAAGAGCCTGCCACTGTCGTACTGATGCTCACCCTTTAAGTATTTATAGACATTAATGAGGTCACGTATCAGTCTCCTCTTCTCCAAGATAAGGAAACCCATCTCCTTCAGCTTTTCCTCATAAGGGAGGTGTTATACTACCTTCATCATCTTTGTTGCTCTACACTGGACACCCTCTAGCTGCTCTGTGTCCTTCTTGAACTGAGGGGCCCAGAACTGGACATAACATTCCAGGAGTGGTCTCACCAGGGCAGAGTAAAGGGAGAGGAAAACTTCTGTAGACCTAGTAACTACACGCTTTCTAATTCAACTCAAGATGGCATTGGCTCTCTTGGCCACAAGGACTCACTGCTGGGTCCATCCCACATTGGACATAGCCATCTTCTTGAATTACCAGTCAGATGTTTCCAGGACCTTGTCACAGTCCGCTCACAGCCCTTAAGCAGAGGTGACACCACAGATGGATTTGCCGCTAGTCAGGGGTGAAGAAACCCACACAGATAACAGGTTCCTTTCACAAACAATGGGAATCTCATTATCTTTCACTGCATGTAAAAGGTCTGAGTGGGCCAGCTGAATTGATTGATTTCCAGGTATTAACTAGACAGGTAGGGTCTGCTAGTTGTTTATCCTAATTCCTGAAGGTTCCCTCACCAGGTGCTTTCAAGGTAGTTTTTTTACAAGCCATTATATCTTTCACCTTTTCCAGAGGCTCATCCATGACAAAGGACAAAAGAAATTTACTCTATACTATGCAATTTACCCCAATTAACTACTGAATTATTTCTGAAATGGGTCTCATTGTCAGATTCAGTCTTCTCTGGGGTCCCATAGTGTCACAAGTTTTGTCCTTCAAGGCCCAGAATGGTATTATGTGCTTTGGAATGAGGTACAGGGTATGTCTCCAGTGATGCAGTTGTACTTTCCCTTCAATCTTTAGGTACCACATTTAATCTTCATCATCTGTTGCATGAAAGGAAAGGGAAGGGAAAATAAAACATTTATTTTTACAATTGTACTGATTTTATTCATTACTCTTTTTATAACAGTCCATCTATATATTTTGGTCTTATTAACAGTGTATGCAAAGATGTTACTATGGAGAAGCAACAAATTCTTGTCTGTATTTGCAAATAATAATGTAAGGCCTCTAGAGTAAAATATTTTCAAATCCTTTAACCACAGTAGCATGAGCTACTGTGGTTAACATCCACATTGACATCCAGGTATCTTAGGGCACTCTATTTGTTGTTCAAAGAAAATGAAATTGCATATATCAAATCAGGCAGCAGATTATTTTGATACATGACTGAATCTTGTAACACTGAATTATGAAAAAAATTATAGTAGACATTAAGTATAATTAACTATAGCTAAAAATCAAATATAAACATTGTTTTGAACATCCAGGTGGAATGAACAATTTACATGTATATGTTATCTTTGGACCTCTGCCATCTTTCCATCTTTCCCATCCAACAGCGTAGACTTTACTGGACTGGTACTAAAAGCAGCACCAAACAAACACACAAGATGTTTGCTCTGACTTCAGTACAAAAGAAGAAGGATGAAAGATTTACCAGATATACTGAGGAACTGGGGAGGATAAACAAAAGCTTTCCTTCTTTGTTATGGATTCATAGCATTCTCAGCACGACTGTTTTTCAGACTCTTGGTAAAAAGGAGAATCCTCAAATGAGGGATGGCTTTTGTATCCACAGCTAGATAGTCTGCTTTTTCAAGTTGTGTGCTAAATCTAACTGCTGAATCAGAAACTTGAGAACTTCAATAAATCAATTATTTTATATATCTTATGGTGTTAGATCTCCTTAATCACTCTACAAAGCTAATATTTAGTACAGAGGATGACACTGAAAACATATAGGTGCAGATACAATTCATAGCTGAAAGATCAAAAAATAGACTCATTTTGATGGATTTACAATAAATGTTGCTCTTTAATTTGTTCAGAGCTAATGGTTGAAATTAAACAAACAGTCAGAAACTATAGACAAACAGGTAACAGTGATAGATAAGGAATTGGTTGAGTCACAAATAGTAAGACATTGCATTCTCTGTCAATCAGACCAATTACAAATACAAGATTGTTCTGTTAGCTTCTTTAAAGAAACTAACAAAATGCTCCACTTTTCATGTGCTTTGCCATCTGAGCTCTAGACTTACATGCTGGGTTACTTCTATTGATGCACTCTTTTATTCCACAACAGTGTTTATACCCACAAACCTGGCAGGCAAAAATTGTAAGATAAAAACTTAGCTGATGCACTCTCAATTGTGTATATTTCACAGTAACAAAGGAAGGAAGGAGCCATGGACAAGGAATTTAGACCTACCAAAGCATCTGAGTTTTTCTACAGAAAATGTGAACATCAGAAGATGTCAGTATGTTGCAGTAGACTTTTCAAACAGTTCAGTCTATAACTGGAATAATACTAGCTCAACATTTGGTCTGTTGACCAGTTGGAACTATTATTATAGGTGGATTCCTTCAGTGGAATTTTCATGATGCTCCTGAGAGCTGAGCTAATTTTTGAATGTAGAAAACATAAGAGCTTTTTCTCATTATAGAAAATACAATTCTGTATTTTTATTTTTATTTTCTGGAGAAAAAGGCATTATATTTCTGAGATAGATGATTGCATTAAAAGATAGAGAAATCTCTTTTTTATCATTATCTGTGAGAGCATGTATAGATACATTGACAACAGGTACAGCTAATTACAATAGCTATACAGTAGCTATAGTTGATTAACAATTGTTCCAATACTAGAGATTCTGTGCAAACATCTTCTAATTTCTGATCAGGTGAGTGAAGAAGAGGCATGTCACTAGTAATGAAGTTAATTTTTGTTATTGCTATTAACCAAAATCTCTATTTTTACCTTATGACAAAATTGGTTTGTGTAAAACAAGTTACAAGTCTCAATTGGTTTCCATATCAAGATAAAAAATAAATAATGCATATTTATCTTTCTGTGTATCTATTCCCCATTGGCTAGGGTCTTATATCTGTGTCCCCTAATTCAATCCTGGAAAAGTCTCTGCTTCTCAGCAATCAATTAGACCATTGATAATATTAACTGTACAACACAGCTTAGTACTTGTCAGACTATAGCCTGTAGGACATACGATACAAAATCTAAATTAATGGAGTATAACAAGGATAAGTGTAGAGTCTTGCATCTGGGCAAGAACAACCCCAGAGACCAGTGTATGTTGAGGACAGATCTACTGGAGAGCAATGTAGGAGAAAGAGAAGTGGGGATTCTGGTGGACAGCAGGATGACTGTGAGACAACAGCAAGAGAATCTGCCAAGAGAGCCAACAGCATTCTGGTGTGGATCAGAAGAGGGGTGGTTAGCAGATTGAGAGAGGTTCTTCTCTCTCTCTACTCTGCACTAGTGAGACCACATCTGGAATATTGTGCCCAGTGTAGAGCAAGGAAGATGATAAATGAAGTAGAACACCTCCCTTATGAGAAAAGACTGGGTCTCTTTAGCTGGAGAAGAGGAGGCTGAGTGGTGACCTCATTCATGTCTATAAATATGTGAGGGGTGTGTGTCAAGAGGATGGAGTTAGGCTCTTCTCAAGCTCATCTGGTGATAGGAGAAGGGGCAGTGGGTGCAAGGTGGAACATAGGAGTTTCCATATAAATATCAGAGGGAACTTCTTCACAGTGAGGGTAATGGAGCATTGGAACAGGCTGTCCAGGGGAGTTGTGAAGTCTCCTTCTCTGGAGATGTTCAAGACCCACCTGGATATGTTTCTGTGTGAGTTGGTCTAGGTGATCCAGCAGTGGCAGTGGGATTCAATAAGATGATCTTTCAAGATCCGTTCTGATTCCTAATGATTCTGTAAAATGCATGAGTTTGTTGGCATGGAACCTACTAAATATGGGGGTTTTCCTTAGTTTGCTATCTGTCTACAAAATGAAAAACCTCAAACTTAAAAGATCTGTCTCAGAAAACTCTTAAAATCCATTCTACAGCTTTCCTCTTACACTTGCCAAGTGCCAAATATACCAAGAACGACAGCTGTAAAATTGTATTGCCAGGGCAGTTCTCCAGTATTTTTTTTCAGAAAATAGTAAATTTTTAATCAAGTTATCACAAAAATAGAATTCTATGGGACCTGTATAATTTCAAAATCTGCTCTTTCTACTCTTTTATAGCATCCCGAGAACATTTACTGCATTCTGGCTTTTTTTTTTTCACTATTACTATCAGGGTTGTTGTAGGAAAGTATAAAAGGAACATTAGAACAAAGGAGAGGAAAAAATTGTAAAATCTTTGGTGATTTTGGAGGTTTTAGTGTGATGTTCTTGGTGGTTTTTTTTAAGCTGGACACTTGGCATTCTCAGGACCATGTTTGTGACAAAAAGAAGAAAGAAAACCCCATTGAGACAGACTCCGAACCAAATCGCTCAAATAAAGAAATGCCCTACCAACCATGACACATAATCCAAAGGATCTGCCAAGTGAATTTGAGTAACAAACTCAAATTTGCCAAGGATAATAGGATTGTCACATTTAATAAAATATGATTAAAATAATTTTTCCATGCAAGATCTCTGTTTTAGTATGTATTTTTTATGGAGGAGCAAATAATCCAGAAAGCATTGAGTAAAATACATTGCATCAGCAGTAAGATATTCTGTTATTGTTATTGGTATAAAAACAAAATTGAAAGGGAAACATTCCCATGCAGTATACAAGATACTATCAGCAACAAAAATCTCTTCTAGTAGATGCTTCAGATATATTGGTCAAACCTCTTTTTATCCTTTTAGACAATTTACTGGGGACTTGAACACTAACCTTATCTTCCCTTTAAGGTCGTTGCCTGCATACAAAAAACAGTTGTATCCTTATTGGCAACAGATCCTTTTTCACTAGTGTGAAAACCTCTATAAAATGACCCATTTATTATAAGATAATATTTATTATTTCCTATATTATGTTTTCTCAGAAAAAATATTTTAACGTTTTTTTTCGTTATCAAGTGTGGGGGAAATTCCTGCAGTGGAACATGTAGGCCAACTCAATGTGAGTGATAAAGCAAGTTCAACTTTATTATCTTACTGCAGCGGCTTTTATAGCAGACCTTTGACACTTGTCCTTATTTTACTGTACAGGTGTCCTGATATCATTGGCCACAGCCTTAGAGGTCACCTATTGGTCACAGTGTAAAACTTGTCCTCATATCACTGGCCATGGCCTCAGAGGTCATCTTCTCATACCCCTCCTGCTTGCAGCTTCAGCGAGTGTTAACTTCCCCTCATATCCAGGTTTTGCTTCCACTCAGGTGCTGATCCTGCTAGCAGGTATCCAGGTGGGCCCCAACCCCTTCTGACAGCCTAACTTATGCTAAGGATCTAAAACTTACAACTTAACTGTTTACCTCCTTATACTTAACTGCCTGTTTCATAACTATACCTTCATGATTACCATCAAAGCCTAGGTTGTGCAACATTTCTAGGGATCCATGTCCCTTCTCCTTAAGCCACTCTGCAACAATCAAGAAGTACAAATAGCAGGTTTTGGAAATTCCCTATGTAAATCCACAATATTTTCACTCTAATTGTCTTTCAGACTCCTAAAAATCCTAAATAACTGAGGTCTGCTAGTAAAGTTATCCAAGCATCTGCATATGAGCTTAAAGTACCTAACACTAAATAAAAGGCACCAGCAATCCAAGTTGTTCCTGGATTGCATAGGTGACAACTTCCTCTTCAAAATGGTGGAAGAACCAAAAAGAAAAGGTGCTATTCTGGACCTTGTTCTCACCAACAGGGAAGGGCTGGTGACCAATGTGAGGCTCAGGGACAGCCTTGGCTGCAGTGATCATGAAGCAGTTGAATTTAAGATCCTCAGGGCAATCAGGAGGAAGTGTTCCAAGCTTAGAATCCTGGACTTTAGACGTGCACACTCTGATCGCTTCAGGGATCTGCTGGCCAAAGTTTCATGGGATGAAGCCCTTGAGGTAAGAGGGGCCCAGGAAATCTGGTTAGTATTCAAGCATCACTTCCTCTGTGCCCAGGAGCAATGTATGCCAACAAAGAGGAAAGCAGAGAACGTTAGGAGGCGCGCCTGGCTGATCAAGGAGCTCCTGATGTGTGACACACTGTAACACAAAAAGAAACTCTACAAGGAGTGGAAAGAAAGACAACTAGAATGAGGGGGATACAAGGAAGTTGCCTGAACAGCTAGAAATCTGGTTAGGAAAGCCAAGGTGCAGTTTGAATTGAACCTAGCCAGGGAGGTCAAAGGGAACAGCAAGAATTTCTACAGGTGTATTAATGGTAAAAGGAAGACTAGGAAGGGTGTGGGCCCACTCAGAAAGGAAGCAGGTGATGTGGTCACAAGGGACAGGGAAAAGGCTGAGGTTCTCAATAACTTCTTTACCTCAGTCTTCACTGCAAAGGCCTCCAGACATACTCCTGGAGTCATGGAAGATAACGGCAGGGACTGGAAGGAAGAACCACTCATTGTAACTGAAGAACCTGAAAGTGTTCAAGTCGATGGGACCTGATGGGATACACCCATGGGTACTGACAGAACTGACAGATGAGGTGGCTAAATTCCTCTATTATATTCCAAAAGTCATGGCAGTCTGATGAAGTCCCCACTGACTGCAAAAGGGGAAATATAACTCCTATTTTCAA
>VZRI01012421.1:0-24773 GCA_013397515.1 Upupa epops
TGCATTTCTGGGGACTTGACTTCCACCACTCCTTGCCCTGTGGGGACTTGGCCTTTGGCAGAAACTTTCTCCACAGTGGAGATTAGCTTCTGATCTCATTTATCTTCCTGTACAACCTTTCAAAAGGGCTGCTCTGAGACAAACCTAGCAAAACCATTTCTTCCCTTCCTCCCACCCCCCCAATCCCCTTAAAGCATGATCATTGAATAGTGCCAAAGAGTGGGGATTGGGGTGGTCTAGGGTGGCTTATGATGTCCCTGGAGACGCCAGGTATCTCACCCATCTACTTTTGTCACTTCCACCAGAGGCTGGAGCCAGGTGCCTGTCCATCATTTACTATTTCCTGCAGGAACAAGTCCAAACTGGGGCCCTCTGGTGGTGGGTGGCTAGAACAACAGCTTTCACACAGAGAACTTAATTTCTTGTCCTACATCTCCATCCAGTGAGTGAGTGGCTACAATAGCAATTCCCACAAAGAAATTAATTTCTTCTGTTGTAGCGCTATAGAGCAAGTGAGTGGCAACACTGCAACTCCTCAGAGAGGTGGTTTGTTTATCTTAAAGGCTTATCTTTGTTTTGATTATGCTAGCTTTGGTTTTATTATCTCTATTTTTAATAGTTTATCTTGGTTTTTGAGCTTAGTTTTAATAAACATTTACCTTTTGTTTCAGATTCTTAACTTATTTAATTGAATTAATGGTTAAATAGTTGGGAATTATTTAAATTGTTATCCTTACTTCTAACTACAAGTAAGAGTTCTGTTAATGGTTCATCCTATATGTGGCTAAACTATTACAGATAATAGGAAATTCCACTGAGATTTTACTTTAACTGAATTTTAAACAGGAGTAAAGTTGTTTTGGAAGCTGGACAAGTTGTTTTTCAAAGTCCTTTTTTGGCTTTGCATGTATCCAATCTTTTATTGGTATCTCTTTAAGTGGGGACTTGGTCCACACTGGATTGTTATTCGGCAATGGCTCAACAGTATTGGAAAGAATCCCTGGAACATAACTGTTAGTGCTTTTGGCTGGCACACTGCTGCTGGTTGCTCCCCTCCAACTACAGGGGATGTTGAGCCTAAGTAACTTGGAGCATTGTCAAGAGATGCCGGGGTTGACCAGGAGATAGAGCAGACTAAATAAATCCCCATGGACATGGATGCTCCTGGCTACATGAACCAAATTCCCAACTGAATTGGGCTGATTTTGGTCGGAGTACTTTTGCCTGGAGAAACATGGAGCCGAGTATTCAGCTCCTGAGAGAAGTGGCCTGTTGAGAACTGTTATATGAGAATGGGCCCAATACAGCCCATGTTGCACTGGATCAAGATCCAGTTCCAAGTAAAACGCTTTTGAAGCTTCTCACAAAATGCACACCTTTTGCATATGCGCATTCCTTGTTAACATTGATGGTTACTTGGCCATTGCATCTCCAATGGGTGGGAAAAGCCATTGCCCACTTAAGAGAAATTGAAGAATCCATTAAACACCTTGCATGGGTTGCAGCTCTTGTTGAGAGTTTTGAGCAAGCTCTTGAGAGAAAACTTGACTTTATGTCCAAAGACCTTCAGGAAACATGTGCTAGAGAGGCCAGTGAATCAAAGGAAAAACCAAAATCTGTTGAGGAACGATTCAATTCTGGGGACGTATGAAGTCAGGAGACCCAAGAAGCCACTAATAAGAAAGACAGTGAGACTAACCACCTGGAAGTCAGATCAAAGCACTGCAAGAAGTGCTTGCCACCAAACAAAGCCGTGAATCTACCCAGCAGCCTCAATCAGTTAGTAAGCTCATATGGTCTGCTAGTCAACAGACTCAGAAGCTCCAAGTAGTTAATGCTAAAGAAAGCTCCAGTAGGAACAAAGGGTGGCCATTGAGATTTTGGAGTTGAGGATATTGTGGTTTGGTAGCTAATTATACTCCAGCTAAGAAAGAGATACTGGCTGCCTACAAGGGTATTCATGCAACATTCAAAGTGATTGGTACCAAAACACAGCTTTTCCTCCTACCCAAACTTCCTGCCCTAGAATGGGTGTTAAAGAGAAACAGAGACTGTCAACACACTGCTACTGCCACCACCTGGAAAAAGTGGATTACTCAGAGAGCCAAAATTGGACATCACAACCATCCTGGCCTGGTGGAAGTAATCACCCATGGGTCTGAGGGCATGGATTCAAGAACCCCACAGATGACCCAATAAGACATGCTGATGAAGCACCACACTTTAATGAACTGTTTGAAGATGAAAACTCAAGCAAGTTGGGAGGAGTACTACAGTCATCTTGCCAGGTTGTACAAATAGAACATTAAGAAGGCAAAAACCAGCTGGAACTCAACTTGGCCACTGACATAAGGGATGACAAAAAAAGTTTCTACAGGTACATCAACAATAAAAGGAGAATGAGGGAGAATGTCTATCCCTTACTGCATGTGGGCAAACATTGCAACTAGTGATGAGGAAAAGTCTGAGATATTTAATGCTCTCTTTGATCATGCCACTCAGCACTTCATCCAGCCTAACCTTAAACACCTCCAGAAACAGTGACCTAACCACCTCCATGGGCAGCCCATTCCAAAACTGGATCACTATTTCAGTGAAAAACCTCTTCCTAATGTCAAATCTAAATCTCCCCTGATGGAGCTTAAGACTGTGACCCCTTGTCCTATCTCCAGTGTCCAGGGAAAAAAGACCGACCTCCACCTGACCATAACCAGCTTTTAGGTAGTTATAGACAGTGATAAGGTCACCCCTGAGCCTCCTCTTTTCCAGGCTAAACAGACCCAGCTCCATCAACCTCTCCTCATAGGGCTTACCTTCCAGGCCCTTTACCAATCTAGTTGCTCTTCTCTGGACTCGTTCCAGCACCCCAACAAGTATAAGGGAGTATAAGGGGGATGAGTCCAGTTGGGACTCATCCCAGGGTGCTTAAGGTTGGTGAAAGAGGCCACTCTCCATCATTTATCACCAGTCCTGGATAACTGGGGAGATCCCAGATGACTGGAGGTTGGTCAACATGGTACCCATCCACAAGAAGGGCCAGAAGGAGGATCTGGGGAACTACAGGCCTCTCCGCCTGACCTCGGTGCCTGGCAAGGGTATGAAGTTCATCCTGAGTGCCATCGAGTGACAGGTACAAGGCAATCAGGGGATCAGGCACAGCCAGCATGCATTTGGGAAAGGAAGGTCCTGCCTAACCAACCTGATCTCGTTCTGCAACCTGGTAAGCCACCAAGTGGATGAGGGGAGCACTCTGGATGTGGACTACATGGATTTCAGCACAGCCTTTGACACTGTCTCTCACAGCATGCTCCAGAAGAAGCTGGCAGCCCATGGCTTTTGTGTTTTTAACTCTTGGCTGGGTTAACAACTGGCTGGTTGACTGGGCACAGAGAGTGGTTGTGAATGGTGCCCCATTCAGTTGGTGTGCAGTGAGCAGTGGTGTCCCCCANGCAACCTGGTAAGCCACCAAGTGGATGAGGGGAGCACTCTGGATGTGGACTACATGGATTTCAGCACAGCCTTTGACACTGTCTCTCACAGCATGCTCCAGGAGAAGCTGGCAGCCCATGGCTTTTGTGTTTTTAACTCTTGGCTGGGTTAACAACTGGCTGGTTGACTGGGCACAGAGAGTGGTTGTGAATGGTGCCCCATTCAGTTGGTGTGCAGTGAGCAGTGGTGTCCCCCAGGGATCAATGCTGGGCCCAGTTCTATTCAACATCTTAATTGATGACCTGTAAGAGGGGATTGAATCTCCCCTTAGTAAATTCACATGTAACACCAATTTGGGGGGCAGTGTTGATCTACTGGAGGGGAGGAAGATGCTGCAGAGAGATCTGGACAGGCTGGCTCTATGGCCAGAGGCCAACAGGATGAGATTTAACAAGGCCAAGTGCAAGGTCCTACATTTTGCCCACAATAACCCCCAGCAGAGCTACAGCCTGGGGGATGAGTGGCTGGAGAGTGGCCTGATGGAGACAGACCTGGGAGTACTGGTCCACAGCTGGCTAAATAGGAGCCAGCAGTGTGCCCAGGTGACATGAAAGGCCAAAGGTATCCTGGCTTGTATCAGGAATAGTGTGACCAGGAGGAGCAGGGACATAATTCTCCCCCTGTACTCAGCAGTGGTGAGAGCTCACCTCAAGTACTGTGTGCTGCTCTGGGCCCCTCACTTCAAGAAAGATACTGAGATACTGGAGCGAGTCCAGAGGAGAGCAATTAGGCTCGTGAAGGGACTGCAAGGAACCTCCTTCTGGCCCATCTTGTACACAGGTGTCATATTTGCTAATGTTCAGTTAACTGGGACCTCACTGGTTATCCAGGGCTGGTGATAAATAATGGAATGGCTGTCAATTATTTAAGACAAAAAATTAAAGCAATTAATTTAGCTAATGTGCCAATGAACTGAAATTAAAAGAGAGCAAGCATTCATAAAACCACTTATGGATTACAAGCAAAAATAAAATTGATTTGGAGTAAAACTCCAAAAAGACATTTAATTCACCCCAGACAGTTGTAGGGGAGACCTACAACCACCTGAAAGGTTGCAGAGAGCTGCATTTTGGTCTCTTCTCTCAAGTCACTTGAGGAAATGGCCTCAAGTTCCATCAGGGGAAGTTTAGATTGGACATTACAAAAAATTTCTTCACCAGAAGAGTGGTTAGGTATTGGAATAGACTGAGTTGGTGGAGTTGTTGGAGTCAAGAAACTTGTAGATGAGGTGGTTGGAAACATGGTGTATGCACATGGTGGCATTGGGTTGATGCTTGGACTTGATGATCTTGGAGTTCCTTTCCAAACTTCATGACTCTATTGTGTTCTATTGTGGAACTTCTCCTAGCTGCTTATAGAAGTTCAACTGCATCTTCATCCTGGCTGGCTGGTCTTTGACACTTTCTTACTATGATAACTGCCATGTTGACCTTTCTCATGATTCTTACCTATAAAAACTTGAGCTTTTTGTCATTGTCTTCGAGCTCTGGACAGCCCAAACACTCTCTAACATTCATGGTTACCCCACAGCCTCTCCTTCCTTGCCTGACCCTTCTAAGTGTTTACAGTCATGCATTGCAGCACTCCAGTTCTTTGGATGAGCTTGTCCTATTTCTATGCCTCAACTGTATAATAATTTTCCAGCTGCATGACAGTTTCCAGCTCTCCCTCTTTGTTGCCCATACCATGTGCACAGGAGTAGATACACTTCAGTTAGGGTATTGATCCCTCCACTCTTGTTTGAGAGGCATGTTCTAATTTGTCCCCGGTAGTTCTCAGGTGCTTCCATGGTTTCTAACACATGAATAACCATTGTATCTTTGCTGGCACATGGATCTCCATCTTTACCTTCACTGAGATGACAGATCAAAAGACCTCACTAGCACAATGTCCCTCAAATATTGTTATGTTGTCCCCAGGTTTTTGTGCCTGATTTTATTCCTGTCCCACTTTAAATCTAGTTTACAGCTCTTGCAGTAACCCTTACAGTCTTTTGTGTAAATATACTTTTCCAGCTTTGGGAGAAGTTGTCAGTAGACCTGGTGTTGTGTAGACTGAAAATGAAGGAAAAAAGGGTAATTCTGTTTTTGACATCAAATTCATAGTGAAGTTTTCAGCTTCTGTCTATTTGTCAATAGACATTGACAAATTTGAATGAATGCAGAAGAAAACCACAATGATAGTTAAAATGAGGAAGCATGTGATATATGAGGATGGACTACAGAAGCTGAGCTTGTACAGACTGCAGAAAAGAAAGTTCAAAAAGCTCTAAATCATAGAATCATAGAATCATTAGGGATTGGAAGGGACCTCGAAAGATCATATAGTCCTATCTCCCTGCCTCAGCAGGATTCCCTAGACCAAGTCTCATAGGAAAACATCCAGGCAGGTCCTGAATGTCTCCAGAGAAAGAGACTCCAGCAACCCCCTGGGCAACCTGTTCCAATGCTCCGTTATCCTCCCTGGGCAGAAGTTCCTTTTTATATTCATATGGAGCCTCCTATATTCCAGCTTGCACCCACTGCCCCTTGTTCTATTACCAGATGACCTGGAGAAGAGCCTGGCTCCATCCTTGTGACACCCATCTCTCACACATTTATAGACATTAATGATGTCACCTCTCAGCCTCCTCTTCTCCAAGCTAAAAAGACCCAGCTCCCTCAGCCTTTTCTCATAAGGGAGGTGTTCTGCTTCCTTCATCATCTTCATTGCTCTACGCTGGACACGCTCCAGCAGCAATGTGTCCTTCTGAACTGATGGACTCAGAACTGGACACTGTACTCCAGATATGGTCTCACCAGTGCAGAATAGAGGGGGAGAACAGCCTCCCTCGATCTGCTGACCACCCCCCTTCTGATACACCTCAGGATGCTGTTGGCCCTCTTGGCCTCAAAAGCACATTGCTGGCTTATAGTCATTCTGCTGTCCACTAGGTCCCCCAGGTCCCATTCTCCTACATTGCTTTCCAACAGGTCAGTCCCCAACCTATACTGGTACCTGGGGTTGCTCTTGCCCAGAGGCAAGACTCTACACTTACCCTTGTTGTACCTCATCAAATTTCTCTCTGCCCAGCTCTCTAGCCTGTCCAGGTCTCACTGAATGGCAGCACAGTCTGCTGGGGTGTTGGTGACACCACCTACCTTTGTGTCAGCAAATCAGCAAATTTGCTGGTTGTAGGTTTTAGTGAACATCAAGCCAGATTCCTTTCAGTGATACACTGCAACAGAAATTATGACTAAGTATTAGGGAAAAAACCCCAACATTTTGCTGTAAGAGTGTTTAAGCATTGAACAGGTACCCAAGAGTATGCAATCCCCACCCTTGATTTCCAGAACACTCCTGGGTCAAGGCCCTAACCAACTTGATCCAATTCTCACATGAGCAGGGACTTAGATTAGATGGCTCCCTCAAGCCTATATATCCCCTTAATTCTAATTCTAACATGGCAGGAACATGTCCTTTTAAGCTCTATTGCATAGACCAGCTGCTCATTGGCATGCTTTCTTAACAACCCTGATTTAACTTTAGTTAAATGCAAGTAAGAATTATGTTAACCCAAATTTGTCCAATTGGACTTCAAATGTAGTTGGCTACAAGATGTACACATCTGTCTCTTGACATTTCAAAATTAATGTTCATCTCAAATTATTTGTGTCTTACTAAGAGATGAACAAATGCTATCAATCTCTTCAGCGAAGAGTTTATTTGGCATGGTAGTCTTCAGAGAAACAAAACAGTTGACAGCAATGCTGTTTGTAGTATTGGATTCCAAAGTGTCTTAATATATGAAAAATCTAGAAGGATTACTATTAAAATGCAATAGACTTTGATTCATAGAAATACTGCAATGATATTCCCTTGGGAACAATATTTTTGCTGCCTTATAAGATCATTTGCATTTTGCAGTCAGGTAGGAACCTTTGCAGAGCAAAAATATTCTTCCATCAGGAGGTACATGACCTATCAGCAAACTCTTAAAACACTATCAATTGAATTGCAATAAATGCCTTTGATCTATAAACATTACTTACATTAGCAAGTGCCTCTAGGCACTTTACGTACATTAGGAAGTGCCTAGGCACCCAGGAAGGTTTCAACAGGGGTATGTTAATTGCATAAATTCTAAACTATATCCAATAAAGGAATTATATCTGTGTGATGCATTGCAACTTTCCCCCTTGTTCAGTGACTCAGTGCACTCCCACACTCAAATAAATGAAAATGGCTATTCAGACAGGCCCTTCCTTCTAATCTTTGTGCCATCACCGCAGAGTCTTCACTCATTTTACAGTTTGCCCTTCAGCTCTGCTGTTTTTTTACTATCTTCAGGCATATTTCATGGGAATAGTAATACAGTGTACATACATGTGAAGGACTTGTATCACCTAAGTCTTGCTTTCAGCAGTGTAAGTCTCATCAGTGTAAATCTTCTCACCATAGTCACCTGAAGACACAAACAAGTACTTCTAAGTTCTTCATATCTTTAGCAATGAAATTAAGGTTGGAAGAGACCTCCAACATCAAGTCTAACTGCCAACCCATCACTACCATGCCCATTCAACCATGTTTTCCAGGTGCCAAGTGTCAGAAATGTCCCAGTGCCCTTTGGCACTTCTGAAAACTTTCACAAACACACTGAGTCTTTTAAAAAGGCCATAAGACTACATGCATTAATTTTGTTAATGTATTACAACTGGGCACAATGTAGGCAATGGTCTGCAAAAGGTATCCATGTTGATAACAGTGCCTGATACTGTAGACTTCATAAATACTATGATAACAAAATGGCTGCAGAATTCTTGTTTTTTCCAGGTATCGTATTTCCCCCATCACAATTGTTCTTCAGTTGCTAGACTATACAAATATGTAAACAATCTTTAATTAAAATCTTAAATTCTGAAATTAGTAACTTAGAGTCTGAACTTATGTGATACTCTAAAAATGTCCAACTAGATAAACAAATATTATTTCATTGGTTTATACTCAGCCTTGAAATTTTTAACAGAGCAGACTTGGTAATTTTTTCCCTCCCTCTCAGATTCATCTCCTTCAGAAAGAGTTCTCCATATCAATGCAAATAATTTCAGCAATTTTGACCTGTAAATAAGAAGTTACAAAACTACAGTCACACACACACACACAGTGATGCATTGAGAACAAGGAGCCAGAAGGCCAAGCCTAAAGGGAATGAGGAATGTTATTGTGAACTCCTGGGAAATATGCCAACATGACTTTGATTGTCCACTAGGTAAAATAAGAATCATTCCTCACAGGTATTCTGTTCTGTAGTATCTGGATTCTTGGAACCATAATTCATCATAGGTACCTTTAGTTTTACGAACATGTGTGGCAGTGAGACAGCATGTGCCATAAGGAGTGCAGGGCAGGCCTTAGAGGACACTTAGGCTGACAGAGGGATTAAAGTTCAAATTATAACAGACTACAGCTGACAAACACAGACACATCCCTAATTGAATTCTCCTTTCAAATCTAAGATAGTACATATTGAGAAAATGAGAAGGACATACACTGTTTCCTATAAACTTCTGTGTATTGAACATTATGGACTGTTGCAATGCTTAGCTGGCATCTGGGCAAGGGGAGAAACTATTAGACAATAGTAGTGACTCTGACAGAGCAGTACAACCACCTACCGCAGAAGTGACCTCCCAGCACTGCTGCACAAATACATTTGTCAGAGAACTCAGCAGCTGCTGAACTCACAAGAATCTACATGTGTATGGCCAGGATATGACAAAAAAGGACTATACCCTGTCCTGCAATAGGAGGCACGTACTAATCCATATGGCTCTTTGGAGTTATATATGGTATCCCAAGATAGTATGACTACAATATTCAGTTCAAAGAGTGTGAGGAATGAGGGCTGCTTTGCAATTTGTCAGAGTTGTGTTTTCATAACAGGAAGCTGGAAGCCAAGGGTAAATGCTGAATGCCCAAGGGAATGGCATGACAGTGCAAGAGTGTATGAAGATTCAGGGAAAGTGTGGGAGGAGAATACAGTTTCTATTCCAGACTGCCTACTGAACATAATCATGGTGCATGATACCTTTAGCTGTGCCTAGATAAGTTGTCACAGGTTAGTGGGCAGACAAGATAGCCAAAAGTTTGTTGGCACAGGCACTGTCCTGTATTTTTTGGTAAAACGGGCTGTCAGTGGTCCAGTACTCAGATTTCCTCACTGCTAGTTTGCCTGTCAATACAAACACAGTCATTATCCATGTAGAGTCATCAAATCTAGCAGAAAACTCTTCATCTGATAGGAAAAGTATTATTTCTGTAGTTATTATTTACTGCCATGAAGGCATACTGCTTCTCTAAAAAGGCCAATGTCACAGTCACTCCTGCCAAACCAGCTCCAAGGCTGAGAAACAGCAGCAGCAACCACCAGTGCAAAGTTCAATATCTCAACTTCCTCATACATTGGCAATTGCACAAGGTTACACCCCTTACTACTTACCAGAAGACAAATATCACTGCCTGTAATCTCTAAACATCAAAGATACAACAGAGGGCTGAACAGTGTTAACAATATGCCAGACTGCACATGTGAACCTTACACAGATTTATCTGTAGGACAGTTTTATCATTTATGACACTAATGGATTGAAATTTGGTTAGTCACCTCAGGTTACAGTGGTTGGATCACCTACATATCTATCAGCTTTTATTCTTATGGCATGTATTTTCTTTAATCATATGCTTATATTACATGAACTAGTTCACAATGTATAATTCTTAACTGCCTTCTGAACTCTTCTATATGGACAATCCTAGCTCATTTTCATTCCTAGTTATTTTTTATTCTATGTTTGATTTAACTTTTTACAAAATGCCGTTTTTCTGTGCTAATTTTCAACTTATATTACTCAAAGACAGTTAGAAAGTTTATCTTCTGTGCTGGGGGAAGAATCGTAAATGATGACATAATGCATGTGAAGTACTGATTTTTCCTACATTTTTCTGTTGTTAATTCATCAAAGCATTAAGCCATGCATAATATTAAAGGCACATGGAAAAAACATAATTAAAAAAAAATTAAAATTTTCTGAACAAGACATAAATTTTCCCTCCCCACCAGTCTGCATTTCAGAAATTTTTCAGTATTTTTTTCAATATGTATAGCATCAAAAAACTATGCCTGTTTTAAATGTAAGAGAACAATTAAAAAAGGTTTCATGACAGCTCTGATAGATCATCTCTAGAAAAATCTGTAGTGTTTACATAACTCCTAATAGGTAACTTCATGGAATGGAATTTGTATTTCACTAACTAAATTTGCAGTAGTTTAAATCTGATCACCAAGCTTGATTATAGAATCACAGAATGGTTGGAAGGGACATTTAAAGGTCATCTAATCCAACCTTCCTGCAGTGAGCAGGAGTATCTACAGTCAGACCTTGTTGCTCAGAACCCTTGAAATGACCTTGAAATGTCTCAAGAGATGGGGCCTTCACCACCTCTGTGGGCAACCTATTCTAGTGTTTCACCACCCTCATTGTAAAATACTTCTTCCTTACATCTAGTCTAAATGTCCCCTCTTTTAGTTTAAAACCATCACCCCTTGCCCTGTGCAACAGGTCTTGCTAAAAAGTCCCTCCTTGTGTTTCTTGTGCACAGACTAAGTACTGAAAAGCTAACTGAAAGATCAGATGTGAATGTGTCTTGTATTCACAATCCTTTGTAAGGGGCAAAGGAGGCAGGCCTGGAAGTAGAGAGAAATGGTGTGAAGGAGAAACATGCAAAGCATTACCCAAGAACCATTTCTTACAAAACCATGAACTTTTTTTTTAAAATCTGCCTTTGAAAATAAAATTTTAGTTGTAATTCTTGCTCCTCTGGTGTTTGTTTTCTAGTATTTGGGAAGAACAGGATTAAAGGAAAGCTTTAATTGTCCTCTTCATTGTCAAGCATAATGGTTAAATATACCTCTACCTTTATCAGAAAGATCAGGGTATGGTCACTTGGGATGATTAGAAAACTGTAGTCAGATGATGTTGAAAGGCAACTAGGAAAGCCAAGACCTCCTTGGAATTAAACCTTGCAAGAGAAGTTGAGGACAACAGAAAAATATTCTTCAAGTGCACTGCAGATAAACCTAATAGAGGCAGTGTAGGCCCACTGTTGAATGAGATGGGTGCCCTGGTGAGAGAGGTTATAAGAGAAAGCTGCGATACTGAATGCCTTCTTTGACTCTATTTATACTATTGGAGGCTTTTCTGATGAGCCCCAGACCACTGAGGCCCCAGAGAAAGTCATCACAAAGGAGGAGTTTGCTCTTGTTGATGAGGACTCAGTTAGAGACCAATTAAGCAGTCTTTATGTGCGTAAATCCTTAAGTCCTGATGGGATGCACCTGTGAGTGCCAAGGAAGATGGCAGAAGTCATTGCTAGGCTACTCTCCGTCATCTTTGGTAAGTCATGGGGAACAGGAAAGGTGCCTGGGGGCTGGAGGGTAGCAAATGTCACTCCAATCTTCAGGAAAGGCAAGAAGGAGGACATAGGTAACTGCAGATTGGTCAGCCTCACCTCCATCCCCAGAAAGGGGGTGGAACAGCTTGTCCTGCATGCTGTCTCTAGGCACATCAAGGACAAGAGGGTAGTTAGGACAGTCAGCATGGCTTCACCAAGGGGAAGTCATGCTTGACCAAACTGAGAGGCTGCTATGAGGATATAACCAGATGGATAGATGATGGCAAAGCAGTGGATGTGGTCTATCTTGATACAGTCAAGACTTTGACACAGTCTCCCACAGCTAAACTGTGGAAGAGTGGACTGGGCAACTGGGTAGTAGCGTGGATTGTGAACTGGCTTAAAGATAGAAGCCAGAATAGTGACAGTCTAGTTGGATGCCTCTATCTAGTGGAGTCCCCCAGGGCTCAGTCCTGGGACCAACACTAGTCAATATATGCATCAGCGACATGGGTGAGAGCTTAGAGTGCACTCTCATCAAGTTTGCTGATGACACAGAGCTGGGAGGAGTGGCTGACATACCAGAGGTCTGTGCTGCCATTCAGTGGGATCTAGACAGCCTGGAGAAATTGAATGACATTCAACAAGGGCAAGTGTAGAGCAGAAATGGAAATTTTCTTCACAACTTGCTGCTGAGAAAGTACTTTAGGACTGCTCAAGTTTATGGAAGGGCATTTGCCATTTTCAGCTGGACAGGACTGTTCACACAAGAAGCTGAATGTGTAATAACTCTTAAATCTTTGGCAGAATGCTGGGAAATAGGAGTTTGAAGTGTCCTGTGGTGGGTCTTCCCTGGTGCTGCAGTACTGTGCTGTGTATGTAACCCTTTCCCCCAGGGGACCTGACCTGACACCAAAGACTGCTGATGAATGCTTTATTTCTTTTCTCAGGATGTATGTAATGTCATTGAGTCAGAGTTTCTGTTTTGATTGTGTCACCTACTAAGCTTTGCTTTTTCTTTTTTATCTGCCTTTCCTTTGTTTTTTTGTAATTTTTCCCTTAACCCAGGACAGTTCCACATAAATATGAGAAGAAACATCTTCATGGCCAGGGAAACAGAGCACTGGAACAAGTTGTTCAGAGAGGTTGTGGAGTCTCTTTCTCTGGAGATGTTTAAAACCCACCCAAATGTGATCCTGTGTGACTTGCCCTAGGTGAACCTACTCTGGCTGGGGGATTGGACTAGATGATCTTTCGAGGTCCTTATATTCCTATCCCTAATATTCTGTGATTCTGTACACTGTGCTACTATGATAGTATTGACCGAATAACTCGTATATTTGTCAGTCTTACATTTTTTCAGCACTTGCTTATGCAGTCTTTTATCAAAACAACTTCTATCAAAAGACATTATTTTGACTTTTAGAAAAATGATTTAAATTATTTAGCCCTTTTAAATAAGCTATTTCGTGTTATAGATTATTATTTTAAAAAGATAAATTAAGGCATACTTGAAAACATAGACTTCATACTGCTGGAAATTGCAAAAGGGATTGGAGATGCGCAGTAATCTGAGGAGGAAAAAACAAGTCCATTGTCCCTATAAGGGAAAGTGATTGAAAAATGGTAATATTGCAAAAGCTTCTGGATAAAAGCTTTTTGTACAAGAGCAGGTGATTTTTCTTTTTTAAAAAGTTAAGCAAGTCCTTGCCTCCTTATGCTGCTAGTAGCAGTACACTGTAACCAGGAACAGGACTCCTAAAGAGAACTCAGAGGTTTTTTACTAGCTGAAACTTCGGGCATGCAGTCTGAGGTAAAAAAACTCAGTTCTGGAAGTATGAACACCTAGAACAGATGACTTGG
The DNA here is from genome assembly GCA_013397515.1 of Upupa epops. Taxonomy (NCBI): domain Eukaryota; kingdom Metazoa; phylum Chordata; class Aves; order Bucerotiformes; family Upupidae; genus Upupa; species Upupa epops. The sequence goes on from VZRI01012421.1 coordinate 13,783, forward strand.
TAACTGACAATAAAGGAAATCTAGTCAAAGGAAAGTTATTATAAGTAGATTTTACAAAAACTTGTTAAGCAGAAGGTTTATAAATACCATTTTTTAGTGGAAAACACAGGAGTTCTGGCTGTGAAACCATATAGAATATCAAGTAATAAAGGTCACCAATATCAGGCTCATTCACCAAGGGGAAACAAGTAATTTTAGAGAACTAAGGTGTATTTGCACACAATCAAATCACAGGTTCATAAAAGGCAATGAGAAAAACCAATCAGAACATTTTATGAGATAGTTTATAAGAGTAGGATCGATATTAAGAGTTAACTTCTAGCAGAAAATGGAGTCTGCCAATGAACATTTTGTCTCCATAGAGAAAAGACTTGATGATCTCCCATGCAAACATTAACATACTCTGACAGACCCCCACCCTACAACCACTGAAGTGTGAACAAAGTGTCTAGTTATGCATCGTCCCTAGCAGTCCAACACCAGTGCATACTCCACAGGCAGTGCTAGTACAACTCATATTAAGAGGCTCGATAGTTTCTGTATATATAGAATCATGCAATCATAGAATCTTTATGGCTGGGAAGGACCTCCAGGATTACCAAGTCCATCTCTCATCCCAACATCTCTGTAACCCCTAGACCATGGCCTTAAGTGATGTATCTACTTGTTTTTTAAACAAGGAATAGTGACTCCACCACCTCCCTGGGCAGCCTGTTCCAGTGCCCAACCACACTCTCAGTAGAATCCTAGAACCATTAGGGATCAGAAGGGACCTCAAAAGATCATATAGTACAATCCCCCCTATCACAGCACAATCACCTAGACCAAGTTGAACAGGAACACATCCAGGTGGGTCTTGAACATCTTCAGAGAAGGAGACTCCACAACCCCCCTGGGCAGCCTGTTCCAATGCTCCATCACCCTCACTATGAAGAAGTTCCTTCTGATATTTATATGGAACCTCCTATGTTCCAGCTTGCGCCTATTGCACATTGTCCTAGATGACTTTGAGGAGAGCCTGGCTCCATCCTCATGACACTCACCCTCACATATTTGTAGACATTAATGAGGTCACACTTCAGCCTCCTCTTCTCCAAGATAAAGAGACCCAGCTCCCTCAGCCTTTCCTCATAAGGTTCTACTTCCTTCATCATCTTTATTGCTCTACGCTGGACACCCTCCACCACATTCTTGAACTCATGGGCCCAGAACTGGACATATTATTCCAGATGAGGTCTCACTCAGTAAAGAACTTCTTCCTAATAGCCAATAGGAATCTCCCCTGGTACAACTTGAGGTAATTTCCTCTTGTCCTATCATTAGTAATATGGGAGAAGTGAGCAACACCAGCCTCACTACAAACTTCTTTGAGGTAGTTATAGAAAACAATAAGGTCTCCTCTCAGCCTCCTTTTTCCTAGACTAAATAACACCAGTTCCCTCAGCTGCTCTTCATAGGGCTTATTTTCCAGACTTCTCACAAACCTCCTTGACATTCAAGGTAGGTGAGTAACAGTTTTGCTCATTCATACATTCTATACCTTATTTAATTGTGTCTGCTCATCAGCCTTTATTGCACCCAGAAATTCCACTTGGTTTCCAGCTATCCTTAAAGGCTTTTAGTATAAAGCTACAGCTGAGTGCAACAGTGTTCATGAGTAAGCAGGGTGTAAGGCTCTTGAATTCTAGGTAAATATTGAAACAAGGGATGACTCAGTATTTTTCTCTTGATGCTTTTAAAATAACCCTATAATAAGATCTGTTAGACAAAAAATGTATTTAAGCATCAGCTACCACAATTCTTTTATTTGGAAGGAACTGATTTATACTATCAGAATATCATCAAGAATATCAACAGGAAAGAATTTCTTTTTAAATAATAACAACATATGCTCATCACATTGACATATCCTTGAGAATAGAAAGATGACACAAAAGTTTTATATGTGAGGGATAATTGCCACCTCATGCTGCTGAAAAATATTCTCCAACATCTTAGAAAAAAAGGTGTTCGTTCATAGTGAATCTGTAGAAATGGTGCAGGCAGAAGGTAACAGAGCCATGTGTCAACACAGCCTGGATGAACCAAACAGTTGTTCCAGACTACATTGTTATTTATAAACTCTAATAGTTAAAGTCTAGCCTTTATTATTCAGTTCTTTTTTCTTTACCTAATCATAGTTTCTCTTTTTACTGTATTTTAATGCTTCCTAATATCTAGTTGCCCCATGCTGTTCTTATGTGTTTTGTCAGAAAGAACATGACCTTTGTTCTAGCTGTAATTGCCAGCAAGGTCCTTTCCTGATGCCCAGCATGGCAGTTTCTATACAATAAGTTCCCTATACATTGTATAAAACATTAGCAACTAGAGCATCCAATCCAATCTAAACCCATGTCTTCACAGCATGAGAAAAAACAGACAAAATAATTTCTGTTTATATGTAGACAACAGAATGAGAATGAAAATGAAATGTATGGGTTTATGATCAGAATTCCCTATATTACATGATAAAATGCAAGTACATTAATAATTTATTAATATATGTTACATGGAATTGAACACTGATGAGTTGGAAAAACAGAGCAAAGGTTTATTTGCTTCACCTAAGTGATACATTAAACTAATGCAGACAAGACAAATATAAAAAATGCTGACAGTGGGTCTAGATTTAACTATAGCTGCAAATAAGGACAGTCTCTTCTTTTGCAGAGAATTAGTAATAAAAAGACCATTCAGGTAATGATAAAATGAAGATCAGTTTTGAAATCAATGAAAATAAATGACATTAACTGGAGTAGCAGAATTTCAGTTATCAAAAGCCTCCCATCACTCTCTAAAACCCTTTGAGGCAGCATTAAACCTCTGTCAAAAAAAGGACATTAAAGTGAAACTGTCAACAAAATTCTCTGGAAGATTATTAAAGACATTTAAATACAACCAGATTAAGTAAATTGAAAAGTTAAATTCTGAAGTGTAGGGTACAATGATGGATATAATGTGAGCCTTTCCAGTATTACTGTCTGAATCCAAATGATAGGATTTGGATCAGTCACTCAGAAAACTGTATTTCCCAGAAAAATAAATTTAGATGAGGTGCCAGAAATTGTGTCCAGAGGCTGAATTTCTCTGTTTGCTGATGGAAGGAATTTTTGTTAAAATTAAGAACAGAAAGATACATTAACCTGTTAAGTGTGGGAGGAAAGGAGAAAGGATGATGGAGTTAATAAAAGGAGATGGGAAGTCGAATCTGTGATCTAATTTGCTAGCTGAGAAGAGGTTGGTGCCCACAACAGCAATAGACTAGTCACCAGTCACAGGACAATAAGATTAGGTGTGGAAAGAAAACCAAAAATGTAACCTGGTAAATCACTTTTTAAAGGGCTCCCTCAAAAGCTGTTTATAACTTGGCAGATTATAGGTGACTTACTGTAACAGAAGTGCTCATGAAGCTCAAGGCTATCTCACATCCTTTACCTGATCAGACCTGATGTATGACAATCAGCCAGTAATGTAGTCCAAAGTGTCATTCTTCAGGGGTGACTAACACATATAAGACTACTGAGGGAAAAGCCCTGTATCTTGGTGAATACCTAAAATATAGAGCAACCAGTTTACAGATCCTGCTCAAGATTTCATGACTCAGAAATCTACTGGTTGCTAAGCATTTTATTATCTTCTGTGGATTAGCTCTCACATATCTGCTCTTCTAAAAGAAATATTCCGAAGTAGCTGTCACAGAAATTTTCTAAATGGCTCTAGCTAAGCCTGTTCTCTTCTAACAAAGCTGAGCTTCACACTGTAATTAAGGGAAAATTTCTAAGCAAATTTAAGTCTGATTTCTCTGCACCTAGTACTTTGCAGTATTTCACTGATCTAATTTAAGGGAAGCCCCAACATGGCAATTATTTATGTTCTGCGTGAAGTTCCCCAATTAACAGATAAAACATGTCAGACTGAGCAAGAGTGCTGCAGAATTAAAAACAGAATGTCACTTTTTGCCAATAATTTGTCATGCTCTGCTTTACAGTAGTGACACAGGTTGGTTCTCTATAAACACTTCCTGTACTGAATTATTCAGAAGTAAATAATTTATACTTTTTAATGTGTTTTGTGGTGTGTTTTTTTCCATTGCAGAAAGAAACTGGATACCAAACACTTGTTATCTAATGAACATTTCCCAGGACAATATTCCACAGAAATAGTCGCTGATAATACAGCAAAAACAATTAAAAACTTGAAGGGATCCAAGCAATGAGGGCAACGAGCACTGCAGCATGCTTATATGCTGAACTAAAATGGGAACTTCAGCAGTATTTAGCTCTCACTGGGTTCAAAGGTCTCCTGTCTTGTTTTCTCAATTGGGAGTAACTAGTTCTAGGGTGGAGTATTTTAAATGATAAAAGGAGACCAAACCAAACCACAAAACCAAATAAGACCTGGAAAAAGTGGATTGGGCTCATTAAGTGCAAAGTACATGTAAGGAGGTTGTTCCTTTTCTCTCAGCAAAAATGAAGTGCCATCTAACAGTAATATCAAGCACCTGGCAAAACATTTGATGAAAAGGTGTCCTCACACATGAACTGCTTATAACTCCTCGGTATCACAGGTGCATAAAAAATGATGTAAAATACAGTCCTAGACTGCATATCTCATTAACTCTTCAGAAGACATTTTGGCCTATATTCTTGTATTTTCACAGTCCAGAACTTCACTTGCATTATCATACATGATAAAACTTCCAAAAATCTGAGGATTGCCTTTCCAAAGCCAGATAAATGCTGCAAAATGCAGCAAATGGGCAAAAACTCAATGCTGCATGTATTGAACAATATATCAGAGTCTCATCTTCACATGCATGCCAAAAGAGAGATAGAAGAGTGCAGTGAGATCCATGGGAATGCATTATCCATGACTGATTTTTGAAATTGGCTTTCAAAACCTGCTATCACAAGAAAGAACAACAAAAAATGTAAAACCAACTTGGGCAGCGCGTTCTGACATCTAAGACCTGTATGTGATACCCCTAGACAAACTGGCAAAAACAGCTAGCAAACAGCTGATGAAGAACTGATCTCCTTACAAAAGCTGTATAGGAAATGCAGACTTCAGTCATTCTCTGAAGTACATGTTACCTTAAATGTTGTCACAGCCACAATTTCTGAATACTACAGCAGACAACATCATTAGCTGAATGCATTTAAAGCTATCTCATATGCAGTCTGCTTCTGTGTGTCTTCTACTGCCCACAAACCATATGCATCACTGACAGCAGCGACCAAACTTAAGAGCTGCTTCTCTTTGTGACACTGGATTCAAACTATCTTCATAAGACACCACGTTGCTGCAAAAATAGAAATTTCAAGTAGTGTCCACAGTGAACTACGACATACCAATGACACTCTGGTAAGGTCTTATTCCTAAGGTAGCCAAGTAATGAAGGAAAACATCAAATACCCCTTGGGCCTCTTTCTCCCTCTTCCTCAAGCATTTCCCAATTCCTCAGTCACAGATGTGCCATAGCTTCTCTACTCTGCATCCAGAGCAAAGCCAAGATGGCACCGACTGCCTAGTCAAGATGATGCTGGCAGCAGCAGCAACAGCAGCCCCTTCTCTGGGGCCTAGAAATGCCACTCCAGGAGTGGGCCAGGAGACAGCAAAATTGTTTCTGTGCAGAAAAGCACAAAGGTTTCTAACTATGACAGGCACATAATATATGCTCTTCATGAATTTCCTAACCGGCAGCTCAATTCTCTTCCACTTTTTGGAGCAATAAATATTTAGGATTTTAGTAAAACCTCATCAGTTTTGCCTGTGTATACAGAGACACAAGTTTAATAACCTAATGGTTAAAACACATAGCCAGATCTCTCATTACATGGATGACTTTATATTATGATTATGTAGTCTCTCAAGGGTTATAACACTACTAACATCAGTATCAATGCTAGAAAAAAATGTTCTAAACTGAAAGAGTTGGGAAGAACACCTGAAGTATTTCAAGTTAATTCTGGCAAATAATATAGACAGAATATTTTATTCAAATCTATGATACATTTTAGTCATGAGGGATGAACACGTCAAGCATAAGAAAAGCCTGGGCAGAGTATGAATTGAGAGCAGTCCTGAGGAGAATGGGAGAGGAGGAGAGAGGAAGGGAGAGGAAGGAGGAGGAAAGAAAGAAAGTTTTCATTAAGACCTACAAGAAAGGGATCCTACAAGAAATATGGGGAGGGACTTGTTGCAAAGGCGTAATGGTTTCAAACTGAAAGGGGGCAGAATTTGATTAGAAATCAAAATCACTTACTACAATCACTGAGTGTGGTTGGACACTTTAACATGTTGCCCAAGGAAGTTGTGGATACCCCATAACTGGTTGCTTTCAAGATCAACCTGGATAGTAATTTGAGCAGCTCGATCCAGCCTACGGCAGGATGGTTGAAATTAGGTGATCTTTAAAGGTGCCTTTTTACCCAAAGCATCCTATGATCAGTATGAAAATTCTCCCTAAGTCACTACATCTCAGTATACAATTATATGCCATTATTATGGGAAATTGTTTTTCTGACTGATTTCCTATGCATGTCAGGGTCTTGAGGGCACCAGCAGGTCTTACAGCCCAGCCCATTGTCCCCCCAGGTCTCTCCTGTTCATGACCATAGCCTGCGAGTCTATTCCACCCTGTCCAGAGCTACCAGTCTATACCCCTGCCTGGCTGTGAATCTTGCTGCACATGACTCCTAACCACAGCGCAATGTCCTGTCCCAGCCTTAGGTCTTACCTTTTACAAGGGAAGTGCTTGATGTCTGGAACTAGGGCTGCCCAGCTTCCTTGGCAGTTCCTGTGATGTGGTCTTCCTGCTAAGATCCTGCCTTGCCATCCCAGGGAGCCTTTGTGCCAGTGTGGAGCTGCCAAGTTCTGTGGTATCATCACAATTCAAATGCAGAAATATAATTTGCATTTTGGATAAGGGATTTTTCTGGATGATTTTAAATTAAATAGAACACAATGAAAAAAAATACAGGTGAATTTTGTTTTCACAGTCCTGTAAGAACTGTAAAAATTATTAGCTCCAGCTTATAAGCACAACACTAAAGAGATACAAAAAAAACAGATGAAAATAATGAATGGTGGAGTATTACAGCCAAATAAATCTGATATGACACGTGACAGAATTATATGGAACAACCTTTTTCCTACCTATCTCTAATATTATCTCTAATGCATGAGAATTTACCCCATATTTTCAGCTCAGCAACACATTTTTAGATGACGAGTAATTCATATTATTAAACACTTCAAGTTTGCTCAGCATTCTCTCTCCACTTACCACCATCCAGACAGATAGCAGTTCTATAAAGATCAAGGGGAGGTTGCATTAAAATGGTAAAAGCTGGCATTCAAGGCAGCATACCACTTACCCGTGTGTAACTCAGACATAATAAAGTTAGATGATAACCAATAAATCACTTGAAAAACATATACATTATCTGAGGAGAGGATAAATGCTTAAAGCTGATTGACAGAGTGTTTTTGAGGTAATAAGTGAATCAGTCTGCAAAGCCTTGGTTAATCACAACAGGACACCTTTGATCTGACTTACATCAGCTTGGAAATGGCATTGCTCAACAAGTACAGAGATCAGAAAATAATGCAATATTTGCCATAGACTCAGTGAGTGACACTAATGACCATGCATGCTTGTCATATGAACAGTTATTAACTAATTACATGATGTAGTATACAGATGCAAGATAAAAGACTGATAAATCTGGTTAGGGAACAATAAACTTGAAGTTATAATCACTTCTCTGTGGTCACTGAACTATGCTTGCTACAGATAGGGCTGCAGAGAGTGCACCAGCAGAGTTCCACATGTTCCTTGCCACAGATTATAATGAAATCTGAATGATTAATCTGAAATTAAAACAATTATAATGCCTGGGCAAAGTAGGGTAAGTGCTTTCTGGAATAGGTGCACTTGGAAGTAGCCAGATGTTTGAACTGTAAGAAGAAAGACTGACATATTGGATAAGGTTGTCAACTCCAATACTCAGTCTTGAACAAGAACCCAGGCAGATGCCTAAATGTAAATATAAAAGTAGTGTAAGTAGTTAATGACACTTTTAAAAAATGTTCACCCAAACTCCAAAATGTTGCAGTTCAGGGATCCTTAACCCAATATTTTTAACAGTTCTCAAAGAATTTATCTTTTCTGTGAAGAAAGGGGCTACTCAGGTTACCAATATGGTATACGAGAGGCCTCATCATTGTCATATTTCTCGAACTTTATTTCCATAAACTTAATTTCAGGATTTACACTTCCGTATACAAAAAGATCCTAACAAGTAGTAGTTCTACATCATCTCCAAGTTACTTTAAGAAACTTTTATTGTATATTATAACAGCACAATGTTGCAGGCTGGAGAACATTTGGTTTAAGAGTGATTCCTGGAATGCAAGCCATCTCGCATTTCTCATTGACTTTGTCATATTTGTCATTGTATTTTTGCTAGTTGTACTTTATTGGATTTTTTAGATGAGGAAGGTGATGCAGTCACTTATAAAACTTCTACAGATTCTCCTCATTTAGATTCTTTCTTGTCTATTTTTCACTGAGAAGGACTTACTTTTATTCTTTAGGACCCTCTAATAAGGTACACAAAGAACACCTCTTCAAACTACAATTAGACTAGCACAAGCAGATCTTGCTTCATATGGCTTAAGACTCTTCATCTGAATCCCTCTACACAAATTCTCTTCTCAGCCCATAGTTGAAGTAGAATTTCAATCTACCAGACTGGGGACTTCAACCTACCAAATGCCTGCTGGAAATCTAACACAACAGAGAGCAGACAAGCTAGGAGGTTTCTTGAGTGCATGGAAGATAACTTCCTGACAAAACTAGTAGATGAGCTGTAATGATTTAGCAAGAGGGCCTAAATCGGTTTGGGTTGGTGCCTACAATTCTAGCACAACAAACAGCTCTCACTGAGAGTTCAACAGGCAATGAAGCAACTTTTCTAGAAAGACAACAGGGAGTTGGGGAGGGGGGAAGGAATACAGCACAAAATATACATTTAGTGCTTGTGAAAAAGTTCCTTTTCCCAATCTTCATGCAGATATCAGCTCTCTGTGATGTCTCTGTCACAGGCATACTCCTAGCTCCCATCATCTCAGGGCTCTTCTTTGAGGCTATAGCAGTATTAAATGTGGAGGTTACAACAGGGTTCCAGACTCTGTTTGCTAAAGGCTTAGGAGATCAGTACGTGTGATCTCTCTTTCTCTCTCTTAGTAAAGACTTCTCTCAGTCTGTCTCAGTGGCAAAGTATACAGGATCTTTGCCAGCCCGGTGGGGGAAAAGCCAACATGGCACCGATTATGTGGAGCCATCCCTGTTATGGGAATAGGCTTTTTGTAGTCTTATCCAAGAGCTTTCCACAGGCCTCATGCAGAGCCTTTCTTTCTTCTCTCCTGTGGTCAGGCACCAAGGGAGGTAGAGGGTTAAGAGCTCAGCTCTGTCTGGCATCTTCAAAGGCATTTGTTGTAGTGCAGCTGTGGAGGAGCTGCCCCCACTCCGGCCCACTGCTAAGGAATGAGCTGGTGCTGGCTGTTCTGTGTCTGAGCCTGTCTCTGAAGATGTGTCACAGCTGAAGATGACAAAGATGGTAAAATAAGGAAGGTAAGAAGGAGGAAGTGTGTTCCCTTCATGGACTCTGTTTACCAATCACCTGTAGAGTCCACACACTGATGCAGGAGGTCGGCTAGGAAAGCTACTCCAGCTTCAAAATAAAATGGTTTTTTTGGCATAAAAGCACCACAACTAACATTTGAAAATTTAGTATATTTCAAACCAGAACACAAGCCTACCAGGGAAGGTGCCTTGCTTGACCATCTCTTCACCAATACAGAAGGACTAGTCAGAGGCCATCTTGGGCTTAGTGACCACAAATTAATTGAGTTCTCAATTCTTTGTATGTAAAGAGGGCAGTTAGCAGAACCTCCACCTTGGGTTTCCAGAGGGCAGACTTTGGTCTGTTCAGAACACTAGCTGAGAAAGCCCCTTGGGAGACCAGTCCTGAAGGGCAAAGTTGTCCAGGAAGCATGGACTCTCTTCAAGACAGAGATCTTAAAGGCCCAGGAGATGGCTATCCCCATGTGTCGTAAGATTAAGGCGGGGGGGGGGAATGACCAGCCTGGCTGAAAAATGACTTCTTGATGGGACTTAGGAAGAAAAGGAGGGTTTACCAACTTTGGAAAAAGGGCCAGGCAACTCAGAAGGAGTAGAGTGATCTTGTCAGGTTATACAGAGAGAAAATCAGGAAGGCAAAAGCGCAGCTGGAACTCAGCTTGGCCAGTGACATAAGGGACAACAAAAGAAATTGTCAACAATAAAAAATGAATGAGGGGGAATCTCTATCCCTTACTGGATGTGGAGAAGACTGAGATACTTAATGCTGTCTTTGCCTCTGTCTTTAATGGACAGACCAACTGCTTCCAGGATGTTCAGCCTCTTGAGCTTTTGAACTGAGCCAGAGCAACGAGATTTCATTTCCAAGCCTGCCTTAGGAGCTTCCAGAAGGAGGAGTCTTGGTGGGGCTTGGCTTCCGGTACTTAAGGCTAAGAGCTTCTAGGGAGCACAGTGAACAGGAGTAGGCAAACAGGATCACAACTGGATTATAGAGAGGCAGTTTGCACGGCAGTGTGCACAGGCAGAGCAAGCAGGCAGGGTGACAGACACCGTTTTGGTTTGGTTTTGGTTTGTTGTTTTGTTTGGTGGTGTTTCCTTCTTGCTTTCAATATATTATCTTCTATCCTTCCCCTTGTTAGCAATGGTTGGGGTTAAACGATCGAGGGCTAAAACAGCTGGTAGGAGGGATTCATTTACCCAAACAATTCCCCTGACAATGGATGTGACTGTTCAGACTCCTGATTGTAGAGAATGCCTGAGTCTTATGCTACTGCAAGACAGCAGTGCCAGGAACACCTGCACA
>VZRI01012423.1:0-36748 GCA_013397515.1 Upupa epops
CAATGTTACACTCAATGTAACATGACTGCCTATAAATGGTTTTGGAAACCATCATGAGAAAGCCTTTTATAATCCCCAAGAAGAAGAACCTCACGATTCCTGTGTTGCTGAAGGGAGGTTGAACTGATGCCCATGGACTCTAAAACGCCTGATCTTAGACACAGCTGAAGCCTTTGCACATAACAGAGCCTAAGGAAGCAGTATGGCTGCTGTTGCTAGGAGAAGGTCCTGAGCTACCAAAAGTCCAGCCACAGGCAGAAAAAGAAGAAAGCCCAAAGTGCTAAGGGCAGCTAGGACTATCCAATGAGCACACTCATACTTCCAAGATCATACATAATCCACACAATTACAGGTGTCCAGAAGTCATCTTGGTGATCACTCTTTGGTCTGTTGATCTGTTGCCAACAACTCTGCCCATGCTCTGGTGTCTACCGCAACGTTAATCTTTCCTAGTCTTCTTATAACCTCTGAGCCACCGGAGAAGGGGAGTTAATCCTTCGTATTGAATGCGCACCAGCATAACCCAATTGATGCAATAAAAACTTTTTTTCCCACAAATCCTGGGCAACCTGTGCCAGTGTCCCACCACCCTCACAAGGAGGAATTTCTTCCTGAGATCTAATCTAAATCTCCCCTCTTTCAGCTTGAAGCCATTCTCCCATGTCCTGTTAATAGAGTCCCTCGTCAAAAGTCCCTCTCCAGCTTTCCCGCAACTCCTTCAGGTACTGGAAGGCTGCTCTGAGGACCCTCCAGAGCCTTCTCTTCTGCAAGGCTGAACACCCCAAATTCCCTCAGCCTGTCTTCATAGGAAGGGTGCTCCAGCCCCCTAACCACATCTGTGACCTCCTCTGCACTGGCTCCAACAGCTCTTTGTCCTTCTTGAGGACTCCAGAACTGGACACAGTTTTCTGGATGAGGTCTCACAAGAGCAGAGTAGAGGGAAAGAATCACTTCCCTTGACCTGCTGGTGACAGCATTCTTCATTACTGTTGGTGTTTCTTCTGTTACCATCATTGTTGTTCCAAATAATGACAATAACACTGTCCATAGGAAAAGGTGATGCTGAGGCACTCCTCTCAAGTGCTTGGCCAGAAGGGTTTTCTGCTGCTAAAGAATGCATCTTACTCTTATCATTCATCTATACCCTACTGTGAATGCAGAGATTTTTCTGTGTTTTGTACAATACCTTAGAGGCACAACCCTCTCCCCCCAAGTATGGGAATAAATCTCACTTAAGGAATGTGGTGCGGCAAGTCTCTGTTTTGCTTTAATTAGCATCCTGATGTGACACAGCCTGGCGTGTGTCGGGCTGTTTTGTAACAGTGCGCCCTTGCTAGACTCCTTAAGGAACCTGGCAAACCCTGCACTTCCCTCCATTGTCCTGTGTTTTTCTTGGAGGATGAATATTTTCATTGAAATGTCATTTGCACACCCTGTCCACGCTCTGCTGCTCCTGGCGTGCACTGAGGCATCCAGCTTTCAGAAAACAAAGGGGATTCAGCACTTAATCATTGCTTACTGCTTTGCTTACTTATTTGCAAAACATGCAGGTGGAAGGCAAAATCCCAAGCAACAGAGTTCCAGCAAGCATAAAAACTTGTGACAACTGTACTTCAGAAGATACCTGCCTGTCTGATCTGCCTCTGAAGCCATTACACGCTTCTAAGCTGCTTGAGCATGGTGGTGAAGAGCTAATAAACAGCAGGAATGGAACACTGACTCTGTAACCTTGTGAGCAGGGCTTTACTTGCTGCGTGACTTGCACTCACCAGAAAGGAGCTCCCGTCATCTTGGCCTTTCTGTGATGGAAATCACCTGAATAATTCAGCAGAGTTAAGATGCCAAGCTGGAAAAAATCCAAGCTTGGGGTTTTAGGCTCAGTTTGGGCTGGTTGTTTTTGCAAAGGTAGGGAGAAGTACTCCAAGGTTGGCTGAACCAGGCTGCTCACTCTAAAAGATTATTCTCAGCAAAACCTCAAAAGACCTCACACAGGGGAAATAGTCTGGTTTCCCTCACCAACCAACAGAATCCAGGCAAAGCATCCTTCCTACCAAAAGGATCACAGCTGCTCTTGGGGAGCACAGCCCCACAAATAGGTGGAAAGCTAGACCAGACTGGCAGTAGGGTTTTCACTTTTTTGGCTAGATATTTGTATTAATGGGAGTTCATCTGGGTTTGGATCTGTTCTTGATTATAGGGAGGAGGAAACAAAAGTGTAGAGAAACTCAGAGATGGATTACTCATGTAGCTATGTGTTTCCATGATGTTCTCCTCTAGCCTTTCTCCATTTGAACAGCCTTATAACTTCAGAAGGAATTGAAGAAATGAGAGTTCCAGCACAGCAGGTGAACATCGCAGCCTGGCAGACACAGTTATCAGGAAATTAAGGACATTAAGCAATGATGTGAGTTCCCGGGTTGGGGGGGAGGGGGTGGGCTGCATGCATGGCTGGACTTTGTTAAGAATAGGTTCAAAAAACATCTGCTAAAGTTGATTGGATGGTATAGGCAACTGGTCCTGCTCTGGCACAGCCAAATCAATTCCCTAAGTTTTGGAGCTGCCTTTTAGACCTGTTTTTTACCTTGTTTTACCAAAGGCAGAGAGGCAATGGCACTCTATCGCAGTTAGCCAACTCTTCGTAACTCCTGACCCATTAAATGAACATTAACCACCTTTGAAACAAGAGTAGAGATAGCAAAACTATTAAGATCCTACATATTTAAGCATATATGGATGAATAAAGAAAAACAAGGAAATTAAGAACTTCCTCATTTTTTAATGAGGCCCCATATCCTTTCAGAGAGGCAACAGCTTCAGCTCCTGCAGCTTTGACTACTGCAGTGTGCACAGAAATCTGCAGAAAAACAAACTTCTGTGCTTCATGCTTCAATGCTGGCAAACAATAACGATAAAGCCAGTGTCGAGCTTTGGGAATCTGCTCCGACCTGCCCAGGCAGCACTTCATAAACTGCATTTGCTAATGGTCCCAGAACACTCAAATGGAAAAGCTGTGTTTATGTAAATCCATTTTCACACATGATTTTCCAGTCTGCAGAAAATGAATCATCAATACCCCAAAAGGCTGGTTATGCCAACAAAGTATCACAATTTGACGATACTAACCACAACAGGTTATCAGGGTATTTCCCCACACTGTCGAGATGAAGTAAGACAGAGAGCTTAGAAGCTGTCTGCCAACTGAGTGCTGGGCTAGATCAAAAGATCTGCTGCCAGCAAGTCAAGGAAAGTGATCCTTCCCCACTACTCTACACTTGTGAGACATCACCAGGAACACTGTACCTAGTTATGGAGTTCTCACTGTAAGAAGGATATGGAGTGAGTCCAGAGGACATCATGAAGATGATCAAAAGGCTGGAGCACTTCTCATATGACGACAGGCTGAGGGAATATGGGCTGTTCAGCCTAGAGAAGACTCAGTAGGACCTTATAGCAGTCTTCCAGTACCTGAGGGAGGCGACAGGAAAGCTGAAGAGGGCCTTTTTGCAAGAGACTCTAGTGACAGGACAAAAAGGATGGTTTCAACCTAAAAGAGGCTCAATTTAGATTAGAATTCAGGAAGAAATTTCTCCTTGTGAGCACTCTAAGGCACTGGAACAGGTTGCCCAGAGAATTTGTGGATGCCCCCTCCCTGGAAGTGTTCATTGTCCAGGTTGGATGGTGCTCTGGGCAACCTTTTAGTAAGAGGTGTCCTTGCCCATGGCAGGCTGGTTTGAACTAGATGACCTCTGGAGTCCCCATTAACCAAAGTCATTCTACAATTCTATGATATGGCAGGATCAGTTTTCCTAAGGGGCATCAATAGCAACCAAGAATCCAGTGACTGTTCACTAACAAGGTTTACCATCATACCAAGTCATAGTTCAATAAAATTCGTATCTGTGAATGTTCTTTATTTCTCACTGTCTCCTACAATATCGTCTGGGGAAATTTCACCCAGCATTTAAAAGGAATGAAATTTTCATGTTTTCTAAATGTTGGATTTTTTAGTGTTTGTCTTT
The DNA here is from genome assembly GCA_013397515.1 of Upupa epops. Taxonomy (NCBI): domain Eukaryota; kingdom Metazoa; phylum Chordata; class Aves; order Bucerotiformes; family Upupidae; genus Upupa; species Upupa epops. Next base: position 4,020 of record VZRI01012423.1, read on the forward strand.
GTTGCTTGTGAAGATCTTAATGGCACTACTAGAAATCCAAGTGTTAGGACCACGTGTTCTCTTAGTTGAAAGCACATCATCCTCACTGAGATGACAAATCTAAACATGCTGCACTACTTTTCTACAGTGCCTGCAAAATTTTAGCAGAATCATCACAGGAGAGGCGGTGATTATCCTACATCTGTATCCTACGTTGCAGCTGTACCAGTAACTCCATCTCATACCAAAGATGAGCAATACCGCTTGGAGTAAGAGATATCATCCAGTTCTCCATAACCTTGAAAAACATAGTCTCTGGGTTGGAATACCTTGTATTTTGCAAAAATAAATGAAGAAAAAAATGACACAGCTACTTCAAAAGAACAGTTCAATGGTTTGAGACAGCGCATGAAATTCTGAGTTTTGAAATCTGGAGTTCTCCAAGTCGGACCTCTAATCTGCATTGCACAGACAGGATTGTGACACTGAATGTTCTTGTGATGGCTTGAATAAAATTTACACAAAAGGAAGGTGGTGAAACCGAAGTCAGAGATCTGATTTCCCCAAGAACATGCCAGGAAACCCACAGAACAGACTCACCAAGAGTGACATAACCCTGGGACTGGCAGGAACAAATTAAGTGTCAAGTAGACATGGACAGCTGCCACTTCACCTCCCTTCCTACCAATTCAAGCACAGTTGCTGACACCTGTCCTTGCCCATATCTTTGCCAGAATAAACAAGATGCAGTATTTATCTTTCAAGCTGGCCAGCTGACAAGCCTGGCTTTCAAGTAAAGGTGGATGTACCAGAGGGCAACTATGGACAGGGAGGCTCTGTCTACCTCCAAAAGTCTCCCACAGAGGTGCTGTGAGATGTTGGGGGACTGTACTGTGGATTTTCCACAACATTGTGAGGAGTGCTCTAAAGGCTGATCATCCATGCAATAAAAAATGCTACTTTGGGAATAGTCAGTAAGTAGCAAGCAATGATCCAGGGAGAAGGACATATGGAGTTGAGGTTTGTTGTGCCCATGACACTGATCTTTGAGTGGCCCTAATTTTATCCCCTCTTTTTTTAACCTAAATGTTGCTTCCTGAAAGCTGCTTCATCATAACTCCTTCTAATAACTATCAAATCCCAGTTTTAAATGTAGGCAACTGTTGATTTGTTTAGGAGGAATGCACAGAAATGAGAAGCTAAAAAACCCACAAGAATCTAATAATAAATAAAGCAGAGATGCAAACAAATAGATACCTTATGCCATGCAGCTATTGTGTCAACAACATGGTGTTGCCCTGGAAACAAGAGACTGTCATCCATGCCTTCTCCCAGATGGAAACTGGTAAAAAAGGCTTGTTGAACTTATTTGGAGTCTTGTGGATTTTATGGACTTACTGCCCAACTCTTGATGACAATTCCAATCCTAACTACTGACAAAAATTTGGAGGCAGTGGTTGAACCACCCTTACTGCAACTTCCAGTGTGATTAGGGTGGGCGCATGGCCATCCTGTCCTCTCCACCTTGGGGTAACGGAACCCTTTCCTAAGACAGCTCAGGAGGGTTATGCCCTAGAGTTACTCTGTGCAAAGCAGAGGATAACACACCCTTGTGTGATTCACAGCAGCAAGGAGAGCTAACAGCAACAGCTTGGCACAACATCAAATGACTTTAATAAAATAAGATTAAGCTAATGTGTTGTAGCCCATAGTTGCAGCAGATTAAGAGCATGCACGTACACAAGGTTCATCACACGGGCTCTCTGTTTGAGTTTGTTACTTGCTGTTGCTTGATTGTGTTCAAGCGTGTGTGCTTGTATTCAACTAAAATGACCCTGTACTTTTTGAAGATTTGTACTCTTTTTTCTCAACAGGAATCATAAGCAGTGATTCTGCTCCCTGGCACATTCAATTGACTTGGTCTACCTTACAATACAAGGCACTGCTCTTTGTTGGGGATGAGGAGTGTTCAGAGCTGCCACTCTAAATGCTGCAGATGGGTTCCCAGCTGCTGATTTCAGCCAGGCATCTCACCCAGTGGGCATCCCTGAAGCTGGAGTAGCTGAAATACTTAGCCCTTGGAAAATCAGCTGGCTGGGTTCACAAATGCAGCTATAACAGAAAAGATTATTCCCTAGCAAGAAAGAGTTGAATTGTGAGCAAGTATAAATTTATATGGATATATGTTCAGTGTCTCCTATGATTACAGACCTACATTACTGATAACTCGATGAACTGTTTGTGAGGAATTTAGAAAAGTAGGAATTACATTACATTAAACAAGATAATAAGTAGGAGCAATATTGATTTACTTCTAAAGAGACTAAGCAAACACAAGGATTTGGAAGTCAAGCAGTAACAAAGTCAGTACCTCATACAACCCAACTGGTTTGCGGGAATCTGTATGACACTGATGTTCTTGTACAAGTCTTTTTGCAACACTCTGGGCTGAAATATATTGACTACAAGAACAGATTTAAAATGTACAGAGTATTATTCTTCCCACACTGCCAGCAGAACTGCTTCTACCAATGCTGCCATGCCTGGATACCAACATGCCATACCAACAGATGGGACCAGAATGGTCCCCAAGGGTTTTCTGTCAGATATTTAACCTCAGAACTGCCTCCATCACAAGCTCCTGGCTTTCCTATTGCATATGTGGCTCTTCCCAGCTGTGATTTTTTTCCTCTGCTGTGTCTGTCTGACCTGCTCTTGTTTCAGCCTATCTCGTAAGTGAAAAACAGAGAGATCTGAGCCAGTAAGAGGAAATTTTAACTTCAAATAACGCTGGAGTTAAAAAAAAAACAAAACAGAAAACCACAAATTACCAACAGTATGAACATCTGCCTGTGACTTCACTCCTCCCTGCCAGATGGATGGGATTAGGAGGACCAGGTGAACCACAGTCTATCACATAGTTGATGGGATTCTGATCTCAGGCTCAGAAAAAGGGGTGATGAGGATGTGTCAAGGAACAACAGTATGAGCTACTGCTGTTGCTGAGACAAGGATGATGCTTTCTTGCATCTCCAGCACTCAAGCACCCATGCTCATGATCACCTCATGCTCAGTACAGAGCAAGTATCTGCCAAGACACAGAGCACTTAACCATAGAAACTACACACACACACAGAGCCAGGTCTAATATCTCTCCACTCGGGTTTCCTTTGGGCGAGACTATTCATAAGACACCTTAGTTACCAATTTCACAACAGCCCAGCCCATCACACCTGAAGGTTCATTTTTAACCACCTAATGGGCATTTTGCAGATTGTACCACAAAACCAGAACAAGAAGAGCTGACAGTTTTGACATAAAAACTTCTTTAGGTTCAGTACTTACAATTGCATGACCAGATATAAATGGTTTGGGCTCTCATAGATGTCTTCCAGGGCAACTATATTTTCATGCTTGATCCTGAAAAACCACAAAAAAAGATAAGATGAAATAGCAATTTTTGTTTTTTTAGGTGGCTGCAAAAACATGAATCTGAGTTAGATGCTGCTTGTCAGGGCTTTATTCAACATTGTAAAATAGGATGTTAACCACAGTAAATGGTCAGAAGTGCTTCACAGCCCAGAATTCTATAATTACTCACAGAAAATTCCTTTGATACTCTCTGACACCGAAATGTTTTAAGGTTAAATGCCCTGGACATCAGAAGTTTACAGTCCACGTGCCAGATGAAGGAAGATGGTTAGAAGCTGAAACATCAGAACAGCAGCAAACAGGTTTTGAAGGACTAATGGAGACAGGTGTGGGCTGGCAGAGAGAAGCTAGGGATTTGCTCCCATACAGAAGCTGGCACAGGTAGCAGCTGTCTGACAGCCCCATGCTCCTTCCCACAAAATTTGCCCAGTTCCAGTGTGACACCAGGTCTGGATCCTCAGATTCTCCCTCAGCTTTATTAAGCATTGTGAGCTTTCTGTGCAATTGCTCCATGCATTTTCATAGGTTTTTTACATCCTTGCCATTCCCACTAAGCCTGTTGTTGAAATGTTAGCTTCAGAGAGAGAAATCTCTAACTAGAAGAGCAATACCTCTCTGGGTTTTCTCCCAAAATGCTTACAAATAATTTCCAAAAGATGCAAATCCTAAAGAGTCTACCAGTATAACCCCAGGGACAGAGTGGTCATTACACCAATTGCAGGCAATTATTTTAAGAGCAAAAGAAAGCTGGGAAATGCTTAGCAGAGATCAATCATTAAGCAACATATGGAAACAGAATCACAGAATCTCTTTGGTTGGAAGAGACTTTTAAGATCCTCAAGTCTATAACCCAGTACTGCCAGGTCACTACTAAGTCATGTCCCTAAGCACCACAGCACCATGTCCTTTCAATACCTCCAGAGATGGCATTCAGAAAGAAGACAGAAATGCATCATCAGCAAACGCAAAACTATCTACACGTTATAAGGTTCAAGGAGTTTAAGATGCTTAATCATGTGTCAGAACCTTATCCTCTGTGGTCTCACACGCCTTAAGATCTGCATGAAGATGCTGAGAGCAGAATGTCCACTGTGCCTGGCAGGTCCTTCCTCATAACAGTGCAGACTAATCCAAATTTCCTCTGAACTACTCAAGAGATTATGACTGACCTGACTTTATGCCCATAATGAATCATCAAAAGCACCATTCATACAAGGACCTTCATACACAGGAAATTTAACATCAACAACAAGTGAACTCACATAAAGCACTGCAGGATGTCAGAGCAACAAACACATGGGTAGGTTCTTCACTCTATAAATATCTGGAAAATCCCATAATATTTATACCAAAATTTCCAAGTGAACTACATCACAAATTAAGTTAATATTAACCACAGAAAAGCAATTCACCATCTACTTGGTTTTACACAGCACGCATTTGGAGAACTTTATTTTACTGTGCAGATCTATGCTCGGTCCCTTAAGAGTTACAGTTATGTCAAGAGGATTTTTGACTGCTTAGCTGTCGGACTGTGACAGCAGTTCCCATTAATTGCTTCCAAAGAAGGAAAAGATAGCTCTAAAAGTGAACATCAGACCATGAGTTTGGTTAAAGAAAATTACATCTGATTATATAAATTGCTATGAACAAGGAAACACACAGCTAAGGAAACTTCCCTCACCACCATCTAACTTCCCCTTCATCTCAATTGCTCTTTTCCCTGATCCTCTCCTTTCTTCCTGGCAAAGCCCAGGTGCTGCTTATAACTCCCACATCCTGATGTGTCCCAGTAAATCCTCCCATCTGTGATGTGAAGGCAGGTGTCACTTCCAGCCACTGCTGTTTTGTTCATTTACAGGCATATACTGAGGCCATTCAGCAGAGAAAAGATGTCTCAGGACACTTCAACCTGTCAGCCTCAGGAATCAGAATCACAGAATCATTAAGGTTGGAAGAGACCTCCAAAACCATCAAGTCCAATCATCAACCCAATGCCAATGCTGCAATCCAAAGAAAAGTAAAATAAATCTAGAAGCAATAATCAGGGAAATCTAAGCATATTAAAGCCATGAGAAGTGATTAATCCTGGTGAGGAGCTATGAAAAGAAAGAATGGATTCACCATTTTCAGAGCACCACTGGTTTGGATGTGCTACCGCAGGCAGACATGAGCCACAAGGCTCAACACAACCACAGAAACCCTCCAGTCTTTTAGGTCTGTGAGTCTGCCCATATGCTGTTACAAGGGGTCAAGAACACAAAGGAGTGGAGACAACACTGCACCTGACCAGTATTTTAACTAATGAGCAAGTTTCTAGCTAAGACTTAAAGGAGCAAACTGTTGGCTGTTGGGCAGCCAACAACTTGGGGTGACCTTTCTGAGCATGGCAGCTGTGCAAACAAGAGCTGAGAGGAGAATGAGTTTAGCTCCAAGCACAGACTAGTTCTTTGTTTGGTGTGCAGTGGTTGCACAAAAGTGTTGATAGAGGTATAAACGTTTTTCACTGACTACTATAGCATTTGGTGCTGTTGAAATACAGAAACATCCAAAGGAGCTGAAACCCATCCCTAGAACAAGATTTGACTTGAACAGGAGTGGCACTTGGCAGCTTCCGTCATGCCAAACTGGGTGTGCTGCAACATTGGAGTAATGATGAATATGTGGTGTGGCACTCCAGAGATGCTAAAATCCACCCATGCCACTGGCCAGCACAGAGCCATCACATCCTACTTGCTGCTGTCAGAAGAGCTCAAGCCCCATATATCCAGAACTAGCCCTAAACCATAATTTTAACATTTACCAAAAAAAATCAATATATTCCATGGACTTTGGCTGGAGGCTGCTCTTAAGAAGCAAAGGATTAAAATGTGGAAGATTATGTACAATAAGGAAAACTAAATCTTTTAATGACATAGCTTCCTGTACATCTCTGCTGGCTCCCGACCACCCCAGAGGCCAAAGAGCTGAATCTAAACTCATTTCATATTGCTGAGGACTTTTAATTTGTGGGGTAGCACTTTGCAGAAGTAAAAGCAGAGGACTCATATTTTGCTCTTGCTTTGGTTGCTGAGCTGCCGGAAAAGCGTATTGAATACCCCATGTGAAAAGGTGTGCTATCAACTATGATTGAATCAATTATATTAACATCTATCATATTTAACAGTGAAAACCAGGATCAGTTAGAAGAATATTTTACAAAAACCCTGGGCAAACATGAGAGCCATTTAAATAGGGCAGGTGCCCTCCGTAAGTACTCTTCTCAAGTCAGAGTGTTACATCTGCAAGACATGACATTTAATGAACACCATGTGTTACAGACAAAATGTCACAAGAAAGCACAAATAATTTTGTGAAAGCCAGAACTAAAAAAGCCTGAGTCAGTAAGGATTTGTAGCTTGGAGTAACCAAATGTCTTTGCAAATATTTCTTTGCAAATATTCACACAGAGGGATCATATCAGGCTGCTTTCCATGTGAAAGTGAACTGTCAAAAAATCTTCAGGATGGCTCCCAATGCTGTGAGAACTCATAGGAACAAACCAGCTTGCTCCCAAGGGGAAAATCTGACAAGTGTGCTAAGAGTGGAGCAGGGTAAGTGAGATGGTAAGGGTTGATACTGGGAAGGAGGCTGATGGCTGTCCTGGAAATGGCTGGATGGCTGCAGCAGAGCTCTGCCCACCATTCCCAGTCTGGTAAAACCTTCTTATACTGATGCTGTACATGGGATGTGCAGTGCCTTACTTTGATGCAAGTACTTTTGAAAATCAACCATATGTGTATGATGTGAATAGGACAAAGGGAAATGTTTTTACACTGAAGGAGACTAGGTTTAGACTGTAACTTAGGAAGAAGTTCTTCAGTAGGAGAAAGACTGAAACAGTTTGCCCAGGGAAGATATAGATGGCCCTTCTCTGGAATTGTTCAAGGCCAGGTTGGATGAGACCTTGAGCAACCAAGTGTAGTTGAGAAGCAACTCTGCTGATAGCAGGGAGGTTGGAGTAGATGATCTCAAAGTTCCCTTCCAACTCCAGCCATTCTATGATTCTGTGATCTCTATCTTCTCTGTTATTCCATTGCTCTCAAACTTCCCTTTTACAGATGTCTATTCCTCCTCATACAGCCTCACCGATATTTGTGTGAGCAGAGTTCAGCATGACATTTATCCCATCATCCAGGTTTCCCTCCCACGTCAACTTTCTGGTGTGCAAAGAAGAAAGGTAAACTCCAGTTCAGGTTTTGGGTTTCCTTACATAGCTGATGTTTATCAAGTCTTTCCCATCTATTGACTCTCAGGTATCTTGTATCTTGCAAAAAGTAACTTTATAGCAGACCTTTCTTCTCCAAAGAGGGCACAGACTATCTTCATGGAATCACAGAATAATTTTGATTTGAAAAGACCTTTAAGATCATCAAGTCCAACCATTAACCCAGCACTGCCAGGTCACCACTAAATCATCTCCCTCAGCACTATGTCTGTATGTCTGTTAAATACCTCCACTGATGGTGACTCCACCACTGCCATAGGCAGCCAGTTCCAGTGCCTGATAACCTTTGTGGTGAAGAGATTCTTATTAATATCCAGTCTGAGCTGAGTCTGGCACAATTTGAGGCCATCTTCTGTAGTCCTATCGCTTGTTACTTGTGAGAAAAGATTGACATCTGCCACACTACAACTTCCTTTCAGGCAGTTGTAGAGAGTGAGGATGTCTCCCTGAGCCTCCTTTTCTCCAGCTAGGTTCCCTCAGCTGCACCTCGTAAAACTTATCCTCCAGATCCTTGTGGGATTTTATATTTCACATTGAAACCTTTTGTCTCTGATGGTTTCAGGCCACTTAACAGGAATGAATGCCTTTTATACCACCACTGCATAGTCAGCAAATAGTCTACTGACAACAGTGCAGGGTTACTCCAGGCAGCCCTGAGAAGTGGCCCCATGCAGTTCCCAAGAGACAAGCAGCAATGGCATAGGCTGAGACTGATTATAGTAGTTTGCAGAGGGAAGAAAAAGAAGTTGGTTCATTTTACTCCTGCACACAATAGTGAAGTTCCTGGTTGGAAGATCATACATTTAGAAGTGTTCATGCCAAGATGGGTATAGTACCCTTGAATAACTTACTACTTAATTTCTACTGCATTAATTTTTACTCCTTCAAATCCCATATGCTGTTTTATCGCATCATAGTCAACATTTATATGGCACTGCATTGGTGACAACTTGTGTGCCTGCAGAAAGGGCTTTGGTCTCTAACATCTTAGATCAGCAGTCTCCCTCTCTCTCATTCACAAACACACACAGATAATGTGAAAGCCAGTGAAATCTTAATCAGACACAGAGACGTGAACAAAACCAGGCAGGTGTCAGTTGTTCTTAACAAAGGTGAGTCCACAGATTGATCATACTAAGCCAAAATATCAGTTTTTTCTCTATCACTGCATTTAGATTATTGTGAGTATTTTTAAGTTTTGTCCTTAATTTGCTTATTATAAAGAGCTGGAGAAGGATTACTGGATTCAGTATTGAATATTCCCTTGCATTAAAAAGATCTCGTGTTTATAAGCAGAAATATAAAAATGGTGCTAACTATGTCTCACAGCCAGACAGCAGTTTCAAACTCTTCTGATTTCCACCACCCTGATGCCTTTTGTTCTACCCACACTGCCCATCTTGCCTTGCTTGATCTAATGGCTGGGCAAGGGAGATCCAATTCCCACTCAAAGCCAGATTGGCCAGTATCCTTGTGTTGATTGCCCATCCAGAAGAGGTAAGTTTCTGGCTGAAAGGCCAAGAGGTTAAACTTTGAGGTCATTATGGTCTCCAAACCACATGCATGAATAAAATTAGTGTCTTTACTAATATCTTTAAAATCTCTGCTTGCCAGGATAATTGGCTCAGGTAGGAATCATCATCATACAGTCCTGTCTGCTTTGTAAATTGGCTAGAAAAGAAAGACCCTGAATGCCCTAGAAGATGGGAAATAAAGGTAGACATGATGGGATGAATCACTTCATCTTCTCTCAGCTGTGACTGAAGAGGAGACTATGATAAAAAGCCTAGTGCTGATAGCAAGCAGAATGTGGATCAGAGCAGGAATCTGAAGAAAGCAGGGGCAGCCAAAATTCAAGACACAGACTGAGGCCCACTAAAAGATCCACTTTTAGAAGATGGTGATGATTTTAACATTTTTTGCCAGTTTAGCTATTTCAGAATTTAATACTTCCATTTGACATGTGATTTTCCCTATGCAAAGAAATGTGCCAGAATGGATTTTGTCCTGGGCCGATGTCCTAGCAGGATGCTGAGAGATTCTGCTGTCAGCAGAGCTGCGTCCTCTGGGATCATATAGGGGTATCACCCACCACACAGAGGAGAAAAGATGGGGAAGCATCAGAAGACCTTTCAAGCTTATACAATTTGACCTATCTCCATTTTATCCTTCAGATCTTACTCATCACCACTGTGATCTCCTGTTAGTCAACAGATAAGACCCAGAAATCTTCCCAACAATTTCAGTGGCCTTTCCTCCCCAGCACTGCATGCTTAGATCCTGAATGTCAACCTTATGTAACATGTTCATCAAATTTTCTCAAGAGACTTCATGGTGGTAACATCAAGTTGGAGACATATGAGGCTGGAAACTGGAGCTATGTTGTTAAGCAGCTGTTACACTGCCTGGCTGTGACAAAAGATATCCATATAAGTCTCACAATTTCTCATCTACCTCCTGTAATACTCCCTAGTGGTATAATCCTTGTCTTTATTCCTAATTTCTCCAGATTCCATGAGCAGAGACTGGTACGGCCCTTTCAGTGCTAGGGGCATTTGCAGTCTGCACGGTGCCATGACGCTGTGCAGGGAAGAAGAGGGGAATCTGCACATCTAAAAAATAGCTTGGTTCCCTCCCGGGAAGGGGAGAGCCTCCTCAGGCACATGTTATTTTCATCCTGGAGATACTTTCTCATGATCAGGCATGGTACTAAAGGGCTGCTGGAAGCAGCATCCTTACCACTTCTGAAACAACACCTATCTTCAGCTGCTGTGAGAGCAGCTGCTGGTTTCATTAAGCATGCAGGGAGTGATCCCACAGGCTCATTGAATCCCCAGGACACATGCTGTGGTTATGCTCTATTTTGCCTTGTATCCAGATCACAATACAGCTCAGACAAAGACTGATCATTCCCAGCACAGCTGCATGGGTTTCCACTAGGCACCAGAGGACCTTACTAATCCCACACAAATATGATGAATATAGACCCTTTAAGAAAAATAATGAAGGATTCATAGACTGCACAGCTGGAGTTAGGTACTGACTTTGTGTCCACCTGTCTCAAGCATTTTCATGTGGATGCTGGTCAGTAGCCTTTAAAGCAAAATTTATTCAAGTTCTGGGTCTTCTATTACAGTAACTCATAGATCCTGTGATTCTGTGATTTTGTGATCCAGCAGGAAGAGTAGGACCAAATAACCTTCTGAAATGCCAGGATCCCTACAGTAGGACCTGCAGTCCATTTAAGGTAACAGGAAAATCCCCATGTCAGTGCCATCTCTCATGATTTCCACAGGAAGCCAACCAAGACATCAGAATGATGTTTTCCAAGCAGCGGATCCCAGCTGGTAGCATTCAAAGAGGCTCGCAATGCTTGAGGAAAAACGTCCAGATTGTTTAATTTGAAATACATCAAAACAAATATTAGTGATGAATTAATCATTAAAGGTGAAAAAGATAAAAGTAGTGGCTGCAAGGATTTATCTCAGCCAAAACCAGTGAACCATCTTTTAGTTGTTGGCAGCAGCCCTGTTTTCCCATGTGGAAGAGTGTTGGATTTACCTGGGCAGCCAGTAATTACAGCTGATTCCCCTCCCTTGCTGGGAAGATGTGAAGAGCTACACGCAGTTAAAGGTGGTGAGCAGCTCCTGGGCTGAGATAGGTTACTCTGTAGAGATTTCATGCAACAGATGAACATGAAAAGAAGGATCTATTTATAAAACCCTTGAAAAACATTGCCCTACAGAAGAAAACTGATACTCTTGGAAGGATGGTGTGACTGCAGGCAGAGCAACTCTCCCTGTACACTGCCTCACAAAATGAGCAGCTCTTATTTGTTTTTGGTAAATGAATAGCTGAATAGTTGGCATAATACTCTTTTTGTGGCCTTCCGGTTCTCAGATGAATGCAGTATGTGCCCATGCATTCCACTATATCTGAAGCCTTCAGTGGATAGTACCCTTCTGAAAAGACAGCGCTGTCATCGATAAAATACCCATTTGACACAGACACAGGGATGCTGTTGTCTGCTATTATCTCCTTCATTGGTTTGAATACGTGCTAATGAAGGGTGACTGTGGTATCACCCACGCATCTGTACAGGTAAGTTACGCTAAAACCTGCATAAGTGTCTATTTAGACAAGCACAGAACTCTAGTATGTTACAAAGACAGGCATTTCAAGCCACCAGACCATATGGGAAATAAATGTAGCTGTCACCCAGGAGATGTGACAGAGCTAGAACTACCAGCAGTGGCTTCTACAGGATCTTTAGCTATTGAGTTACTCTGAAAACTAGTGAATGCTGGTGAGGTGGAGCTGATGATAAGGGACAAGTGGCAGAGATGGTTTATGTACCTGGAGAACAACAAGGTAACCAAAAGGACACTTTGGTTCACAGCACAAAGCAGGGCTATGCCCTACAGTCATATCCAAAGAGCTTTACACTTCAAATCATTATTTTCTCCATGATAAAGCAAATGGTCAACCAAGTGCAAATGACATCCTGAGCATACATTTTTCTCCCTCCCTGATGAAGTTGATGAAGCCTTCACATGCTGAGCTCTGTAGATCAGCTATCACTTATTCATAGAATCAAAGAATCATTAAGGTTGGAAGAGACCTCCAATATCATCTAGTCCAATTGTCAACCCAGGGCCACCATACCAGCTAAAACACGTTTCCAAGTACCACACCTACAGGATTTTTGAACACCTCCAGTCACAGTGACTCCACCCTGGGCAGCCCGTTCCAATACTTGACCACTCTTTCAATGAAGACATTTTTCCCGATGTCTAATCTAAACCTCCCCTGGTACAACTTGGGACCATTTCCTCTTGTCCTATTCCTAGTGACCTGGGAGAAGTGACTGGTTTCCACCTCTCTACAGCCTCCTTTCAGGAAGGTGAAAAGAACAATAAGGTCTCCTCTGAACTTCCTTTTGTCCAGACTAACCCACCTCAGTTCCCTCAGCTACTCCTCATAAGACCTGTCCTCAAGGCCCTTCACCAGCTTCATATATTGTTGCTGGGAAGCCTAGAAAATTACAAGCCTTGACTGAGTCCCATCGGCTTTAGTATGCACATGACAAAGACTGTAACAGTGCCTTGATGGCATGCTAGAAGCCGAACAATTTTGCTCAGCTGCAGTTGTCTCCTACAGTAGGCAAATGCTCTCCAAAAATGCCACCATTAAAAATGGTGGCAGATCCTATGGGTGCAGGGAACACAATAATAATCACTTTGCTTCTCCCAGCATGTGTGGTTTTGAGTCTTGAAATCAAGTCTTAGTGTAGTTGTGTCATTAGGGCCTCTGTATTTGCCTGAACTCTGCCCACTTGGGGCCACATAGCAGGATGCTCAAGCACAGCTTTCCTGGGCAACTCTGAGGTAGCAGCAGTCTGACTCAAATGTTCGGTCTGCAGGGATAAGCTTCATGACAAATTCATCATCAGCAACCTGCCAGAAAACCCCCTTCTTCCCACTAAGCTACTGGAAAGTCAATTTATTTTATTTATTGAGAAAGACATAAGGATAAGTAAGAAGCTAGGCAGGTTTCTATCACCACTGTATTAGGACACTCCTACGCAGAAGTCTGCTCCCCCAGTTGCCTGTGGGATGTGCCAATAGCCCTTGGGTGAGTCATATACACCCTATACCAGAAAAGAGTTAGTGGGAAAGCTTCGCACAATGGGGGATTGATCTTGGAGGACAACCACACCTTTCTGTGCTCACTATGAGTTATTGTCCTCAATCACAGCACAGAGAAAGCCAAACTCACAGGCAGACTCACTTCTCCTGACACCCATGTGAAAACAGTGGGTCGACAGAATGTCCTGGAGCCACCCCTCTGCACAGCTGGTGAGAAGAGGAAAACAGAGCTTCAGCCCTCTGTGACTGAACCTGTCATTTCAAGTGAAGGCTTCAGTTTGTTCTATTTTCTATCTTGTCAGATACTGGAGGCAAAAATATGTCTTCTACATCCACTGTTGCTGGGCCTGCTTTGCCTGTGGTCTTCAGGAAAGAAGCAGAGGGATGGAAGAAAAAAGGAAATACCCAGCAGTGGACATAATTAATCATGGTGTAATTCAGATTGGCCAGATCTGGAAATTTTTAATCAGGCAAGACCACGGGGGTTCTCACTTGGCTGGCTTCAAATCTTAGCAGCATTGCAGACCTGAACTTGACATGCCAAGCAGTAGGAAAGTCACTTAACCAGAAGAAGATAATTAGCAGAAATTCTTCCTAATAAGGATGCATTTGGCTTGTGCATATCAGCTAATTGGGTTGTAACCAGATGAGAATAAGTTTGAGAAAGTTAATCTCCCCAATTTTACAAAGGATTTGATAAAGAGGATCTAATTAAAAATTAAACAGTGTTGATGTTCATAATTTCCAGCTACTTATATTACTGTGGAGCAGAAGGACCCTATGTGCAGGTTTCTATTTTTAGGAGAGAGAAACAATGGATTCAGACAGTTTCCAAAGTGCCTTTGGAGGGGTAACAGAGGAGTTTAAACCATAAGCTAGGTGTGTACTTGCAGTCACTTGCTCAGTAAAGGAGGCTGTAAGTTGCAATTTCTTTTTCTATGGCACGGATGTGGAATTTTTAAAATCACACACTTAGCACTCAAGGACCAGACATCCAAAGTTTATTAGGTACCTTATGATGCAATTAACTTCCTAAGTAACTAAGCATCAAAGCACTTTCGAACGTCCTCCCAGGTATCTTCAGACAGCTATATATCTTTAAAAATATCTCTAAATTATTTCTAAAGGTGATACAGACACTAAAGTGCTGGAAGACTGCAATATTTACATAGTTTTAAACCCCTAACAACCACCACAGATGGAATTTAGGTTAAATAAAATATGTCACTGCAGCACTGTCCTGCTCCAGAGCATGGACAACACTCCAGACAGTAACAAGCAGAATATTAATGTCATGATCAGTAATTAATGTGCAAAATAAATGCGTGTCTAACCATAGGCACAGTAGGGCTAATGAGCAATATTGCAACAACATGTGGGTTATTTTTCCATCATTCTAGACTTTACCACTGCCCACTGACATTCTGCATGTCACAGTGAGGCAGAAGTGAGAGTGGAAATACTTTGAAAACAAGAGTTTATAAACATATTTCCAAAGACAATGACAGCAGATGTATCTTGTCAGTGCCTTGTTTTTGTTCTCTCAGCTAAAAAGAAATCAATATGAAAAAGTGAGCCGTTGCACAGTGTTTGAGAGAATGTTTCCTAACCAACTTACGAACTACAGTGCCATAGATCTGTAATATTTTACGCAGCCAAGTCACACACACAAGTCACACACAATGACTCATTTTTTCCTAAGAAATACATCTAATTAATTCAAGGTATTTAGAATGAAAGGCAGCTATTAAACCAAGTCTAAAATATATGGTACTAAATGCAGCCTTAGTTCTGATGGACACAGGGCACTCTGCTAACATCGCCCTTTCCTCTCCCATGCTAAAAGCGGTGTTGCTCACCACAATAATGTTGAATTAATGCACTTAAACTGTGTCCCTTTGAAAGCATATCTGCCAATGCAGCTCATCAGGATGATGCTGGAGGACTCCTAATACAACAAATCTTGCTTCAAGAGGGGTGAGTCAATTTGGAGCTAGGTGGAGCATGAGTTTAGGAAGATGGTGGTCTCCAGCTTATTCAGTACTTGGCTTCTCCCACAAGAGAAAAAGGAGAAACAAAGCATTTGTAGCTTTTATCACCTTCACTCCTGCCTCTTGTCTGCTTAATACGAACAATGAATTTTTTGACACATGAAACAGTCACCAAACCCACCTCTTTTTTATCGTTATCTCAGCTTTATGTGGTGTCAATACATTCAATGTCTTGTCACAAAGTGCAAGTGTGTTAATGCTGCCCAGATGTTGAGCACAATAAGTAAAAACTGCTGGGGAAGTAATTTTGATTAGCATCACAAACTTGAGAGGTTAGAAGTTCTCAATGAAGGTATATATTCTCATGGATCTTATCATGTGTCATCTGGTGATCTCTCAAGAGCTGGCTTAGGAATAAAATTTACAGAACTGTCCATTCCAAGTGCAGCACAAATATAGACACAGATATCCCTACATATTTCCTAATTTGCACCTGAGTTTAAAACGTACAATAGGTTTCCATTCTAATTGTAAACCCTAAAATTTTAATTTTAAACCTAGAATAAGGTCTATATCAATTAATTATATGTCTTCTCACATTTCACACTCTCCTGTGCAATGCCCTTGAAGTTTAGCTCCAAATTGCATCCAGATAAGCATCCTGCCCCGTCTTTTTGTGCTGTTTTGTTGCTATATCTGCCTAGTTATACATCAGCTTCATTACCATGTTACTCTGTGTTCTGGAGGTATTTTAAAATAACAATTTATTTGATGCAAATAATTATTTCTTCCAGTTAGGAGGACATTTGCGTATTCTCAATAGGACTGTGAGAGAGAGGTAGCTACCTGCTGGGTTAATGCTTCAGCAATGAGTTTCCATTAACTTCATAACTTGTCCATACAAACTGCAGGAGGGTTGGAGTAGATGCCCTTTAATAATGCCTTACAACCCAACACATTCTATAATTCTATAATTTTACCTGGATTTCAGCCTGAAATCATGACCTTCAAATGAAGCATAGGGAAAAAAAGCACTCTGCTCACTTGGACAGGAGGTAGTGTTAATATTCTTCACAGAAGTTAGTATGGGCTGTGTTTTGAATTTGTGCTGGATATAGCATTGATACTCAGGGGTCTTTTGTAATCACTGTGCAGTGTTCACACACAGTCAAGACCTTTTCTGCTTCTCACCCCACCAGTGAGCAGGCTGGGGGTGCACAAGAAGCTGGGAGGGGATGCGGCTGGGACAGCCAATCCCAACTGCTGAAAACGATATGATAAACCATATGACATCATGCTCAGCATATAAAGCTGAGGGAAGAAAGGGGAAGCTGGGAGTCCATTTAGAGATATCGTCTTCCTAAGTCACTGTTACCTGTGATGGAGCCTGGCTTTCTGAAGATGGCTGAGCTCCTGCCTGCCTATGGGAAATGGTGAATTAATTAATAGTTTTGCTTTGCTTTGTGCTCAGCTTTTACTTTATCTATTAAACTGCCTTTATCTGAATTCATGAGTTTTCTCACTTTAAACACTTCCAAAGGTATAAAGTCTCTCTGAGCCTCTCTCTCATCCCATCAAGGGGTAGTGAGTGACTGGCTGTGTGGGGCTGAGCTACTGGCTGGGGTTAAGTGCATTTTGCCCCCTCTCATAGCTCTAAAATGTGACTGGAAACACTGCTCAGACTTCGGAAAAATCCACCTTTCAGCTAAGACCAAAAATGAAAGCTTGCAAAGCCAATGGAATTTGTTTAAGAACTTGGCATTTCAAAAGGAGTTGAGTTAGCATGGAAATGCGCTCAGGCTTCAGGCTGGCATGAGCTGCCAGCAAACATTATGAAAAAAACCTTGGAAATATTTTGGAGGGAAAAATCATGAATACACCCTTCCAAAATATATTTGGGTTTCAATATACGACTTCATGCCAATATGGAGAGGCACAAACCTACTGTCAGGAAACCACCCAGAAACCTCTAGAGATATCAGACACCAAGGAATGTCTGTCACTTTATGTATCTTTCTGAAAAATATAACCAACAGTCAGTTGCAATGGGTAGAAGGATGGCAGTTCTTGCTCCAAGGACATACACTAGCAGCTATCTAAAGTTAGATGAAAGGATAATCAAAGCCTTTGTCCCTAGCCACACCTGAGCTGGTCCATATCATGCTGGTGTGTGTAAGATTCTCAATAGGAAGAAGACTCTTAACTGAAAGAATTTCATCTCAACATGATTGCTATCAGCAATGCATGAAGCACAGCCCCCAAAACCAGATTCTGCACTATCTCAGAATCTGCATTGCTGTGTCAAGGAGAATAGATTACACCACCCCTCAACAGGGGGGGACAGACCCCTTCCACCAAAGGATTGCACAAGGATCAGAAGACTAGTGGGATACTGTTGGACTTGGGGGAAATTCGGGATTCAGCAGTGGTAGCTCTATCCTCTTTCCCCTCTTCAGCCTTTTTCTTTTACACTTTCTTTTCTCTCCACCACTCTTTCTTTGTTTTGCATGTTGTTAAACAATAAAACTGTGTTGACACATATTTCCTGGCCATGCTCGCCTGTTGCAATTTGAAAATGATCAAATTTTCAAGCGTTAATTTTGGTGCTTTTATGCCGAACGGGCATTTTATTTTGAAGCTATATGTAGCTTTCCCTGCAGACCCCTAGGTCAGTGTCCTGACCCTACACGTGATTGGTGGACAGAGTCTATAAAAGGGAATGGAATTCCTGTTTTCTCACCTTCTTCTCCGGTACATCTTGACAGAGAGTACCTCTGCAAGAGAGCTCCCTTACCACCACAGGGGTTGCATTCCATGTTTTTGACTCTGCCCAACCATGCCCTACCCACTGGCTCTTATGCTCTCTGTCCCCTGAAATATAACACATTCATCTCCACCTTTATGGACCTTCTTTGCCCATCCCCATCTAACCTATTGCAGTTAATACTAATTTCTCACTTTGTTCCAGTTTGAACACAAATTTTGGAGGGCAGAGAGACCCAGTTAGGAATTACACAATAATGAGGGTGGAAAAGACCTTAAAGCTCATCCAGTCCAAGCTAAAACCAACCAAGTAAACCTAAACATCTGACATCTAGATCATTAATTCCCCTCCCCCCAATCTATGTGATAAGAAAGGTTCAGCACCCAGAATGCAAGTGAAAAACTAAATTACTTCATAAAGAAGGCTTGTTAAATAACAGTGCTAACAAAGCAAAGGTAATTCGCCTCCCCAAAACCCGTACCCTATACCAAAACCCATCCCCCCAAAACCTGAAATCCATGAAATTCACAGGGAAAAAAAGCAGCTGCAGCAAAGCGGTAGCAGGGAGAGGCTCCCACGACAGGGTCCAGGAAAAGGGAAGCTCCAGCAGGGTGTGCAGCCATAAGTTTGCAGATGCAGAGGAGGCAAAGGCAGAAGTCCACAGCAAAGAGGGGCCAGGGGGTGGTGTGGTGCAGAGGAGTCCAGAAGCAGCAAAACGCAGCAGCAAAGAGCTCTTAAGAAGGTGGCTGAATCAATCCCAAAAAGCCCCTTGAAATAGCCACAGGAAACCAATCCCAGAACTGAACAGATTTCCCACCCAAAATAATGTCCAGTCATAGAGCCGAGAACTCCTGCTCCAAAATAATTTCCAATCATAACATTAGAAAATCTTCTGCTCAAAAATAAAGTAAAAAATAAACCTAAAAAGTCTTCCCACTTTCTTAGGCGATCTCCCCCCAACGTTTTTCCACTCCATTTCCCGTTTGGCTGTGTCGTGCCAAATGGTGGCACAACACAAAGGAAGAGCAAGAGCAAGAGCAAGAGAAAGAGCAAGAGAAAGAGAAAGAGAAAGGGAAAAAAGAGAAAAGAGAAAAAAGAGAAAAGAGAAAAGAAGAAGGGAACAGCGATCTGATACAAACTAGGTTTTTTTTCTCTCTACCCCATGACACATCTCTTACAAAGTGGAGATGCTCACCAAGAAAAGAATCAGAATTTTCAAGCAGGTACCTTCATTCTGCGTGTTCCACACTATGGATCCCACACATTTTGGAGCTGCTCTGTACTCTTAGGGGTAAACATCACCAAAGGCCTCTTCACCACCCTTCTAGGCTCCTAAAAACTTTTCCCAAAGGTGACCAGATGTATTGCCCAGTCTTATCTGTACCTACCTAAGTCAGAGGCTTGGACTAAATGATCTTAAAGGTCTTTTCCAACTCAAAATGTACTATGATTCTTACGATCTTCCTGATTCCTTGTGCTGTCTCATCTGCCTGCATTTGCCACTCATACCACACTTCTTTCTGTGCCATGAACTTTCTGCACCACATTTGAAGAGGTTTTAGCTAACAGGAATCAATGCACTGCATGGCAGAAGACATAGCTGTGGAGCAAAGCCAAACAAGATCTTCCTGCTCCAAGTCCAAAATATGGGCGGGATCTCATNCATGACACATCTCTTACAAAGTGGAGATGCTCACCAAGAAAAGAATCAGAATTTTCAAGCAGGTACCTTCATTCTGCGTGTTCCACACTATGGATCCCACACATTTTGGAGCTGCTCTGTACTCTTAGGGGTAAACATCACCAAAGGCCTCTTCACCACCCTTCTAGGCTCCTAAAAACTTTTCCCAAAGGTGACCAGATGTATTGCCCAGTCTTATCTGTACCTACCTAAGTCAGAGGCTTGGACTAAATGATCTTAAAGGTCTTTTCCAACTCAAAATGTACTATGATTCTTACGATCTTCCTGATTCCTTGTGCTGTCTCATCTGCCTGCATTTGCCACTCATACCACACTTCTTTCTGTGCCATGAACTTTCTGCACCACATTTGAAGAGGTTTTAGCTAACAGGAATCAATGCACTGCATGGCAGAAGACATAGCTGTGGAGCAAAGCCAAACAAGATCTTCCTGCTCCAAGTCCAAAATATGGGCGGGATCTCATCCTGACCCTTGGCACTCCTGGTCCACTTCCATTAGGCAGAGAAGAAAACCCCTAAATCCAGGAGATTCATTAGCCTAGGGATGAGACATGTGAGCTGCCATGTGTCCCACTGTCTGGCCATGCATTTCCACTAGGAAGGGAACGTACAGCCACAAGCAGTAAGCCTCTCTCAGCTGGTACCCACCTCCTGAAAGGTCTGTTCCTAAGATGAACAGAGGCAGTTAATGTACTGCTTGGAGATAGGTCTCCAAGATCCAGAAAGGGACAGAGGTTCAGGCCTGATTTTCAGGCACTTTTTAGACAATCTCCATCCCAAATCTTGTCTCGCTGGAGGGCTGTTCTCAGCTGCCCAACTCTCTCTGCAGATCATTCCTGCAGGCCTTGGATAACACTAATGCAATCTGCACCCTACCCTGCCTGTCAGGTTTCCTTTTCTTTCCAACTAACAGTGCTACAGTTTGAAAGTGGGACTTGGCCAAAATGCTCTGCAGATAAACAACCTCCATCTACTAACAGTTCTCTTGGGAGGAAGAACACGGATATCTTAAGGCTCCAAGGAAACTCAGCTTGCAGTTGATTAAAGTATAAGGGGAAAAAAATCACCACGGAAGGGAACTGCAGGTCTGGAAATGAAGCGAGACCTCTGAGGACCCATTGCGAGGGAACAGGACCTCAGAACAGCAGCCTCGGGATGTGCTGACTTGGCAGACTGCAGGCACAGATCTTTTTGACAATATTCTCTCCTTTGCAAAAAACCCTAAGGATGGAGTTTGCCTTATGGAAATAACTGATAGCTGTTTCTCATGATGAATCCTCCACTGTAAAAGAGGCTTCCTAGTCCCAGAGTTCACCCATGTATCTGTCTGCTGAGGACATTAGCTATGAAAAGCATTTCTGAAGGTGGTTAGGAAAAGCTAGATCATGGCACTGGCAAGTGCTGCTAGATCATCCAAGATGGAGCAATCTCTCTGCCTCCTTGCTTACCCAGGTCATACACACACATACACACACATACAAAAAAAAATTTAAAAAACCCTTTCAAACACAGAAATCTAAAATTAGGCACCAAACATAATCAGGTTGCTTATGAACAGTATTTTATCACGCTCAAAGCAGGGTGATTAACATCTCCAGTAAGTTTGCCAGAGACCTGGCAATTCCTAGTCTCCTTGATGCATTACCCTGACATTGTGATGATGGTTTGCAGTACAAAACAAGAGGATAGGTGTGTGTGAAGCCTCTCTGCCCACTGCAGCCCCCTGACTACATTAATTCTCTTTTCAAACAGGATTTACTTTTCATGGTTCTATAAACAGGCTGTGTGGGGCTGTCGATGAAGCGTCCATCCTCAGCAGAGAATGAGGCCTGCAGCTGAAATCAAGAGGCTGTTTTCTTTACTGAGCTTCAAATCATGATCCAGAATTGATGCAGAAGCACCTACTTTCCTGTCCCTGGACACAACCATCTGCTTCCAGCTACCTGAGAAATCCCACCCCCACCATCCCACTGGCACTGTTAGCAAGATGCTCTCACTAATAGCTGATTACATTCAGTTAGATATTAATTCAGAAAAAAAACTCCTTGAATGAAAAAAATTAAACAAATGTAAAAATAATGTAACTAGGAACAGATCTAGAGCCTCAAAGAAACAAGACATGCTGCTAAGTAATTTAAAGGGAAGGTGAGACAGTATTTCCTTGTGGTAACATTTATTATCTGTTTAACTAAAGGTCAATGGAAATAATAAAAATCTGTTGTCTCAGTCACTAAAAAGACAGATTTCAGGGCTGACCGTTTGCTCAATTTCAAAAGAAATTAATTCTGTCAACAGCCAGTGCACTTTGTCAAGTGCTTCTTTCACTTCCCTCCCCTCCCCCGGGTTGAAGGCTGTTGGCTAAACCCTCTTGCCCACAGCTTTACAGCTTTTTACAGACACATGGTTTTCCTGGCATCTTCATACAGATGTTTCCCTCACTTTGGGCATCTCT
Source organism: Upupa epops (assembly GCA_013397515.1). NCBI lineage: Eukaryota > Metazoa > Chordata > Aves > Bucerotiformes > Upupidae > Upupa > Upupa epops. The sequence continues at coordinate 26,253 of VZRI01012423.1, forward strand.
CAGCCTTTTTTCTGTGGCCACTGATTGTAGGGAAAAAACTCAGTACTTGTTTTCCAAAAGGTCTGAGCGAAAAATAGAAAAGGCTGAAGCCTGATCTAACCCACCTTGAAGACCTCCCTACCAGCATACTGCTGGGCGAACATACTTTAACAGGGAGTTGGATTAGATGATCTCAGAGGTCCCTTCCAACCTTCCCATTGTGTGATCTCACTCTGATGGACATTTCTGAACAGCATCGCTCTCTAACAAACCTGTCCTTTCTATTCCCAAAGCCAGAACTGTCAGATCTCTAGTAGCCCCATTGGTTCTCATTTAAATTTGGGAAATCTTAGCTTTACTAATCTATTGAGACCTAAAGCAACCCGTATTTCACTGAGAGCTCCCTCCACTCCCTGTTTATTCAAGGACATTTTCCCCCATAGTGCCTTATCTTTGCTATTGTTTCACGGTCTAATTACTCTCCTTCTGAGAACTTAATTTAATTTATCTCCTTGGAGTCAGACAGGATCATATCAAATATATAAACTCAGCTGTGCATGATGTCCAGATTAACAACAGCTCCATCCCTCAGTCTGTGTACAATTCCTGCCATATCACAAGCAACCCCACTCAGAAAAGGGACTGTTTGTTAAAGTCACCCTTTATTGTCATTACAGAGGCCACAACATTTTACATAACAAATTCAAGCTATTGCTAGGTGAACTAAGCTACAGTTCAGTCTGATGAAACTGGAATATTTTTGGATGAAGAATAAATAGCCATCTTGGAAGAGTCTAAACAAAGAAGCTTCGGACTGGATAGAGTTGTTTAAACAAATATTTGTTTTCTGAAGTACAATCAGTTCTCTGATTGTGTGATCAATTGTGTGATCAACGTGTCTTATCCCCTTTCTCTGTTCCTTATACACCTGTGCTCTTTGCTGAGTATGTGTCTGGGTGTATCTCAGGTGTTGGTCCATGTGCCCTATCGCCAGACGCAGTTAGGCTGTGCTGTGGCTGCAGTCAGTGCCGATGTTACATGAGTTTTGTTGAAATGTGGAACAACAATCAGACAATAGGGACTTCTGATGAAATCTTTATTCTGTCTCTGTGACTAAAACAGACTGCAGAGATCTTGAATGTTGGGATGTTCTTTTAACAGGTTGCTTTTTCCAGGCACATTGCATTTCTCTTGGAGTGTGAAGATATAATACAAAGAATGCGTAACAGAAATGACAGAAAAGGTTTATACAAGTAAAAGGGAAACAACCTTAGCTTAGATAACTGGAAGGCAATGTAATTTCATGATGTAACTGATTTTTTACTTAATAATTTCTTAATAATTTACTTAATTTTTTTCAAAAGTGAGGGCATAAAAGGTATCTGCAGAATCTTTAGATACATTTTAAAATAATTATTTACTTACTAAGTAATAATATATAATTACACACAACATTTATCTATATATTATATGCAACAAAAAAAAGAATTTATTAAGCAATAATACATACATATATAATGTAAAGAAATACTTATTCATTAAATAATTATCATCTCTACCCTACTGTATGGCAGAGCTTGTAACTTGTCTAGTCAACACATGGAAAAGAATAGTAAGCTCAAATTGAAGCTGCTGTCATTACTATGTCTCATGGGGGAGAGCAAAAGTGATGCTGCCCACGGCACACAGCTCACCTGGCATCACCACTACTGGCAACTTCAGAAGAACAGACAGAAGCGTTGAACAAATGTCCACTTCTTCACTGCAGAAATCAAAGCAGCCTATTTCAAAATAAAGATGTCATCTCTGAGGCAAAAGAAATTTTATGAGCTGTGACCAGGGAGAGAGGAGAGGATCAAAAGCTGGAAAACAACAAAAGTCGACTGCAATCTTCATTACTGAGATTTTGGCTTATCTTGATTGAGCATTCCTCAAGACACAACTTTTGATGAGTGTATGTTCTGGATCCCACTCCATACCTCCCGTGTGGTTGTTAAGAGCCTACTACAACCCTTCCTGCAGAGACGGTCTCTTCTGACTTAGGCTACAGCACCTTCTGTCTTTACCGCAGGAGAGACCTGTTCAGTCCCCATTGACATTCTAGGCACAAAGCTGTTAGAACATGCTGGGGGAAAAAGCAAACAATAAAAGCAAAAAACACTACTCAGAGGCCAGCTAATGAGAAAAAGATCTTTTTTGCAATTTGGACAGACACTAATCCTTAAGATAACAATCTTTCAAGGAAACATCACTCCCAAGCCCTTACTAAAGTTAGAGCAAGCAAAGCCACATGGCAAATATAAAGACAAGTCTTTACAACTTCAAGACTCTTTTTTTCCCCTTCAGTGCTAGTCTGACATGTGTCCCACCCTTTACAATTATTTGTTATTATTTCTTCCCATGTGAGATCACCTCTAGAACAGTAATTAGAGGATGTGTTTGTTTAGAGGAATGCAAATTACCGCTTTGCTTTGGGCCTGCTTAGCATGTCAGGTTAGCCTGCGACCACACCTGGCTACCAGACTAAAATCATCAGTGAAAAATAAGTCATCTACATACAGTTTCAGACAGAATATAACACTTGCCTCCAACGTGGCTCATGCATCATTTAGTGTTTCACACATTCCCCAGAAGGAAATATCTCAGAGAAGCAGCAGTACTTAACCATTCAAGGGCAGGCATCTTGCTGCAATGTCTTTAGCAAGGTGGGGGTTGCTTTCAATTCTCAGAATGGAAACAAAAAGATTTGATCACCACCTTGACTCCTGGTGAGCATATTTGTCTTGCCCCTCTCTGACCAAAACATTCACACAGAAACTGATTGCTGCCTGGTTTCACTCTCACCATGTGTCAATCAAACATCCATGTGCTCTATCATATTACAACGTCTCAATGGCTGACCCAACATTCTGAAGGAGAACAGGAGGGGAACACTGTATGTGTCTGGACAAAGTAATGTTTTGGTTTTTTACAGGAATTACTATCAAAAGATTTAGTCCCAGATGGACCTTCCAGCTCCACCAGAATCCACATGATTTCTACGCATACCCATGCCCCTTGCCACCATCAGATCTGCTGAAAGACTCTTCATGAGTGCTTTTCCCACAGAACTTATGAAAATCCTTCCACTTCTTCACAGGCAGAGTAGGATGGTTTTGGTACTTTGTTTGCAGTGTAGCCAGAATACCATGGTGAGAGACAACTATGAACCATGACAGTAAATTATATTCCTTTGGATCTAAGAGATGGGTTTTGTAAACCCATGGGCTGTACCACAATACACTTCACATCAGTGATGGCTTGTAATTGGCCTTTCTGCTCTTAGCAAACAACTCAGTCATGTGAGGAACTCCATATGTCCAACCAAAGAGCAAAATACTGGAGCTCTTCATAGGACAACAACTGAAATAATTTAGCTCACAGCAGTTACCATCCAGAAACTGGACAAGAAGATATTAAGGTGTCTGGTGAGGAGCGACAGCCCTGAAATGGCTCAGCCTTTCCTCAGTCAGAAGTATCACACACAAATAACAGAAATCATGGTGTTTTCTACTTGGTGGAGTGTGTCCTCAGAGAATTCTTTTCAAGCAGACCACACCACACCACAGTAAAGGTCAGCATCGTTTACAGACGAATCTATTTTGTAATACATGGTGCATGCTGTGCTATCTGTACAAGACAGCTCACACATAAAACCAGCTTTCACAGATTGACACAAGTCCTCCTGGGCTGCACAACAAGCAGGAGCAGGAAGCTGGTTCAAGCAGCATCATCACATCGGGCAAAATAGAGTTGCGTTAGCCCATGGTTCAGCCCAGAGGTGAAACCCCAACTCCTCTGAAGCCCTGAGTGCTTATTGATCCCTGTTTGATTTTGTTTTGACTCAGGGAGAGGTTCAAGCCCTTGTCCATGCATTTTCAAGTATTTTTCCAGCCATGACTGTGTCCAAAATCTGACCTTGAGTCTCAACATGGGAATGCTCCTCTGATGACATTTGGAAACTGCCTCCTGGAGGACAAGGATGATCTGGCATATAATTTCACTTAGCTTTTTATAGCTTTTAGAGCCTACCTGTAAAATCGCACTGTCTATAAAATGCTGAAGACAAATCCCAGCAACCTGCAAGTTTGCAAGAGTTCACAGGTCCTATTTGTTTCCTAGCATTTCACAACTCCTTACAGGTTTTTTTCATTAACTGAGGAGCACAAAAAACACATCAGGAATTAAATCTTTGGGAGCCTCTCTCAGGACCCATGTTGGTCAAACACTTTTCTTGAACCTTTCCTTCTTGTTCCCATACTTCCTCCATTCCAGGTTTCTTCCGGATTACTCAATCATAAAAGCATCCCTGAGCCCATGTGGTGTTTTTAAACATACTTTCTATTTGGAGTAAAGTGCATGTTATGCTTCCGAGGGAAGGGTAGATTGCTACAATATCCCAAGTGAGGAGCAGTTTTGCCATGCTATAGAACTTGCAAGTCCTATTGGCAGTGCTATGGAAAAGCTCCTGGTCCCACCATAGCTGTCTCTTTGATTTGCAACACAATTAATCATCATTATCAAAAAGTAGAGTAGAAAGAGTGTGAAAAACTGTTTACAAAACAGCAAAACTTCTCAGGATGCTCTCCTTTATTTTTAATACAAACTGAAAAGCATTTTCTAATTAACTCCTTTCTCCCAGTAGTACTTTTAGCTCTGTAGAACACTGCAAAGTATTGACATTTCTGTAACTCATCCATAGTTAAAATTTTGCTTCAAAAATGTTATTTCAGTGGGTATCTGCCACCACCTAAAAAATCCTACAACATGAGTGGCTTCAGGAAGAAGTTTGGAGAAGAGATGCTCATTTAGGACCCTCAAATAAAACAGTTTACTCTGGAATAGGCTCAGAAAAATCCTATTTTCTAAGCTTGTTCCTCCACACAGGAGAATGGAAACTGTAAAAAAGTAAAACCATCATCTGTGAATTTTGAATTAATTTGGCTTACCATTAGAAAAAGTTAAAGTACCTGCCTAATCAAAAGGATGAAAACCATTTTTACAAAGCCATTCCCAGAATACACTCTTGGGCTTATGTTCTTTCACTTCCCTAAAACCAAGAAACAAATCACCCACAGAAGTCAGAGAGTTAATTTTCCCACCAACACCACTCCTTTCACCATGTTTCCAGGTATTACTTATCTTGCTGTGCCTGACCGCTACAGTGTTGGAATGATCCTGAAATCAGTTCTTCCTACCTCTCAGTTAACCAAACCTCACAAAACAATTAATAAAGATAAAATCTGGATGATCACCAGGATTACTCCCAAATCAAACACTCTTTTCAGGATTACCCATTCTGAAAAAGCTTTTTCTACTCCTGCCATGCTCCCCACACAGAAACTACATGACATGAGAACACTTCTAGCTAGAGAGTACACATGAGGAATAACCAAAATATGCTCCAAGGGCCAATGAGAGTCTCTAAAGAAAAGCCCTACTCAATTCTGCTTCATAAAACCAGACAGATTACACAAAGCAAGCACCTATACAGGCAAAAAAGTTAAATGTACATCGGATCTTTTAATAAATTGAGCAACACACCCACAAGTAGGTGGAAGTTAAACCCAGACAAATTCCCAGACAAATGGAAATAATAGACAGGTTTTTTTGGAAGGAGTATAGGAGATGCTTTCACAGTTCTAGTTAATAAGCAGGAGACTCCCACAAAGTCTGACTACATTTCTAACCACAATGCATTAGTTAAATCCACTTATCAAGCTCTTCATAGCACAGAGGAAGTAACCACCCACTTGATGCAGAAGGTCAGACCAGGTGAACTACTTTCTCTTTCCAGATTTAAGCAAAAAGGAGACCGCTTGTCTAAATTAATAATCTAGTCCAAAATGAGCTCAAACTTTTCTGTTGTTCAAGTTTGCATTTTTTCTTGGAAAAACTTCATTGAAGAGATTTTCCAAAGTGGTGCAAAGCCAAAACCAGCAACATATTGACTATGGTGTTCACCTGTATACCAGAGATGTCTCTCTGAAAAAGTCAAGAGAGGCACGGTGGAAGGCAGGTTGGTCACTCTCATGCTGAAAACACTCTCTTCACCTTGCCCACTGGAGATAAACTGCTCCATTGGGTGAAGACCAAACACATGGAAGTTCCTGACACGCATGTGCTGACTAAAGCACGTGTGTGTGGTATTACATGAGCTGAACTAGCTACCATTCTTTTTCAGTTTACCTTTACGTGCCACATTTCAAAGTGTTCTGCCATGTAAATTGGATATAAAATACAAGCAATGCCAAGTAGAATTAATACCTGTGAGATGCTCCAGGGTACACGAAATTTGTAACCTGCTGCCTTCAGGTGAGAAGAAAGCTGGGGCTGATGCTAAGAGGGACCAAAGTCCAAATGAAAACAGCCCCAGCAACTGGGTCCTGGGAGCCAGTATCAACCTTTCTTGGTTTGCAGTTGAAGATACTGAAGGACTGGAAGGACAGCAATGGAGTACAAGTGCTCAATACCTGAGAGCAGGAAACAATCATCTCCCACATGGATACAATAGGCATAATCATTACATAGGAAATCATACAGTGCACTGTTCTGGGATAAAATGAAGGTCTACATCAGTTCTGGGTTAGTGCCTGCAATCCAAACACACTCTGTGTTCCACCCTTTCAGGGGTGGGGAAGCTGTGGCTGGTATCCACAGGGGAACCTCAGCAGCCAACTTTACAGCCAGGCCCTGATTCCCACCAAGAGGACTAGGGTTTCACTGTGCCTGGCATGGGCCGGTGGCAGGGCTGTGGCCGCTGGGCCTTCTCCCCACCCTGCCCCATGGTGTGTGGTAGTGAGGAGCTGCTCTTCTGCTGAGGAGAGCTCTCTGTCTGCCAAGGACAGGAGAAGAAGGAAAGAAATCAGGAAGTCCACTCACTTTTATAGACTCTGTCTACCAATCACCTGTAGAGTCAAAACACTGACCCAGGAGTCTGATGGGAGAGCTAGCTCTAGCTTCAAAATAAAATGCTCTTTTTGCATGAAAGCACCAAAATTAACACCTGTAAATTTGGCAATTTTCAAACTGCAACACTCACTAGGAAAATCCATGAGGTCTTCTAACATTCCCTATATAGGGGATTTCAATGGGCTCCAGAACTGTCTCCTACACAGATGCTTTTATAAATGCCTCTCAAGTCTACTTGAGGCATGAATGTAATACACACAAGAGCATGGGATCAGGCTTCTAAATCTTGTAAGATTCCCATGTGTGTAAACTGAAAAAAAACATAGCCCTCTGTGCTTATTGACATATCTGGCTTTTACTAAACCCTCTGCAAATTGTCCTGCTAATACATTTGTCTATACCAGCTACTCCAGGAGCATATACAGCACTAAGATAAAACAAATCAAATGATGTTGCAATAAAGTAGAATAGGTATTCCAAACTTGAATAGCTATTTAGTACTCAGCTCTGGGGAAAGAAAAACCGAGAAATTGCCAGAAGTACTGCCATCAGTCTTCCATTTCAAGAGCAACTCAGAGTGATTCCAAATATAGTTGGTCCTATTAAGAAAACAGCTCTCGGGTGAGAGTGCAAACTATGTCGTCTTAAGAAAGAAAATCAGAAACACATGCTTGGAATGGAAGAATGACTTTAAAATGAAGTCAGCAACCAGTGCCCTGACATACCAGAGTCAAGAGAGGAGAAAAATCTGTGTGTGCTAACCCCATCCTTTCAGGTTCAAGTTTGGTGATCAGCTCTCAGCCTGGTCATTCAGTTTCTAGAAGGAAAACCAACTTTGATGTCAGCAGCAACATCAAGGAGGAGAAACCCTCACTTTGCAAGACACGGACATGTTTCATATCCTCTCATGGAAGTGGCCTTTTATATTCCCTTATTCCAGTTCTTTAGCTGGACAGAAGGACAAGAGGGGACACAGCTAATCCCTTGCAGATTCCCTCTTTGTAGGGAGAAGTCTGGCCTCAACCACAGAAGCCTAAATCATCACTAGTACCGTAAGTCATCCACTGTTCCCATCACCCTGAGATTGCTGAGAGCTATCCCTACAGAAAGCCAGTATCCTGCATTGGCTTAGCTGTGCCAGAGTTACGAGGGCATGAGGTGGAGTAACTATCTTCAGAAGAGTAAAGTCACTTGTGTCGTCTGTGGCCCTTTTTTCAATAGAGCTATTTAGGAAGCACTGGTGACCAGGGAGAGAGGCTGCACATCTGCAATATGTAGAACTCTGAGTCCATATTGCATGAATGCACAAGACAAAGCCCCTAACACTCAGAAGTGACGCCAGCTTGGGCTTTCTTTCCACTTTTGCTTCAGGCCGAGACCTTCAGGGGAGCCCTGAAGTGTCATGTAACCAAGTTCAACAACTTTGAATTATCCTATTGACTGGAATAGCATTAGATCACATTACCCAAGTCTATTTGTTAACAACGAGAGCTCGTTTACCCATGTTGATGCCACATGGCTTGGATGCATGTTTGGGACACTATAAATGGCAAGGACTATGCCTTCAAGACATAAACACTGCAGGACACACAGCAGCTCCACTCAACAGTGGTTTTGTCACTCTCCCACAAAACACATAAGGAAGTTTCAGATTTCACTTAAGTTTTCAACTTCCCTCCCACCAACACACTTGTAGTAAATATAAAAGCTGACAGCCATCATTGTCACAGTAGTGCTTTTTAATTTCTTTGAAAGTGTTCTCTGATGTGAATCACAAGAAACTGGTGGATATGGCGCGATCTGCAGAGATGCAGACTTATATGATTCTATGATTCTATTGGCACTTTTGTAGAGAAATACCAGTTCTTCCCTTTCTGAAGATAAAAAAGCCCCTTTCTTCTTTCTTTTCAGTTAGAAATCCCCTATTATCCCCTTTTTAAAGCCAAAGTTGTGAACAGATGCTGATTTCTTTTCTAATTATTGCATTTACAGCAGACATGGGAGCCACCAGATTGCTTCGCTCTGGAGAGATGCTTCTTGGCAAAATGCATTTTGCCAAACACTGCTGCTGCATATGGACTCCTCTGCTTTTGGTGGAGGGCAAAAAAATGTCTTAAATGGCTGAAAAACAACCCCACAACCATGTGTATGGTTTTCAAACAAGTATTTTAGCATGAGTTCACTATTGCTCTTAGTGCCTGGTCCATCAAGGTCTGAATCTGCCCCAGTTGCCTGCAGAAAACGGCTGTTTAGCTGAGGCTGTAAAGATATGTAAGTGTAAGTGCAAAGAGGTCCCAGTTTAATCCCTAGTGCGTCAGCTGAGGCAGGAGGTATCACAGAGGTATGAAGTTATTTGAAGCAGCATGTTATTCTATTTGTTGAGAATCAAATGGAATTTGGGACTAATCTCAGGAGAAGTCAGTACTTGTGTGCAAAACCATATCTGGCACCCTCCACTACTCTGTATTTGTCCACTGGTTTGGATTCACTATGCAGTTATCATACAGACATATATTACGTTGTTTGCTAAAGCTTCTACAAGTATTGAACAAACTTTCAAGAAAAATAAATCAATTTTGCTATTTATATTTTAGATGCCTTTAAGAAAATAAAGCATCTCTAAGAAAGCTTCAAGTCACCTATGTCTCTTCTTGGAACAAAAAGAATAATGAGGAAGTAGAGGAGGCAGGAACATCCCTGTTTGATGTAATGCTCTGTTATTTTAATTCAATAAGGTATCTGGCAAAGTAAAAGCTGGCTGTCACATATCCTTAGGGAAATGATTTCATAGTCTACTTACTAATACAAATTGTCAATATTAAAATTAAGCCACAGGTTTCTGCACTTACGGAGATTTAAGAAGTGGGTAATACAGGCCAATGTCTCTGGCAGCCAGAGACATAGAACTATGGATGTAATCAAGGAAAATATTAGGCTCTACTTTGAAAACAGATTTGATTAATAAGTTTAAAGTTCTACAGCTGAGAAGCACAAACTCCTTGTTTGGCTACTCATAATTCAGATTAAAAGCCATCTGTTCCGCTTAAACCAATGGCTTTTGAACAACTAAAAGCAGAACTAAAAGATCATAAATTAAGATTTTTAAAAAGTAATCAATATTTACTCTGGAACAAAATTATCATCACCATTTCCTTGGTCAAACTGAGCAGGGAAAACCACAGGGTATAAATGAGTGCCGCTATGTCTGTTTACAAAGACAAAGGCTGTACTCCCAGAGTTAATTTTTTTATACTTCTTTTTCTTCAATGTGTTGTATGAGTAAGCACTGTAAGAGTGAATCGATATGTATTACACATGACAACTGCAGACTTAGTTGGCCAAATACCAATTAATTTAGGCAGCTGTCAGTTGAGGATATATTGGATATATTGCAAACACTGAGGCGGCTGTTAGGTTTAACCTGGTGCGGTTCAAAGTGGAGTGGAGTGCAAATATTTCCCATTTTATTACAGTCAGAACCAACCCTCCTCTGCTAAACTGGTTCAGGACACTTAGAATAATGACCTTAATAAAACGAAGAATACACTACGCTCTTTTCACTGACG
>VZRI01012426.1:310-11130 GCA_013397515.1 Upupa epops
GAGCTTCCCGCCGCCACCGCCTCCACCACCACCTCCTCCTCCTCCTCCTGCTGCTGCCGTGAAGGGCCTTTCCCCTCCTGCCCTTTTGTTCGCGTCTCTGCGGCTCGCAGCAGCCCGAGAGCTGCCGCTCTGCTGCAAGGACAGCGACTGGTTATTTCTCCCCCCTCCCCAGGGTGCGGAGGATTTCCCCGACTGCTGCATCCTCCTGATCCTCAGGCTTCTGCCTGCAGCCTTCCACGCGTCGGGAACGCCTCTAGTTTCTCTGGTTGTTGGAAGCGTGCTTACAAAAAGCCTCCTAACGAAAATTTTGGTCACCGTCGGCCTGACCAAACCAGCGTGTTTTTCCACTCGTAAAAAAAAAAAATGAAAAGGGGGCATCGATGTGCTGCTGGACACAGTTTTGCTCTTGTCAGCCCCTCAGCCGTGGGGCTTCTGTTTCCTTTCTACTTTTCTAGCACTGCGTGCCAGTTACCATTCGCTCGTCTGTCAGAAAAGCAGTCTCGGCAGCCTCTCTTGAGCTCTCTCGTTACCACCCTTTTCTGATACCAAGCGTTGCAGTTTAATGCAGAATTAGTGTATGCCGCTCCGTGGGGCGTGACATTGCTGTGCTGGTCTTATTTTCTTTTCAAAAGGCGAGGAGAGCTCTCCTGAAAGTGTTCAAGTTGGAGACGCTATTGGAAATGTAGCTAGGTGTTGTTTTTTGTTTCAGCATAGAGGTCAGAAAAGACAGTAAGTATATCGTCATGTTAAGTAATTGTTTTGAAAAACGTGAAGTCTAAGCATGTTACGCGTTTGCAGTAGAATGTTTTGCTAGAGATGAGATGTGCTTTTAGTGCTTTACTATTTCTTCCCTCCTGAGTTGATGCTGGTTATGCAGGATTGTGGAAAGAATCTGTGTTAACGTTGAGTATGGGAATAATAATCTTTCTTCCAGGAGAATTCTTACACCTTACTCACTCATGTAGCCCATAATAGTTTTCTTGCCCTTGAGAATTTTGCTTTCTGTTTTCCCAGTCAAGGTAACTAAATTCCTTATGTTGTGTTTTCATCGTTCTGTGTGAATTCCACTTACGTGTGACGTTTTGACTGCCGTTCTGGGACCAGCGTAGTTTTGAAGGCATCGCGAGCTGATAGGTTGTTCAAGAAAAGCTTGTGGTTTACAACAAAAATTCAATGCTTCCTTTAGAAATAACTACGTTTCATGAAAATGGCTTATTTACATGAATTTATATTGCTTCTGTATATTCTCTCTGTAACATGATTTTTCTCTTACCTGAATAATTCCTCCTAATACTGTGTTGGCAGCAGTCTGAGTTACCCCTAGAGTACACCTTTTAAACAGGTGGTTCATAAACCATTAGGTAGGTACGACTGTGTCAGTTTTAAAGCAGGTTGCCTAGACTGGAGCATTGCGTGAAGCAAGATGCAACCACGTAGCTTGCGGTGTATGTTCTCACGCTGTTCTTCACATTATTTCCCATCCCATTGCCCAGTGAAGCCAGTATAAGGACGAGAATGGAGAACCAGAAGGGTAAAACAGTAGTGATGACTTCTGTCTGTGATTGTGTCATGAATACATTTTGGGTGTGAGTTGTGGGTGGAAACTTGAAATTATTTGCTGTGAAACAGGGAAAAAGAGGAAGAAATACAAGCAGGTTTGCTGTAATGCTTTCATGTACTGTTCTGTATCTTCTCTGTGACTTCTCCACGTTAAGGGAAAGGCATGTAGGGCATGTCTTGTATATGCGTTGCATCTTAATGTTTCCTATCCCAATATGTAACTACCTCGTGGTGTGTTTTTGTTTTCTTTTCACTTGCAGAGTCAACTGTTCATTTTATTTCAAAATTGGAGCTTGTCGTCATGGAGACAGGTGTTCTCGGTTGCACAACAAACCGACATTTAGCCAGGTTTGTTTCCCTTTTTGTTTCCTTTTCTTGTGAAAGTATGTTCTTTAAACATAGATTTTTAGATGCAAGTGTCTAATTCCCAAGCTCCAGAGTAACTAGTTCACTTTTGGCCCCAGTTTATTTGGGATTTTGCTCTTTTGGGGGTATTCCATTAACTTCTCCCAGCATTTCTAATTATCTCCTGTCACCCTTAATGGCTGCAGGAAGCGATGCTGTTGTAAGCTTGCCTGTAGTAGAGACCAACCAGTGCTAACTTTCAGGTGAGTGTGCCTTCTCAGTGGTGTTCAGGCACTTAAACCATCCCAGATTTTTTTTGAATTGCAAACAATGGCAGCCTGTTCCACCTGTCTCAAAGGTGTGAGCTTTAGTCTTTATGCATATAATAGAATAAACCAATCTGATCTCTGACCCAGACTTAATTTTTGAGAGCAGCTTCCATCTTAACATGAGAGGAGAGGAACTTAACTCCCTTTGAATGTGAAAGAATCGTTCCTTGAAAAGAACTTCCCCTGATTTCTGAGGGAGTGTCAGTTGACAGTGGTGCCTGTTGGCTTGACAATTTATTTAATCGTGGGTGATAGGAATATTGTTAGAAACGTGAGGTGTGAGCCAGTATTTCCCAGAAAGGTGACGAGCATTTTTATCACTATGAGCACTGTATTCTTTAAATTGCACTCCTGGTGAGGTGTATGTTTTACCTCTTTCTATCACTGCTGATTGTCAAGACTGGCAAATAGACGTCTTTAAGAATAGTGTGTATAAGTGATGCCTGTGAAATCAGTTGTGTTATCAGCAGTCTCACTTGCAAAGTTGAGGTTTACACAGAAGTGGAGCTCTCTTCAAGGTCATTTCACCTGACTTGGGATGTAGCTGATGAGTGTGGTGAACTGGTGTTGGTTTGAGGTCCCCTCAAACTAGGGAGGCAAGTACACTCAACACAGCTGGAATTCAGAGCAATGATACTCTTGAAGGTAAACATCGTTTGGGTGCATGAGTGGCCAGAGGACTTTTTGGAGGAGACTGTCTAGGTAACTGACTGACAGCACCTGCCTTTGGTCACCGCAGAAGTAGCAGATAGAGCTGAATGGACACGTTTAAAACTCGTGTGGATGACAGAGCTTGAGGACAGGACTTAGCAGTAGTCTTGGTACCGTTAGGTTAATGGTTGGATTCTATCTTAAAGGTCCTTTCCAACCAAAAGGATTCTGTGGTTCTGTGATAGGGACTACAGCTGGCACTTCACCGACAGAAAGTTTTCTGCTTCTGGGAGTTCAGTAGTTTGAAATGTTGTGTCTCAGGAAGATTATTGTCCATTTCAAAACTGCTCTGTGTTGCTGACCTACATGGAGAACATGGTGAAATGTGATTGCCTGTTTGGAGACCTGAATTTAGGTCACTGGCTGCTATAAATTATTTCTAAAATAGACAGCTTCCACATTGGTGTCTTCAGAAGAAACAACCAAAACCTTCACCCACCTTTTTTTCCCCCACAAAAAACTCCCCCTCTGTTTACAACAGTAGTTTCATCTGTTGCATTAGAAACTGGCGGTTAGTGGGGTCAGCAAGGTACGTCAGATTCACCCAGCGATGTCTGTGACTGCCACAGCATCACAGGAGGCAGGTGTGCTGTGTGGTAACATCTCTAGAGTACCCGGGGCTCGCTACAGAAACCTTTGTTTGTATGCAGATTGATAATCAGCCGTGATAGAAAACACAAGTATCTCACCGGTGGGAAGTTAGCAGCACGATGTTTTTATCTTGTGGTGCTGGCGCAGCTACTTTAATGGAAGAGCTGCGTTGGGACAAGGTCGTCTGATCCAGGGTGATCAAATTGCCAGCAGTCAGCAGAAACCCTGTAGCCATAAGTGTTTCTGGCTCTGTCCCGTTGTAGGCTAAAACGTAGGTTAAACCTGGGCCGCAGAAGCACGAGGCTTAGGTTAGTATGGAAAAGAATTGTTGTAAGACTGTGTGGTTGGTTGTGTTGTTGCAGGGGTCTTTTTACACGTTAAATGTTAAATACAGCGTACCTAGGTATAACGTTGCTGTTCCTGTGACGACTTTAAGCTCTGAATTCTTACTCTGACTAATCATAAGCTGTAAGCTAAATTTATTTGGGGATTGCCATTTGTACTAACGTTTGAGCTTGTATTTTAAGTAATCAGATTTCAGTTTTTGAGCTGCTTACAGTGATATGGACGTTTGGATATATTTTTTTTGTAATATTAGCTTACTAACTTAAACATGGTTTGTTTTTTCAGACAACTTGATTTTAAGAAGAACGGTACAAATGTAAGGTTTCAAGTCTGCCTGGGCTAATTCTTCAAGTAAAAAACAGAAGGGCTAAAAGGATATTGTCCTTATTTGAAGGATCGGACACATGTGAACCTAAGATGCTATTATATTATTTAAACAGAAATTCCACCAAGAAATTCCTGATGCACAAAATGACGCGTAGCTCTTGCGTGAAAACCTTACTGTCTGGTGTGACACATTAGGCTCTGTGGCATTACGCTGTGCACATAACACTTTTTTTCCCCCCCACTCTAGACGTACGATGATGAATCTGGTCTTGAAAGATAGGTCTTTCCCCGATAGCCGCATAGTCTGACGTTTTAGGTTACTGTGCCTTGCAACTCCTGTTTTGAGGACAGCTGTTGAAACAGACGCAGCTCTTTCTTGGTGGTGAATTGAAACTGTTTTCATAATATGATGGTCTGGATGCAGTTTTGGAAGATAATTCTGCAAATACTAAAGGAAGTCTTAAGCATAAAATAATACTAGTAGCTGTTTGCAAACAAGTTGTCTCTTTGCAATTGTCTATTCTATGCACAGCAGCCAGTAGAATTCCCCTTTTTATTTTTTTTCCCCGCAGACCATCTTGATTCAAAACATCTATCGTAACCCCCAAAACAGTGCACAGACGGCTGACGGCTCACACTGTAAGTCCCACAGTTGGAGAAATTTTTTTAAAGAATGGTGTTAAAGAGCCCACTCCTAATTACAAGAAAATAATGTTGGCTTCTGAGCTGCTGACATAAAGCTGTTGCAAACAGGACAAGTGACGGAACTCTTCTTGCGCTTAGATCAAGAACTTGTCGAATGTGTGCAATGCAGAATGCAGGGATGGCTGCATAAATTGGACGTGATGCAGGTTCTTCCTTTTTTTTTTTGCACTGCCAAGTGAAACGAGTGCTTGGTAACAGCACTGCATTCGTTCGAAAGGGCTAAACTGCAGACATTTCTCAAATTCTTGATTTAACTAAAAAAAAAAGAGAGAAAAAATAGGTATATGTGTGAAGTACGGTAAGTTTCCCAAAACTCTGGTTTTTCTTTCATCCTAACGTTTTTTAGGAAAATGGAGATTTCATGTTATGCTGTAATTATTGTATTTCTTCTTTTTCGGGGCTTTTGCTATTGAAAAACTCAGCAGGAATGCCAAATTCGAGCAGAGCTGTTGCGCTTGCCATTGGAGCTGTGTGTTTAGATACCATCTGTGAGGTATTTGTCTGAACTCGGGCAAAACCCCTGTACAGTCACATTGCTGAGTTAAAAAAAAAATACAATAATGGAGTGTCATGAGATCTCTATTACTTTACAGTGTTAGGCTGTCAGGTCACCAGCTTAGTGAAAGCTCTCCTTTTTGGGAGAGAATAACCACCTTTCTTTCAGCACAGACTCGGCCAAAGCGACCCTAAAGGAAACCGGTTTCTTGTTAAAATTATTTTCCATAATATAAAGTTGTTGCGTTTTGTATTTCAGACCATTGCCCTCTTGAACATTTACCGTAACCCTCAAAACTCTTCCCAGTCTGCTGACGGTTTGCGCTGTAAGTTCATACAAGTTCCTTCACTGGTTCCCTGGGCTTGATTGTCAGAGCTCAGTGTCGACTTAAGCTGGTCTACCATTTTAGTTTAACAGATCAAACTGACCACCTTTCATTAAATGTGTCACAAACAAACGCAAAACAAAGACTCCCCCCTCCAAAAACCCCTTTTTTATCCCACTCACCTTCCTGCCTACTCCCAAAACGATGAGGGGAATCTCAAGGCCATCCATTAAATCCAAAAGGGTAGAAATCTGTATTTCCCCTGGGAAGCAGTCTTGGCTGCACTGCTTTCTTCCCTCTGCCTTTCTCCCTGCCAGTTGCCTGCATCCTAGGAATGCTTTTCTGTATGTTTTGTGCTGTCCCTTAGGTTCTGATGTTTAAAAGAGCAGGACTGTGACATGTTGACTTCATCCAGAAACACTCTCTTGCTCGACATGTCAAGGGAACTTGAATTTGAAACTTTTCAAACTGCATGCAGAAATCTATTCTAGGTTAATGCAGCTTCCATTTAGAGTCTCCTTTGGAGGAACACACTGACTGACAAAAGCTTCCCTTCTTGCAGCTGTCCTTTGTGGATAGGTGCATGCTTAAAATTCCTTCCATGCTTTGAAAATTCAAATTCCAAAACCAAGTTGCACATTTCCCTGGGAAAAATGTATCTTGTAAAACATTTTTGAGGAGGGGAAGGCATTTGGGTATGGTCATGAACTAATTTAATGACTCCTCATCGAGTAGGAATGGGCATATCTAAGAAAACACCTGCTGTGAGACTGGCAGAAGTTAAATGATTGCTGATCGGCGAGTACTGATACATCCTGATTCAATATTTAGGATTGAAATTCAAAAATTAATGTTAGGGTACGATTCTCTAAAATTTTAGAACCAAAAAGGATTGGTATTATTTTTTTAACTATTAATTCTTGTTGACATGAATACTGAGTGTGTGGTAATAAAGCTGTATTTGGCTCTTCACTTTGTTTTGACTGTTGGATTAGAGACTAGTCCAGATTAGTTACCAGCATTTGATTAGACATACTTTGTGCAATAACCCACTAACTTTAAAGTCAGCACCGTCTCTTCTATTTCTGAACGTAACGACGGCCTAATTCAGTAAATCCTAGCACACTGTCGAGCTAGACGCATAACAAGTGGTGGAAGTTGGTCTAGGTGCTTAAGCAATTCTGTTGGTTTGTAGGCTTCCTTGTTGCTTAGTAGTCGATGCTGTTTCAGTAAACAAACACCACCAAACCCGACACTTGGGTATTTCCACTCCTGTCCTTACAGTTGTTAATGCGCTGGTAACTAATTTGCACAGTTACAGCAGTTTGGTCTGTGGAGCTGTTTAGATTGTGAAGCTGTGAGAGTCTTGAACAGATTGTCTGGCGTTCCAGACGCTGGTATCCAACTCTAGTTGGTCTTAACAAGCAGGTAGCTCTTTAACAGAGCCTGACTGTGCCACCTTGTGTGGTAGAGCTGGAGCTCTGTCCTTACCAGTAGGTTTGCTGAAGCTCCTAGCTCCCTCATTTTTCGATATTTGTCCCTACTTAAGTACTGCATGTGTTTTAAACGGATAAGTTGGGTAGCTGTTAAATGCTTGTGTTGTTGTTGCTTAACTCTTCCTTTCTATTGCCATTGTAGATGATTAACCTTAGTTTTGAACAGCAGTAGTTTTCCTGAGTACTTTAATTAGTGATTGGGCTTTCAAGGTTCAGACACCAGCAGCCCTGGAATATCAATGTTTGTAAAGCTTGTGCATATGTATGCTTACCACTTCAGAAGGACATGGAGTAGTCATTCACTAACTGTTCCTTGTGATCTCATAGTATGACAATAAAGTCTCCTATTCAGTTTTTAGCTCTCCTCTATCTGGTAAAAAGTAGTTTGATACCCAGTGGCTCAGAGCCCCTGCCTGAAAACCTTCAAAACAGATAAACACCAACCCCCAAAACCCCGTAGGTGTTAGTAATCTGTTATCAGGGGTATTGGCAGAACCTTGGGAGTATAGTTAAGTATTAAACTGTCTGGAAATACTGGTTTAATGTTTGATATACTTTAATTTGCTAAATAACCATGGGAGGAAAAGGAAAGGTCTTAAAAGGAAACACATTTCAAATGCAGAGATGTTATTAGGCGGAACTATATACTGAATGCTCCTTTGCCACCTTCATGAGGTGAGCTGGGTAGAAGAGAAGGAATTATTAGAGTTTCAGAGAGTGTGGCTGGTTAACATGAGAGCCTTTGAAGGAAAAATGTCACGTTTATCCAAATGGTAACGCTACTAAAAAATGACTGAGCCCAAAGCATCTTTATTTCATGGCAGCCTGAACTGAATAAACTCGGCTTTGTTGGCTCAGTCTCTTGTCTTTCGTGTTCTGCAAACTTAAGGCAGTTCCCTTTGCTGTTTAAAGGCTGGAATATTGTCCTAGCATAAAATGCAGGGTTGGTTTTAAAAATGCTCCACTTTACCTTAATAAACCCTTCAACTGCTGAAGAGCTGATACAGTAGCTTTTAACGTGTGTAGCTTAATGTAGCTTCAGTACTGTCGTCTGGAAGAGACATTGAATTCACTTTTATATTCATAAAGCTTTGAAAAGTCAGCCAAACGTATGTTGTTTTTTACAGCAGCAGGCAAGCAGCACTCATTTGTAAAGCCCAGCTGGGAGCATGAAAGTAATGTACTCTGAATAAATATATAGCTGGTTTGTCTTGTGCTAAAAGGAGTTCTGCAGGACTGTGGAAAAGACTGCATATTCAGAATTAAAGAGTGCTCTCTGTTGCAGAGAGGTACAGAGCCCCTCTTGGAGGGCACTGGGGAAAGTACATCATTTCAGTAACTGTTCTGAGCCAGTCTAAAAAGTCATTCTGGGCTGCGTGAACGTCGTAAACTTCCAGGTTGTGACGTTTGCTGCAGAGGGTGACATGGTAAAATCTACCTGTAGGAAGACGAGCACTAAATTGTAGTCATAATTTAAAGTATGCAAACGTATCGAAGCACTTGCCTTCTGTTCAGGTAAAATTGTTGGTAGGTGGAGGGTGGGACTACAGTCTGAAGTGGTATTTTAGAGTAATTCCCCTTTAAATTTGTGGCATACAAGTTTGGCTCTGATTAAAACTGGTTTGGATTTGGTTGTGCCAGTGTAACGTGTTGACATTTGGGGCCTGCAGACTTTCACACATACTCACCTGTAATATTTCTGGTAGTTAGCTCCATGCTATAAGGTGGTTTTAATGCTACCGTTGGCCTCTAGACTGTTTTGTAGTGTGATCAGGATCTCTCTTGTATCTAGGCTCTAATCGATACGACTCTTGGTTTTTACAGGTGCTGTGAGTGATGTTGAAATGCAGGAACATTACGATGAGTTCTTTGAGGTACGTAAAAGAGCGTTATGGTTTTTGTGTATCTGCTGATAGCGATGAGTTAAATGAGTCCAGCGCGTAGCACAGTGGATGGATTCAGACCAAAGCACTCCTTGCCTCAGATCTGTAACACTCAACTCTTCGCCAGGAAATACGTAGCGCTAGATTTAGCTAGTTTGACTTTTCACTTGGCTGTTTGTGATAGACTTTGGTTCAAAAAGCGAGTTTTGATTCCATAACCCCTTTCTTTCCTCTAGATTGGAAATATTAGTGTAGAGGGAAATGAAGTCAAACTGTAGTGTTGTGGCTTACGTGCTGTGTGTCATTGCATCCTCTGTATTCTGTGAATACTGTATGCATAATAGCTTTCATAGCTTTTTGTCTTACCCTGTCAGTGCTGTACTTATGGACACAGCACAGGCCAAGCGAGTACTGTTCTAAAATAGGAAATGCAGAAAGTGCTTTTAAAGGAAGACCTGTTTCTGTGTTTGGTAGCTAAATGCGGTACTTCTGTACGTGTAGTTACTGTGCTGCAGACCTGTAATTGGTTGCTTTGTGCCTAGGAGGTCTTCACAGAAATGGAGGAAAAATACGGTGAAGTTGAAGAGATGAACGTCTGTGATAACCTTGGAGATCATCTAGTTGGAAACGTCTACGTAAAGGTGGGCTGGCGAGACATCGCCTCCTCTGGTTATATGACCATGTTTTCTATGTTGCCACTGTTGGACAGATGAGTTTTCCAGGACTAGTTCAGGATCAGTCTCCTCCTCATGCTGCATTTTAAGTGCTTCGTTATAAGCAGAGGTTAATTTGCAGCAGGTGACTCCATTTTTAATGGATGCATTTATTTCTAACCTTCCAGTTAAGCAAAGGGTCTTAAAACCAACTTGTGTTAGCAGTACTTCAGTGACTGAAGGTACAAACTGCAGCACTTAGTTTTAGCTCTTCAAGTGTTTGCTATCTTGAATGAGCTCAAAGTTGTCATCTGCAGAAACTTCACTGTGTGCACAGTGTTGGAGAGGCAAGAGACTAGGCGTGAATATTGGTACTGTGCATGGCCTTACATGAGGGTTGTTGTCAGGATTCAAATTCTCAGCTGTGTGGAGCATAATCAGAAATGAGCTGGTTTATAACCTTTGCCCGTGGGTAGCTGTGAACAAGAATTTCACGTTTAAGTTTTGCATTCATCATAAAGCAGGAGCAGACTGTAGTGAAATTCAATTTGAGCTTCAGCTGTCACGCAGATTTCTCTTAAATGTTTGAAAAATCCATTACTTTTGGAGCAGTAGTGTTCTAGAGAGTAATCTCAAGCACTGTCTGAAAGTTGTACTAAGAAAACACAGTGTCTTCTGTCATAACACAGGGCACAAACACTTGAAAGACCGAAACAATTAAGAGAACAATAAGAGAAAATCCTTTGTTTTAATTAGCTCGGAGTTTGAGTAATGAGAAACCAGTGTCTTTACCTTTGGATTTGATGGACTGTTCCGGGACCCGTGAGGTGGCTTATAGTTTACTTACTGTTCATAGCTGTACAGCCCATCTATGATCTGCCTTCATTGCTCCTCCTGTTCATTTTGGGTTTAGTTTCGCCGTGAAGAGGATGCGGAAAAGGCTGTGATTGACCTCAACAACCGCTGGTTCAATGGACAGCCCATCCATGCTGAGCTTTCACCCGTGACTGACTTCAGAGAGGCCTGCTGCCGTCAATATGAAATGGGGTAAAAG
>VZRI01012429.1:0-22242 GCA_013397515.1 Upupa epops
AGTTGGCCCTCCTGATGTCCAGGATTGTTATTCTTCTAGGTATTCCATTCCTACCACATGAGACCCTGAACTCCACCATCTCGTGGTCTCTGCANGGTCTCTGCAACCAAGGCTGCCTTCAACCTTCATAGCTTCAACCAGACCCTCCTTATTGGTGAGCAGAAGATCTAGCAGCGCTCCTCTCCTAGTGGGCTCCTCCACCATTTGCATCAGGAAATTGCCACCAATGCACTGGAGGAACCTCCTGGACTCTGGATGGCTGGCTGAGTAGGTCTTCCAGCAAATATCAGGGTAGTTAAAATCCCCCACAAGAACCAGAGCCTGTAGCTGTGAGGCTGCTGTCAGTTACTTGTAGAAGATCTCATTATCTTCCTCATTCTGATCTGGTGGCCTGTAGTAGACACCCAGGACAGTGTCACCCATGCCAGCCTGCCCTTTGATCCACACCCACAAACTCTCAGCTCTCTCTTCATCTGTCCCTGGACAGAACTCAAGACATTCCAGTAGCTCTCTCACATAAAGAGCAACTTCATCACCTCACCTTGCTGATCTGCCTCTCCTGGGAAGGACATAACCATCCATGCCCACATTCCAGTCATGCGAGCTGTCCCACCAGGACTCTGTAGTTGCCACCAGATCATAATCACCTGACTTATTCCCCATGCTGTGTGCATTGGTGTACAGGCATTTTAAGGAGTGAGCTGAGTGCTCCAATTTCACCCTAGGACAGCGAGAGGCCACCTGGTTTTCGTTAAGACCAGAGCTCTGTCCCACTGGTGCACACCCACCAACTTCAAACCCAGCCCCCTTTGAATCTAATTTAAAGCCCTCTGAATGAGCCCTGCCAATTCCTGCCCCAGAACCCTTTTGCCCTTCTGATGTAAACCTTTCTCATGCATCACTGCCAGGTCTCGTGTCTTACAGAACCAGTCGTTATCAAAAAGCCCAAAGCCCTGCCTGTAACACCAGTCTCGTAGCCGTGTATTAATGAACTGAGTCCTTCTATTCCAGCCTGTGTCCTCACCCCAAAGTGAAAGTGATGAAGAAAGTACAATTTGCACCCCAGACTCTTTTATCAAACGTCCCAAGGCCCTGTAGTCCCTCTTCATTGCCATCAGACTATGGAACAGTGGGCAATAGTCATCTGATCTCACCAGGTTAGGGAGCATCCTAGTAATATTGCCAATCCAGGCTCCAGGTAGACTGCAGTCTTCCCTGTGATCCTCAGGTCAGCTCTGCATATTGGGCCCACAGTCCCTTTCAGGAGTGAGTCTCCGATAACTAGGACTCTTCTCTTCCTTGTGGAGGAGGTTGTCATATTACTGGAAGATTTCCTGGGTTTATGTGACCTTGCTAGGACCTCTGGTATGGGTTCTCTGTCCTATATATACTTATTAGACTGGCTGTTTTCTGGTAGGGGTTCATATCTGTTACTCAGTGGCAACTGAGAAGGTGAGGCAGGCAAGGGCGGTACTCGCCTTGTGCCACGGCTCTTCACTAGGCCCCACTCACTCCTACTTATGATGTGACTTGTCCATTCTTTACAATCCTTTGTTCGGTTGTCTCCAGGATCTGTCCAGAGAACTTGGATTCTCTCTGTTTGAATTCGTGTCCAAGGGCGGAAGCCTAATTTTGAAGTGTAGAATGTGTGAATATGACGTTATCTCTAACCCTCTTCCTTTGTATGTCATGGTGTATTTCACTAACTGAGTCGACGATACTTTGATGAGAAACTAAGAAATGTGAAAACTAGGTTGGGATTCATTTCACCATACTTCCAGTGTTAGCAGTGTGAACATCTGAGCAGGTCCTATTTTAGCATTAAGAGCAGAACCTACTTTGAAATGAATTGTGTGCCAGAAATGCCTTTTTGATTCCATTGACTCTAGAAAGAAGCTAAATTGGTCTACATGCATATGGCATGTTTGTACCAAACATGGGATGACTTCTGTCTGGCCTTTTACCAAAACCACTAAGATCCCAAAATGAGTAAAGCATGCTCTCCTGCCCTGTCAGCCTAAATAGGAAGTGAAATGAATGCCTGAAGTAAAAACCATTATGTGGCTTTATGTCTCACACTTAGTTTGTAAAATGCAATACTATGCAGACCTCCACTTCTGCATTTGTGACAATAAGGGAGCAGCAAAGCAAGAAGGGCCTTCTAACACATGGTGTCAATGGTTAAACAAACAGCAAATGCTCACCATGTGGCAGCTAATGTATTTTATTGCACATATACTGTGATTTGTGTGCACAGTAGGGATTGGAACATAATAGGAAATGAGATGGTGCAGCTTAAAATTCTTCTGCAGAAGCCCTCCTTCAATTGTAGAATTGTTCCTAAACAGTTATTTGTGTTTATGAAGTGTCAAGGAATCTTCAGGCAAAAGCAAATGTATTCTTTTTTGTTTGTGGTAGATATTTGGGTTTTTTAAAAAACCTAATTTTTTTTGCTGTTATTTCTGCTGGTGTTGAAATGCAAAGAAAAAATTCTAGAATAACTTGAAGAGGCCTAAGATTACAGGCCAGGAGTCACCCTAACTCACCTTTTGATACCTAAAGAAGTTTTTCACCACAAAAAATCATTTATGCTGGCATATGTAATAATAAATAATAAAAGTGCTGGCAGGAGTGACTTTTCTACCTGAAATGCCTGTGATTTTAGTTCTTCATGTCTTGTTGAATTGTTATCTCTGCATGGATTATGCCTATGGCTGAAAGTGCTCTGATAATATTAACAAAAAACTCAACCAAGATCTGCTGTCTACAAAAAAAGTATCCTTCTACTTCCTCAGTAGGTGAAGAAATAATTGTGCATGAATTAGCAAAGATACCCGTAATTAATATAAGCTCCCTCAGGTCTTTGACTGTTTTTGGTGGAATTTCAGGTGTAAGACTGTGCGTGTAAATACTGTGAATTAGGAGAATAACAACTTGTAAGAGCAAGTATTTCACTCGTGGGAAATGTGCAAATGCACAGTTTAATACTGGGAGGGAATGCAGAAGCAACAAAAGTGAACCATATAATATATTTTATCACGTGGATTGATCACTGCTGAATTGTGACTGCAAATGAATGTTTTTCAGGATTCCCGTATTGTTAAATCCGTACATCTTGGTAAGACAATAACAATGTGCTGTCTGATTAAAATGAGAAAACAATTAAAGAGGAGTTTGAAGGGGCCATATTTCTTCTCTGTGATTGCTGTTGCTTTGAAAATGCAAATATAAAGAGAATCTATTGCAATTAAATTTAGGGAGAAACAGGAGTTTAATTGTTTTCAGGGTAGGAATTAAATTACATTAGGATTGTTTGAAAATGTAGAAAGCAGACAAAACTACTTTACAATCTAGCACCTTGTTTACAGCTGAGTATTAGCATTTAGCCTGAAGAAATGACCCCTCTTACATAGCACTAAGCCTGAGTACATATGTTTGTTGCCAGCGTTCTCACATTATGTGTATTCCAAAATGCAGAAGAGTGGATTAAAATAATTTCTGAAGGATGTGTAACAAAGGTTTTGTCACTTCTGCTCATCTTCTAAAGCAGCTTCACAACTAAAGGAAACAATCTATAATGTTATTGTATAAGCCATGGAAGTGTCACAGTGTGATCCACAGAGGACCGTTTTCTCCGTAACATCCAGATGAAGGGAGCATAGAAGCTTTTTCATATAGGTTACTTCTGTGCATCAAGTGAACACCTCTGCAGTTTTTAAATATCTTAAAGAAGACAAAGACAAAAATGATGGATAGAAGCTTTTAAAGGCTGAATACTAAATCTTTGTCTGGTTTGGTATATAATCACTGTATAGTACTTGAAGACTGAGGTACGATAAAGAATTGATGTGTAGTTAGTAGGACACCTATATATAGCTCTTACCTAAAAGCACCTAACAGCAAAGCAAAGAGCGTGGGTGCACTCAGCAATATACATCAACTCTCATTGACTTCACACTCTGACTTCAGAAAACGTAATTGCTTTAACCTGATTTAACCTCACCCTTTAGAAAAACCCCCATGTACCACACTTTTCAGAAACACTTAAGTGGTGTTGAGTCTTTGCCAAATACATCATTGGGTTCCTTTTATGAGAATGTTCTGCCAGAACCAAGCACATTGCATGCTCCTGCACTGTGGCTTGCTATGACGCTTCAGCATCCTTACAATTACAGAAAGCTTTTAGAATTCATAATACTTCTTATAGTCCTTTATAATGCTTCTTAACAATTAAATTCCTTATCTAGGTGACATTTCTTGTTTGGATAGAGTGGAAAAGTGCTACTTAAAGAAATTTACAGAAGCCTAGGATTATTTAGGTTGGAAAGGACTCTAGAAGATCATTTAGTCTAATGCTCCCAGCCATGAGCAGGGACGCATTTCATTATATCAGGTTGCTCAAAGCCCCATCCAATGTGACCTTCAGCTCACCCAATAATGGGATACATCCATAACTTTTCTGGGCATCCTGTTCCGGAGTACCATCACCTTCATAATAGTGTAAACGTACCCTCTTTCAATTTAAAACTGAGGCTACAGGCATGCTAAGAAGTCTCTTGTCAGTCTTACGAGTCTTCTTTATGAATTGAAAGGCTGCAGTAAGGTCTCCTGGGAAAAAGGACTTGAGGATCTAGTGAATGAAAAAGTGGACACGAGCCAGCAACGTGCACTTGTAGCTCACAAAGCAAATGATGTAGTCGCAGCTAGCAGGTTGAGAGAGGTGATTCTCCTCTTCTGCTCTGCTCTCCTGAGGCCCAGTGTGGAGTACTGTGTCCATCTCAGAGATCCGTAGAAAAAGAAGGAAATTGACCTGTTGGAGCGGGTCCAGAGGAAGGCCACAACTATTTCAAGGCTAATTCTATTATTCATTAGATAATAGTTCTGTTGTCCATTAGACTTTTTACAGCTCATTATTGTATCAAAATAATTTTAAAAATTTATCATTTACTCTGTATTTTGTAGATTTTCTTGTAGATCTTGGTAATACATTGCATCCTAGAGAACTTGTGCATTTCTCTGTCAATAGACAGTTTGTACTGTTTCTTGTTTAGATAAGTGCCACTATGAAATGATGATACTTCTTTATACTTCTAGGTTTCTAAGATGCAATTTGGCAGGTTAAAATGCCTGGGCCAGCAGCCTATGCTGCATTAGTTTTCCAGGAATTATCTGTTTGTGCTCTGAAGTTCAGCATGGGTTTTACCAGTGAAGAATATGGACGATGCTATGAAGGAATGACCAAAGTATTAGCTTATTTTCTTCTTCTTTCTTTTTTTTTTTTTAAGAAAATGTCAATTGTCATTAGCTTATTAATAGAAAAGATGATTAATCTTACCTGGAACTCCCACTGCAGTGATTGCTTCTGCTGGGGAAGGACCCTGTGACTTACAATATAGCATTGTTTGATGTAACTGTCCAGGGAGGGGACATCTAAAGTATGTGCTGAGCATCCTGAGTAATATGTTCAAAGAGCACTACACTAACTACTAACTACTGTTCAACCTAGTATATTTCAGGTATCATAGCTACTTTAACTGTTTTGTTGGCTTTTTTTGAGTTCTTACGATTTTGCTTTCTGCACTCATTTATGTAATTCACTTGCTCTGAATATGACTTTGATTCCTGGATGCTAGTGTGATATGACCATTTTCTAAATTAATATGTAAGATGAAAAGGAATTACTTAATTTTCTGTAACAAAAATAATGACTTGTAACACTTTCTTATTAATGATATTAATATTCCCTTTTAAAAACATTTTAACTTATCTTCATAGTTAATTTGAAATGAATAATAATAGCAGTCAATAAACTCATTTTTTTAATTAGCAAAGTAAAATTCAAGATGCTGTAATATATGCAAAACATAGTAATTTTTAATGACTGAAAGTCAGACAATGTTTGTGCACTTTAGTACAGTGCACACGTTTATCTCATAAGACTAAGTAAAATGAGAGTATGCAGCCACTATTTGTAGGGGCCTTTCCCTTCTGAACTGAAGCAGTGTAATTAGTTGATTAAAGTGTATCACATCCCCTACCTGAAGAAAGAAATGCATTACTTAATTACTTTGTAAGTAGCTTATTTTTTTTTTTATCTTATATAGGATCCATGCATACATAGAATTACTGAAGTGATTAATTATCTTCTATTCCTGAGCACCTGCAGTGTTTTCAAATACAGTCCAGTAAGAAAGAGAGAAATGCACCCTGGCCCGTCCTTCCATTGTGAAATACAAAGACAGAATAAAAAAAACCCCACACTTACACATCTCTTTACACTAAGTAGTACAAATTATATTAAATACATGGGTTTTTTTCCTAAAAACATCATTCTAAGAGCAGCAATTGAGTTTCTGATGTTCCTATCTAAAACCATTTGCACTATGACAATGTTGAGTGCTTTTCTCCCATGAGCTGTTTTCCACAGTGACTGTCCTTGACCAAACCAGAAAATGAATTTGATTTCTCTAATGCAAAAGGTAATTGGATTTCTCTTTATGGAATGCATCCCTTTAATGACTGTCTCTGCTTCAGCCAATTTAGCTGCAACCGAACTGACATTGATCTGGTGATATGACTTTAAATAAATGCCAAAACTCAGAGATGAAAGACCAACTATCTGGTATCGGAAAGAACATTTCCTGCCTTATCTGGCCATTTTCCCCAGAAAACATCTCCTTGAATGTCATTCTTATGATACATGCTACTCTAATAATTGGTCATAAAGCAGCAGATTGCATCCTTCTACCCAGTAAGAACATCCCAGAAAGCACCTGAACAGAATAGTTTGAAAATTGAATAAAACTTCTCAAAACTTTGCTCATCTTTGCAAATACTCATTACCTAGTAGCCTCTTCCTAACAGAGTGTTGGATTGAACCTTTATAGCAGTGAATTACTTATGAAAAAGTATCATAGCATGCTCATGTGATAAAAATTTTGCCTTCATAAAACAATCGTTAAAGATGGTATTTCAGGATGTAATCTGTTCTTTATTCAGGATAGGCTGAATGGAGTAATAAAATCCTAGAATGTGTTTTTCTATTTATTTAACATATTCATTATCCTTCAGACCCAGCCCTCCAAGTTGATACGCTGACATTTTTAACCCCAAGGGAACTGGGAACCAAAATTTGGAAGTTGAATGTAGTCTGTGATGTAATTTTATTTTCATAATGGGTCATGTATTCTTTTTGCTAAACACGGTTAATGTGGCTGACTGAAAATGTTAGATCTCACTCTTGATGGTAGATTTAAAAAAATGTTATAGAATGTTATATGTTTTCATATATTTTAAAATAGATTTAAAATAGATTTAAAATATATGAAAATAGATGTAGTGGAAAATAAAAGCAAGTAATCCTGACTTTGATTTGAGATTAGTGCCTTCTAAAATCTCATGTAGAGTTATTTTCAGACTAATCAAAACAGTAATTTTCCACTGTGTACTGATACCAATGAGAGACTGGAAGGACTTATTTTTCTTATCTATATTTTGAAGTAGGTGTTCACCTCTATTTCCTTTATCTGTTCAATTATTTCTTAATATTTATGTATGGGTAATTCCTCTACTCTTCTGGGTATTTTACACAAAGGAATTGATGAGTTTATTATATGTGCTTTCTAGTGCAGTTAATTTTAGGTAAATAGATACGAACGCACTGTTTCCTGAAGGTACAAATGCTTGAGGGGTGTTCACCTTCCTCATTTAGCTGAAGTGATTTTTTAATACTTTTTTGTTCCACATAGAAGTAGTGCATAGGTATGAGTCTCTGGACAGAAAAACAGATGGTCTCTTTAGATGGAAATTATAAAAATGAGAATAAATATTTCATACCTTTTTATTTCGGTGCAAGTTTTAAGGGATTTTTGTGTCTCTAGTCCTGAATGTGCTTTTCCTACTGATATGAGGAAACAAGAGATTATAAATGGCATGTAGTCCTTAATTTGCTTAATTCACAGGTTTGCTTTCCTTGGCTGCAGTTCTGATCTCAAGAGTGAAAATTCTGCTGCTGATACTCTTAGGGAAGTTGATGTTCTTTCTCGAGATGCACTGGAAAGCTTGATAGCCATAGGGAAATATAGCTTATGGACTGTAGATTTCCATAACTTTTAGCCTACTTAAACTTCTTTTCTTATCTTTGGATTTCCATGTCTTTATTTGTCTCTCAAGAAGTTGTGCACTTCTAGGGACAACATATGTAGGCCAATATACTTTTTCTCAATTTCAAATAATCCTATTTTTCTTCTTTCTAACTATTAAACTGAGGGAGGTGTGTCATATATAAAAGGAAGTGTTAATAGATTTTATTTTAGTAGTTCATTTTGTGATACCAGTTTTATTGTGGTAACACACTTAAGTTTAACTTACTTCTTCGTCTGTAGGTCACCGATATGATGCTCCAGGACAAACCCTACCCAGACTGGGGAAAGTCTGCCAGAGCTTTCTGGAAGAAAGGAAATGTTAGGATCACTTTATTCTGGTAGGAAAATAGTAAGATCACATTGTAAATTAGCCTTTTAAAGAACATCCACAAATATATCTTCTAATGTATTGTAGCAGTAAGAAATGCAGAGGAAATATATGGTTCAAAAAAAAAAAACCAAACAGGCTAATAAAAATTAATTAGATAAACTGAACATGAATGAACAATTCCTAATCAAAATAATTGGTGTAAAGCTGCAATTTTAAAATTGATTTATGCTATTTATTATGTCATTGATGCTGTTTATAACTCAGTTGTAAAATGTTTGCCATATGTGATAATATTTAAATGTCCCCTTGTCAGTCCTTGTAATTAAGGCAAGCAGATATGTGACTGTCCTTTTGTGACCTTGAAATTAATTACAGCAATTCTTTGAATTAACGCATGAGTGGGATTTCAAATGGTGAGTCAGAGACATGTTATTAAGTAAAAATATTTTAAAATCAACATGGAAAATTGCAAGGAGTAAGCATTTAACCTCTTCCAGGTAAATCGTAACTATTAAAACAGAAAACAAACTGTGGCATGGAAAATGGAAGACTAAAACTGTGTAGTCTAAGAGAACATTTGAAGAATTAATAGCTGAAGATGAAAGAAATGCCAAAGATTTTTGCAAGTATATCAGAAGTAGAAAATCTCATAACAACATCAGCTAACCTGATTTTTTTTTAAATAACAGATTTAGAATAAATTATTACTGAAAAGTTGAAACATTTATTTATATGTGGATTCTGCTACAGAAAATGCAGGGAGATAAGTGTATTTTTAGAGGAGTAAAAATGGGATATTGTATTAAATTGAGGCAAATAAAAGAAATACCAAGAGAAATTTAGAGACTAATAACAGAGTCAGGTGGCTGATTTGCCACAAGCAAGGTTTGTAAAGAGCAGATACAAATTTTCCTAGCATTTAATTGCCTATTGGTAAATAGCATGTCAAAATTTGCCTATTGTTTTGGTTTTGTTGTTTTTTTTTCAACAAACTAGATTTCTCCTACTGGCTTGTAAATCTAAGATTAACTAATGGTTTGAATACATGATCAATGACAAAATTATGAGATTAAATTTTGCTGAAAGAAATCAGGGTAGGTTTGGTAAAAGAAAATCACTTCTGATCTGTTAGAACTCCTTGAACATGTCATCAAAATAATGTATGAGGAAGAAATGCCTGATCTAATTTATTTGGACTTTCAAAAGCCTTTTGAAAAAATTCCTTACTGAAGGCAGTTAAGAAAACTAGTAATCCCCATGGAGTGTGCTGAACATTTAGGAATCATCTCTAGAAATATGAAATGAAAGGCATAAACCAAATAATTTTCTGCTACATTCATAAGTCAAAGCCATCCCACAATCAAATGTTAGAGGTAGTATTCATTATTTGTACATATCATATATACTAGTGACCTGACAGAATTTAAAGATGAAGTAAATAATTTGACAAATTAAAAAGGGATCTTTAGACAGCCAAGTCAAAAGAAATAACAGGATTGAAAAGTTTTTGCTGATGAGTGGGTCTCAAACAGCTCCTTGTTTTCACAAGAAGTTAAAAAATTCTGTTTCACTGTGCCAGAGTGGGACAAAACAAAAACTAGATGAATAAAAAATTGCTCAGAGAGTGGGTTAACAATGATTGCAGCATCATTTGTTGAAGTCAGCAAAAACTTCACTCTAGAACATCATTGGGAGTCTTTATGCTATTCTGAAAAACTGGAAAGGAGATTAGTTAAGAGTCAAGAAAAAAATTCATTACACAAAAAGATTTGAAGAATGGAAAAAACGTTTCAAAGCAAGGAGGCACAGCTGAAGGGGAGAACAATAAAATAGTATTAAAAGTAGTTCAGTATTGTTGTGGCACATGTTTTGGCCTCTTCAAATGTGAAATGTTATAGATTTGTACTTCCTATCAAATAATATTCATGTTTACAATTCCTACCAAAAGTTTGTAATGGAGATAATGTGAAAGGTGATGGAAGGTGTGCGCAATCTTATACAGTATGCTGAATGTGGTTTTCAATACCTAAAGGGTAGCATAAATGCTTTTATTTGTAGCTTTAAGTGATGAAATAATATAGCCCTGGGCAACAGTCTACATTCTGTAGAGACATCATTTAGATAGTGCACATGAGACATCAATAAAAGTAGGTATCTTCTTTCCCTAACAAGTAGGAAAAATAGAGGACGGGAGTTAAGGTCTTGATGGCATTATGCACAGTAATGTGGGGTATTTGTGTATTCACTAGTTGTTGCTGAAGCAGTATGATGTGAGCAGCCTCATTTCTGAAATGTCCTCAATGGAGTGTCCTACACAGATACTGGCAAGCCAAAATCCATTTGTTCACACATTTCCTGGTGGCATACCTGTTTAGCTGAGACAGCATATGCAGAGCACTATATTTTAATTGTTCCACATACAGATACGTGATGCAGTTTAAAGTGGTTGATGAAATGAGTATTTTAGATGCACATTGGACTTGTCTGTCTGTTAACTCCATATTTATTTTTAGATTTCCTTTGTAATATTATAAAACATCTATAGAAGTACCAGAGAGGGATTATCAAGGGGCTGAAGGTACCATTCACTTATTTAAAACAGTTGATCATGTGACTGATCTGTGTTTCTCATTTGGAAATGTTTTCAGCTCTCCAATGAAACTAACTAACAAAGGTTTTGATTCAGCTTATCATATCCTATTTTAAATCATTCCCTGGAATCGCTGTCAGTGACTGATGTGTTCTGTATTTCCGAGATTTCTGGCTGCATTTTGAATGTCTTTAGCAGTTTACTTCTTCCACAAACGGCTCAGATAGCTCAAAAACGTCCATTTACCGTTTGCCTTTGTCCAGCCCATCATGGAGGTGTTTGGTGATGTGTGTTCTACTTGTTTCACCAGACAGGTTCTTTAGTCTTAGTTTGTTTTTTTACTAAAAATGTCTCAATTTCAGTAATTTCCTGCTCTGCTGAAGGCTAATTCCACAATCCAGAGGTGCCTTTGTGTTACGTTATGGTCTGTGATATATTGCATAGTGATACAAAGGAAATACACTCTTTCTTACGCATTTAAGAAAATGTATTATCATGATGACCTTTAGGAAGCAATGAAGTACCAGAAACTCTTGTGGAGTTACTAGGCTGGACAGAGGAGTTTGTGGGTTACTAAAGGAAGTTACCCACAAGAAGTCAAGTATCTGCACCTCCTGTCACTCAGATGCAACTGCAGTGGAGAGACAACCATCTCCAGTGCTCTGTGGTTACCATCACTATAGAGAAGTTACATGCATGAATTTCTATAGGCAGATTTATACTTTTTAGGTATGTTGATAATTTGGCTCTTTTAGGAGAGACAAATTATATATGACATGAGAGGATTGGCATTTGGAAGAAGCAAAAGAAATAATGTTGATTAAATTAAGCCAAATAAAGTTCTTGGACAAAACTGATGACAAGCCAGTAGCAGCTGCTAGTGATTAGTTAAATAAATGGGACAATATAGAATAGTAGCTATTTTAAATGGAGGAAGCAGAGAGAGAAGTACAGTGTGAACAGACTGATTATTTTGCAAATAATTCTTTCTGTCCCTGGAACATAGAAGAAGTCCAACCTACAAAAAAGTATCTTTCTATAGTGATTGTTTTGTAAGGAAACCACTTGTCAAAACAAAGAAAAGACCAATTAAATTTTAAATTAACTACAGTGGAAGAGAACAGTGTTAGGAGAGTTCATTAGAAGATGCTTAAAACTAATGTAACTAGTAGTTATGAAGTGCCTGGCTTTGTATGATTTTGCAAAGTGAACAAACTTGTGTAATATTGAGCTTCTTAGATGGTAGACTGAGGTTTGCTGAGAGCATGACATACTCTTCTTGTTAGCTTTTAGCCATAGAGGAAAACAGAACACCAATTTAAAAAAGAAAAAAACAAATGAAATTACTGGAAGAGGAAAGCTGCTGAGATGTGTGTAACCAGGGAATATGAAATTCATGTTCAAAGGTAGATTATCCAAATGAAGGAGACAACACAACAATGGATTGTGCAGATGAATATTGATTGCAGGCAGGGTGACAATAATATATACAACTGAATATTTGAATATGCAAGTAACAGACGGAAATCCGTTTCCTTGGTGGCCCTTGCTAGACATTCATTGTGCATGATGATCAGTCTTTATTGCTGCAGTAGTGTGTCTCTTGTCTGAAGTAATAGAAAGTGTGTACCAACATGGAGAAAAACCAGAGTATTACAGAGAATTGTAAATTTGTGATTCCCTATGTTTGGTCTGTGTGACCCTTTAGTATTTATTTCCGTAAGCATTCTCTAGCTACATTTAATAAAAAAATAAAACTATACAGTCTCAAAAATGTATATTAGTAATCACAGTACTTTGATTCAGCAAGTTAGTAATACAGGTTTAAAAGCCCTTATTCAAATTGATTGTGCAGAAATTGTTGCTACAGGGTATAAATTCATGTGCATACATTTATAGAGGATTGTGTTAAACATGGGTTTATGTAGGATTTTAATTGTACAATATTTTGTACTCTGGAAATGGGAATCTTCCTTATGAGATAGATAATTGCGTCTCTGACATAGAAATATAATAGTTTCTCTGAGAGTTTTTCTGTTATGCACCTATTTGAGTGTTTGGTTTGATAAGTTGTTTTTACATATTCTATGCTTTCACAGTCAAGGTAATAAATTCATGCTGGACAGTTCTTTTCAGATAAGTGAATGGAGTTCATACCTTTGTTTCAGAAGACATCTTAAAGCATCCACTCTTCATTATTGGCTGCACTGAGAAAAGCTTATTAGACACTATAGCTTTGTCAATTGTAATTATATACTAACTCGACTAAAACAGAACTTTGTTACGTTTGAGTAAAGGTTTTTGTGATGCAGTCTCACAAATACAACTGCATGAAACAACTAGATAATTAGATCAGCTATATACAAGCTTATAGATGCACATTCTTTATTCTCTCTGTATTTTGGAGGTTTTAACTGCATGTGTTCATTCTTTCATCTGTAAGTATTTTCTCTTGTGATAAGATACTGATTACGGAACATAAATATGGAGTAATCTAGAAGGTAATGCAGATTCCTTTATAAATAGTATAATACAAAGAAACCATTAAACTATTTGACAGTGTTATTGTTCCCAGTAAATCTCATGCTATAGCTGAAAGGAATAACTTCAGTTTGGATAAGCAAGACAATAAGTAAGTTCCCTGCTATTTTGTTTTTTTCTCAATGCAAAATATTCACTAAGGTTCTTCTCAGATGATTTATATTGAGTAATCTGACAACTAATCTGGACAGATATTGTTAAGTATATTCTGCGAGGATAAAACTGTCCATGAATAGTAATAATTGCCTTTAGTTTGTGAGTCAAGAAGTATGGTTGCTCTTTGTTGAGATGACTGAAATGTTTTGATAGTATTTATTTAATTTCTGTTCTGGAGTACTGGTAAACTATAAGATCACAATTGGTTGACATAAATGTTGAAAACAAATCATCATCATCCAGACCACTGGACTTTCATACAAATGGTAGCTTTTCAGGGTGAGAGTGTATTTTTAGTTTACATTTAATGATCCTAGATTATATTTGAAGATTATGTGTATATGTGAAGAAGATGGTATTAGTTACAATATTCACACAGAAGTTTTTCTGTTCAAACATCTCTTTGATCCTGTACAAACTCAGTTGTTCTTGTCCTAAGGAATACTTTTCCATTTTGGTAGCAAAGTGCTTTTACAGTGTCTACAATGGAAAATTAACAGTGGACAAGACTTGCCAGAATGGTTGAACTATTACAACCACAAGAGTCAGACCTCATATTTGGGTTCTGTGATGCCTTTCCCCCATTCCTGGAGGCATGAAGACCACTATGTCAATAATTCAGGGTTCTCACCATTATTTTCAGCAGGAAATTGTATTCAATCCTCTTTTAAGACAATCCTCCATCTCTACTGATTTCTAGTACAAACAGTCACTCCAGTCCTTGGCAGAACATGTCTGGCCTTTTCCTTCTTCCCTTTCTCCAGCACAGCAAGAGCCCAAAACACTGCTAGTCTGAATAGAAGCAAGAGGGAAAGGGCAAGGCAGACCTGAGGGGCTCAGACAGCTGTAGGGTGTTTAGCTTCTAAGACATCATGGCCTGTGTCAGACTTTCCCTGACTTTTCTAGGACAAGCCAAGAAGATATGAGCATCCTGGGAAATGCAGTCACTCTACAGGCCACTCATGTGGCCACATGGAGCATGTTATTTGTGGACTAGTAAGGCACTACATGAAAGGTAGATGCTTTGCATGACATTACTTATATATGAGCAGAGAGAATGTATCCATATGTGAGGGAGTGTGTGTGAAAGTATCCCATCTGTCTC
The DNA here is from genome assembly GCA_013397515.1 of Upupa epops. Classification (NCBI taxonomy): domain Eukaryota; kingdom Metazoa; phylum Chordata; class Aves; order Bucerotiformes; family Upupidae; genus Upupa; species Upupa epops. The sequence goes on from VZRI01012429.1 coordinate 14,868, forward strand.
ATCTATCAAGGAAAAAATTAATATCTTGCCTATGCCAGTGTATATTTGGAATGGCTGTATCATGCCTTTTCCTCCACTCCATTTCTGATAGAAAGAATCGTGAAATCAGATCATTTCTCATCTTACTTCTCAGAAAGAAAAGCATTTGAGGGAGACAAAATCAACTTTAGGAAGATCTCAAATGCAAAAAAATCCCCATACCCCCAAACCTATAATTGTGAGATCACTACAGCATGCAGATCAGTTTTGTTATTTGTCTTGAGCAAGTTACTCAAGAGTGGTCTTATCCTATTTATTTGTCTCTGATTAAGACTCCTAATGATTAAACAGAAACTCCTTCTTTATCCTGACTTCATGTGGTGCCTCAGCAGTCTTGAGTTCATCAGGACAGCTTCCAGCAGTATAGACAGGGGCAAAGAAGGCATTCAGTATCTCTGTTGTCTCCATATCCTCCGTCCCCAGGACACCTGCCTCATTCAACAGTGGGCCTACATTGCCTCTAGTGTTAGTTTTATCTGCAGTGTACTTGAAGAAGCCCATTCTGTTGTCCTTTACCTCTCTTGCAACGTTTAATTACAAGGAAGCTCTGGCTTTTCCTAGTTGTGTCCCTACATCCTCTGATAGAGTCTTAGAATCATCCCAAGTGGCCATGCCTTCCTTCCATGACCTATAGACCTTCTTCCTGAGTTTGCCCAGAACTGCCATGTTTAACCACACAGGTCTCCTGGCTTCCGTTCTTGACTTCCTACCTGTTGGGATGCTCTGATTTTGAACTTGAAAAAAATACCAAGTTGAATGCTAACCAACTTTCTTGGGCACATTTACCTTCTAGTACCCTGTCCCATGGAATTTCCCCTAGCAATAGTTTGAAACGGCCAGAGTTGTCACTACAAAGTCCAGGATTGTGATTCTGCTTGGCATTCTGTTCCTGCCACATGAGATCAACCGTCTCAAAGCCTTGAAGTCCTTCCTTATTCCCCTCAGGCTACGGAATGCAGCTTCCTCCCCACCTGTCTTGAAGATCAGCAGCGGGTAGTAGTCAGGTGACTGCACCAGCTTAGGGAGTGTTCTGGTGATATCCCCGATTCAGGCTCTGAGTAGACTTCAGACTTCCCTATGATGAGGGGAAGTTGCATATTTGGCTCTCAGTTCCCTTCAGGATCAAGTCTCCAACAATTAGAACCCTCTCTTCTTTGTAGAAGAGGTTGTNACCGTCTCAAAGCCTTGAAGTCCTTCCTTATTCCCCTCAGGCTACGGAATGCAGCTTCCTCCCCACCTGTCTTGAAGATCAGCAGCGGGTAGTAGTCAGGTGACTGCACCAGCTTAGGGAGTGTTCTGGTGATATCCCCGATTCAGGCTCTGAGTAGACTTCAGACTTCCCTATGATGAGGGGAAGTTGCATATTTGGCTCTCAGTTCCCTTCAGGATCAAGTCTCCAACAATTAGAACCCTCTCTTCTTTGTAGAAGAGGTTGTCATATTGCTGGAAGGCCTACCTGATTGTGGTAAGACCTCTGGAGCAGGTTCCTTAGCATCTTTATCCATATTCGAGTGGCTGTTCCAAGAGGGCCACATGTCTATTTCTCAGAGGCACCTGGGGGGCGGGGTGGGGAGGCAGGCAAGGGAGGTGTTTGCCTTCTGTCACGGTCATGAACTTGCCTGTACTCACCCCTTTACTTAGGCTTCTGTCTTCCATCTGAGACGGGCAGGATACAGGGGCCCCTATGTCATAGGTGTTACTTGGCCATTGCCCAGAGCACAGAGCCTGGCTCCACCAGTCTATCTCCATTTCAGCCTCCCTAATGCTCCTGTGCCTTTCTACTTCAGCTTGTAGCCTTACAATCTCATCTTGCAGCAGAGCTGCTTAGCTGAGGAGATCATCTGCCTGCTCACACCGCATACAGCCGTCTTCAGAGCTGCCCTCTGAGATCAGTNGGCGGGGTGGGGAGGCAGGCAAGGGAGGTGTTTGCCTTCTGTCACGGTCATGAACTTGCCTGTACTCACCCCTTTACTTAGGCTTCTGTCTTCCATCTGAGACGGGCAGGATACAGGGGCCCCTATGTCATAGGTGTTACTTGGCCATTGCCCAGAGCACAGAGCCTGGCTCCACCAGTCTATCTCCATTTCAGCCTCCCTAATGCTCCTGTGCCTTTCTACTTCAGCTTGTAGCCTTACAATCTCATCTTGCAGCAGAGCTGCTTAGCTGAGGAGATCATCTGCCTGCTCACACCGCATACAGCCGTCTTCAGAGCTGCCCTCTGAGATCAGTGAGAGGCTGTGGCATTCCCTGCAGCCTGTAACCTACCCAGCCATATGCTTTCATGGGAGCACTGTCTGGGTTCCAACATCCATTTTGATTGGTGGCAGGAGCATGGTCTTCTTCTTCTGGGTGGAGACCATTCTGGAGGAAACCACCCGTCAGTGAGTCCCCTGGGCTACTTACAGGAAGCCGTAATAGAAGGGAGAAAGAGAACTCCTACCACTCTTGCACAAGTCCCATTTACCTGGTAAGTTCCAATATGGAAGCAGTACACGTCCTGCAATGTAAAAAAAGTTTTATAAAGCAACCTTCCTTGAAGAGAAATAAGAATCATCCATTAGCTACAGTGGAGATTTGGATTTGGGCCCATAAACTCGAGTTTCACCTTTGATTTGGCTTTAACTTCTTTGTACTGCTGTAGTATATATGTATTTTGTGGCATATCATTTCAGTTCCTAAGCCTGTTTAAGCTTTTTGAGTTATATTTGGTATCTACTTGCATTTCAGTAGCTGTTAGCAAAAAAGCCTGGTTTTATTCCTACGTAATTGCTGAACCCCTAAGTATAGTCCTCATAATTGGATGGATATGGCAACCTGTCTTCACCTTTTTTAAAAAGTATGCTTTATTCTGTCCCTGTTAGTGAGCTAGAGGTATATCATGAACAATTGCTAAAGATATTTTATCCAGTGCGCAGCTTTAATAAAACTTCTTAAAGTGCAGTGTCTGCAATGTTTCAGTAATAACAGTACTTCCAAATGAAAATACTTTTACAAAATCACATCCTGTGCCAAAACCTGCAAAGCTCTAATTCTTAAAATGAAAATTTTCCTCAGCAGGTTTGAAAAGTATTTTTTTTTTATTTCAGATATGCAGCTGCAATTCTCAGTTCAGGCACAGGGCCAGTGTAGAAGGGATGTACCAGCAGGTCCTCTTTTAGCACCTTCTCTCTGCTTCCCACAGTTTTTCCTGAGCAAGAGACAACTCTGTCTCCACTCAGGCTCCATGGAAGATTTGGCAGGAGAAGACCAGAGTCACTGATGTGGTTGATTGTTCTGTCAGTGCCCTCTCCCTGCTGAAGTGCTTTCCCTTACTTCCTTTTGCACAGTATAAATAATTCTATTATAAAGATATCTCTATCTTTAGCATTTACAGCTTGTCTATGCCTCATTCCAGATTGACTCTACAATTACGAGTATAGCTGTCGGTATGCATTATGTGATCATGCATGCAGAAAAAAAATCCTCTAAGATAAATTACAACAATATGTAATTGAATAATTGTGACAGACACCTCAAGACAGAAGTTCCTAGTAGTGGCAGCTAGATCAGCATGCATACTCTGGACTATATGTATTATTCATACCTTAGAAGGATATATTTCAGAATGTTCAGGTAGACAGTCACTGTCTTGAATCTTTGCTTCAGTGTGCAGAGACCTGGCAAAATTATAGCCCCATTCATGATTAGTTCAACTCAAACACAATGTCTTTGGGGAAGCTTTAAAAATCCATCACAGTAAGACCTGTTTTGTGAAGAAGGTGTAGCCTCAGCCAGTGGTTTTGTGCAAGTTGTGCTCCTCGATGGAGCATAGAATTCAACAGAGATCAGAAAACGAGTGCTTCAGCTGCTCCTGATCAGAGGCACAGTTCATAGATTTTATCATGACTGGATTCCAGAAATCGATCCAATTTTGTAAAATAAATGCAATGATTAAACTAATTAAATTATTCCCCTTCCTGGAATGCTGGAGTACTTTTTGAAATTGTATTTCCCCATAATGGCTTAGAATCTACACTTCAGAATTTGCTGATGTACTGGGCTGAACTCCTGACTCAACATTTTCCTCATAATCCCATATTTCACATAAATATTGGGTACTTGCATATTCTAGACTGGAAATACACAGAATTGCAACCTTTCATTATTACGCAAAGAATGAGGATCAAATCACACATCCTTTGGCTTTCAGAGCCACATGAAGAAGCTGTTCTGAAACTGACTTGTGCCCGGTGAAAATCAGTTGGAAACTGCCTGATTTTAGTGCCTGTGGATTTCATGTGTAACGAAAAGCACTGACACAGTGAAAATATTCCACTGACACTAACAGGATCGTTTAACAGTGGGGACTGAGAATGCTCTCCCTGGAGACCCTTTGAATGAGATTATTAGTCTTCCAGTGGTTTCATGAGGGTATATCAGTTGTCATCCATTGAGAATCTGATTTAAAGTGTTTCATTCCTGCTGATAGTCCTTGATAAAATGTCTACCTAGCTCTGAGACTTCAGCAGAATTTTGCAGAGAATTTAGCAACACTCTCCACCATGTAACTCATTCTGCTGGTGCAAACAGGCAAACGGTAACAGTAGCTACGATTTCAATGAAATCATATCTTCAGATCCAAAATGCTGTGTGGCACCAGAATGTGGCTTTACTGTACTTTCTAACTGGTGATGCCTAAAAGAAGGGAAAAAATTACTTGTTATGTCTAGACTGAGTTATTTAGAGCTAACAGGAAAAAGTCTTTTGCAAGAACTGGTCTTAAAGGTAGAGCAAAGAATTACTAATTGCTACGAGACATTATGTCCTATCCCTTCAGGTTCTTTTACTCCATGGCCACTATCATAATAGAGACATTTCAGTAAAAGCTAAAACTTAATTAAAACTAATGTGTCAGCATGTGCTTAACACATCTATATATATGAATGATTAATCAGTCCTTGTATAAAGCCTCCATTTAGATGTAAGGCACATTTATCTTGTTTCTTACTCACTTTTACTGCTTTAAAAAAGTCCATAGAGTTGTAAAATTAAAAGAATTTGGTGACAGCTAGCTTAGTCGAGACATTCAACTTTACAATACCTTGTTTTAGGCTGGGTAACATAATGAGAACATTGTAGCTATATTTTTATTTCAAATAATTGTATGCTGTCTGTAATTATGACAACAGGAGATACAGTGCCTAAAACAAAGGATAGATTAAATTGACAATAAGGTTGTTAACAAAAAATGCCCTGAAGGGCTTTTGGTTTCATAGTGTCTGTTTTAATACTTTAGTATCTTTTCTGTTTGGATTTTCTTTTACATCACAAAAAAATCATGTGAGCAGTCAGATCCTTACAGTAACAGATACCAGTTGCATTTCAGGCCATACATATTTGAAGTTCATTGTCTAGCAGGATGGATTTTTTTGATGAACGTAATGAATTTGTCATGCTGACTAATCAAAGTCAAAAGCTTCAGTAAAATGTATAAACAAAGATAATATTAATACAGTACTTAGTATTTTCCATTTTTTCAGATTATTTACCTACTGAAATGAAGGAACTTTTCACTGTAGAAAAACCATCTGATTGTAGTTTACTGTTGTTCACTTTGTATTGATGACTGTGTTAGTATACTAGCCATGTACCTGAGCACCACATCCAAATGATTTTTAAACACATTCAGGGTGGTGACTCAACCACCTCCTCTGGGGAGCCTGTTCCAGTGCTTAGCAACCCTTACTCTAAAGAAGTTTTTCCTGATATCTGACCTAAACCCCTCTGCATTGCACTGGCATTGGGGAGTACTAGCACAAGTGAAATCTCTGTTCTAAGGAGATCGCTTTCTGAAGTTCCTAATTTAAAAAGAAACATGACATGGAGATGTGCTAAACCTCTCATCTACAAATGCATATTTGCTGCTCACATTAGCAGTTCTTCAGTAAAAGAACAACCTTTGACACATACTAGTCTGCTGATTTGCATGCTTTGACCTGACCTTGTTTATTGAATATTCAAGACTCATTGGCATAGTGCAAGTAGCAGAGTTCTTGGGCAAGGAAATAGAAGGAGACGTGTTTCCAATGACAGTAAACAGTCTGGAAATATCTGACTTTTAAATGATATATTGAGTCAAAAGAGTTGGAAATTAAGGGGGAAACAATCATCTTTAAATTGGATTGATTTCATAGGGACAATCTGGAAGAAGATTGCACAATCAATGGCAATGTCATTTTCAATTCATTAATTCACAGGATGAAACTTCTCTCAAAGACAGGCCCAGATTTCTTGTCTAAGCTTTTCTGCAGAATTCTGTCATCTGAAAGCTAACATACTTATGCATCTAGTCTATGTAAATACAGTATAATATGAATTTGTTTCCCAGAGTTTGAATGTGTGTTCAAGCTTGACCAAGCTGCATGAGCATACTTCTGTTTTAAGGAAGAGTATTATGAATGTAGACATTTCTCATTCAAAGTGTGATACAACTGATTTTCATTTTAATCTCTTAGATATTAAGGATTTAGACTGTCTGTAGTTACCCCAAAAGCCATGCAGTGCTGATGGACATGTTCAAGACAGTTTCCTCATGATGTCTTAATTAATATTTGGGCTGCCACAATTTAATCATATTTCTCTTCAATAACTTGAACAGGTAAAGTTTTGGCTCCTGGTAGAGTAATACACACTTTAAAACATTATTTAGCTTTGAATTCAACCTTACAAAAGAGGTCAAGGGTAACAAAAGGGGCTTCTTCAAATACACTGCAGGTAAAACTAAACCTAGAGGCCATGTGGGACCCCTGCTGAATGAGCTGGGTGCCCTAAAGACAGAGGATACAGAGAAAGCAGACATACTGAACAGTTTCTTTGCCTCCATCCATACTTCTGAGAGATGCCCTGGTATCAAAGTCCAGATTGCTGAGGCTCCAGACGAAGTCGAGTCAAAAATGGAGCCAGCCTTAGCTGATGAGGACTGGGTTAGGGATGTGTTGAGCAAACTAAGACTGAATGTACATAAATCTATGAGCCCTGATGGGATGCACCCATGTGTGCTAAGGGAAACAGTGGAAGTCATTGCTAGGCCACTCTCCATCATCTTTTTTAAGTCATGAGGATCAGGAGAGGTCCCTAGAGACTGGAGATTAGCTTGGATGACACCAAGCTTGGAGCCCGTGTTGATTTGTTGGAGGGTAGGAGGGCTCTGCAGAGGAACTTGGACAGACTGGAGAGATGGGCAGACTCCAATAGCATATGTTTCAACAAGTCTAAGTGTTGGATTGTGCATTTTGGTTATAACAACCCCAGGCAGAACTACAGGCTGGGAATGGAGTTCTTGGAGAGTACTCAGGTA